>JAJEJO010004000.1:7480-68780 GCA_020662805.1 Glaucomys volans | reverse complement strand
TTTCTTTCTTTCTTTCTTTCTTTCTTTCTTTCTTTCTCTTTCTTTCTTAATGAGAGACTCAAATTTCAATCTTCTGCATGTGGATGTCCAGTTTTCCTAGCACCTTTTGTACAAGAGGTAGAGGCAGACCTTTCTTATTTTTGGCAACTTTGTTGAAAATCAGATGGCTAAAAATGTGTGGATTTATTTGTGTTTGGTTTTTATACAAATATCAGGCTGATATATTTTGAAATCATGTGTTGTTGTCCTCATCTTTGCTTCTTTGATTTGATCACTTTCTCTTTTAGGGTCTTTTGTGATTCTATATGAATTTTAAGATTGTTTTTCTAATTCTATAAAGAATGTCACTGGTATTTTGATGGAGATTTTATTAAATCTGTAGAGTGCTTTGAGTTGAATGGACATTTTCACACTGTTTATTCTTTCTGTCCATGTACATGGGAATTCTTTCCATCTTTTAGTGACTTTTTCAATGTTTTTATTCATAATTTTTGTTGCAGAGGTCTTTCACTTCCTTTGTTAAGTGTTTTTTTTTAGGTGTTTCATTTGTGACTATTATTTATGGAATTGCTTTCATTTCTTACCCAGTAATTTTATTACTAGCTTGTAGAAAAGTGACTCATATTCATATGGTGATTTTGTAGACTGCTACTTTACTGAATTTATCTATCAGCTCTAATTCTCTTATTTCCTCCTCACCTATCTCCATGCCTTTTATTTCTTACATAATTATTTTAAGATTCCAAGTAATATTTTGAATAAGAATGGTGAGACTCGTCACCCTTTTCTTGTTCCTGATCTTAGAGAAAATGCTTTCAGTTTGTCTCCATTCAGTATGATGTTGGCAATGGAAAGAGGATATCTATATCCTTTATTATCTTGAAATATGATCACTCTGTATTTAATTTTTTCAAGACTTTTATCATGAAAAGATGTTGAGTTTTATCAAATGATTTTTTTCTGCATCTACTAAAACTATCATGATTTTTATCCATAATTCTATTTTTGATATTTTTTTTGATTTGGATACATTGAATCATACTTGCATTCCTGCAATGAAACTAGCTTGATTGTGGTGTATGATCTTTTTGATATGCTGTTGAATTTGATTTGGAAGTATTTTGTTGAGAATTGGTGCTTCTATATTCATTGGCAATACTGGTCTATGTATGTGTGTGTGTGTGTGTGTGTGTGTGTGTGTGTGATGTCTTGAAAGGTTTTGGTAACAGGGAAATGCTGGCCACATAAAATGAGTTTGGGAGGATTCATGCCTTTCAACTTTATGGAGTAGTCTGAGAAGCGTTGGTATTATTTTTTCTTTAAAAGTTTTATTAAACTCAATGGTGAAACTATCAGTCCTAGCCTTTTCTTTGTTGGTAGACTTTTTTAAAAATTATTTTTTATTTTTATAGACTGCATTTTGATTCATCGTACACAAATGGAGTTTCTATGGTTGCACACGATGTAGATTCATACCATTCATATAATCATACATGTACATGGGGTAATGATGTGTGTCTCATTCCACCATTTTTGATATCCCCCCTCATTTCCCTCTACATAATCTAAAATTCCTCCATTCTTCTCTCACTCCCCACCCCGACCCCCACACCCCCATTATATCTCATCATCTACTTATCAGGGAAAACATTCGGCCTTTGGTTTTTTTGGGCTTGGTTTATTTCACTTAGCATGATATTCTCCAATTCCATCCATTTATCTGCAAATGCCATAATATTATTCTTCTTTACAGCTGAATTATATTCCACTGTGTATATATATATATCACAGTTTCTTAATTTGTTCATCTAGGTTGGTTTCACAATCTAGCTATTGTGAATTGAGCTGCTATAAACATTGATATGGCTGTGTTACTGTAGTATGCTAATTTTAAGTCCTTTGGGTATAAACCAAAGAGTGGGATTACTGGGTCAAAAGGTGGGTCCCTTTTTACTACTGATTCAATCTCATTACTTGCTATTGATCTATTAGGGATTTTTTAATGTTTCAATTTTGGTAGATCATATGTGCATTCATGTCTAGAAATTTATCTATTTCTTCTAGATTTCCCAATTTGTTAGCTTGTAGTTTTTTCAAAAATCCCCAATGGCCCTTTAATTTCCAATGTATCAGCTGTAATGTCTCCTTATTTAATCTGTAATTTTATGAGTCTCTCCCCTTCCTCCAGAGAAAGGATTTTCAGTTTATCTTTTCAAGGTATCAACTGTTACATTGATCCTTTGTATTTTCTTTTAGACTATTTCATTCATATCTACTCTGATTTTTATTATATTCCTTCTACTAATTTTTGGTATTGTTTATTCTTGTTTTTCTAAGACTTTGAGATCATCATTGGGTCATTTATTTGAGACCTTTCTCCATTCCCCCATCCCCACCCATTTGTAGGCATCAGTTTATGTAAACTTACCTCTAAGTACTGCTTTTTCTGTATCCCACAGATCTTGGTATGTTGTGTTTCCTTTTCATTTGTTTCAAGGGATTAAAAATATTTTTCCCAAAGGCCCACTGTTCTTTCAGAATTGTGTTGTTCTATGTATTTGCATAATTTCTAAAGTCTTTCTTACTATTGATTTCCTATAGACCTCCTATACTTGGGTATTTATGTCTTTCCCAAGATTAGGGAGCTTTTATGCTATTTTGTTGAATAGGCTTTCTTTGCCCTTAACCTTTGTTTCTTCTGCTTAGGGTATGTCGATGTGGGCGTTTGATCTTTTAATGGTGTCTCAAGATCTTGTGAACTTGTCCTTATGAACCCTATACTTGGGAAAATGGATAGAGAGCAGCCCAGAGTTACTCTGCACTTAGAATCCTCAAGTTATTGGTTGAAATTCTACAGTTTCTATTTTCTCTCTTTCATCTCTGACATGGTGAGAAGCTGTCTCAACTGATATCTAACCCAGTTACCACCTTTCTCTGCTGCTTTTCTCCTACTTCAGGCAGAAATTCACTAACTGATCATATGTTCTACCAAATCTTCTAGAACTCAAAAGCCAAGATTTTAATGTCTCCACTGTGCTGTATTATTCCTTCCTATGGCAATGAAGATTAGATGCCTCAACTAAACAGGCAAAAGGAAAGACCATGGAGAAAACACCTGCTACTCACCTTTAGGTTCAGTTTAATGTTTACTGCAGTCATACAATTGGTGGAGTTAACTCAACCACTAACTCTTGGGAGAGTTTTATCTGGCTTAGCCCATCAGGCTTCTTTCTTCTGATACATTGATCAATTTAGTTCTAGAGTGATGATCAAGAATTTTACTCAGTGTGTGATTTAGAGACACATTTCCTCCCTTAGATGTAAATGAAAATGCTAACCTTTGTTTGTGCTTGTGAAGAGTACAGGAGGGATACTGAATAAAAAGAGGACGCTTGGGAAAGAGTAGAACTCAGTGTAAAGGGACACAAGATTTCAGTCTGGATTGTACCATGCTGAAGCACTGAGCTAACTTTGGACTTTTTTTGATTATGCTATGTTATTTTTATTTAATCCAACTTAAAAAGGAAATTCTCAAATTCAATTATCAAACTTAGTAGATATAAGTATCTAGAAATGGAATTGATAGACTGATAGTGTCAAACTACCTTCAAATATTTTGCCAATATACTTTACTTTCAACTGAATATTTTAGATCACCTATTTGTACTTTCATCAACAAACAATAGTATCAATCTTCTTCCTCGTTGGTAGAACTTCACTCCTTTATTTTCCACAACATATTAATATTCTTAGGAGAATGTAACTTAAATTTGCCAATTAATGGCTTAATATTTTACTGTAAGACAGGAGCTTTTACTAACACAATCTAATTTCTGGCAATTATTCTAAAAAATTCAAATTTGAACTATAGGTGCTATTTTTTTCCTCTATTTTTTTCTCTATGCCAGGATAACGTCTGGCAAATAAATGTGTATGGACAGGCTTACCTGGCTTCACTTTAGTAGAGAGGAAGGACTTCAAATCCTTTTACTGTCATCTAAGTTATCTTCTATTTTGCTTAAGACTGCCTTCTCTGACCCCTGAACTGGATTTGAAGCTAATGTGTGCAATCCATGGATGTGTATAGTCTGCTCACTTGACTTTGTCATGGCCCATTCTTCCTCCTGGGTGATTCTGTCCCACCTTAGATATGAATGGCATTTGCCAGTATTTAGTAAGGGCTTCTGAAATGCCCAATAAATCTCTAATCTGGGTCATCTGCCCTAGAACCTACAAGTGTCATGATACTTTCTAATGACCACAGTAACTTCAGCTCACAACATCAAGATCTCCATCCTGCATCATCAGGGAATTTTCACAACCATGTCACCACATCCATAATACTTTCTGGTCTCATAAGATCAGAGAATAATTCAGATGTAACTCTGGCCTACTCTCTGAACATCCTTCTCTCTCATTCACCACCACTGTCCCCCAACCCCACCAATAACTTGAACTCTTTGGAGTTGATCACTTTGGTCATCAAGTAATATTGCCATGGAACTACCTTCTAAGATGCTATTCCTCACTAAAGGTGACTCAACCTTGTTATCAGTGGACACAGATTTCCAAAGTGAACGTGGGTCACAAAAGCTTATTTGTTTTGTTTCACCATTTAACTGAACATAATTTCTGGGATTTGAGCTTGTTAAGGAAGCCATAGCATACTCCTGTGGGGTTTGCTATTCTCTGTCTCTGATCTATTCCTTCTTAACCTTTTTATTCAAGGGCATTCTATTTTATTTCCATTCTTTTCTGACTATTTTTACATGATAACTCCTTTTTACATTGCATTTGCCTGATAACTCCCCTTTCTGAGACAATGAGGTGCCAACAAAGAAAGTAAGAGAACTTCAAGCGTTATGTCTCAAAGCGCGATGAAAAACTTTCATGGTTTTGTTGGCTAACATTCTTCAGGAATTGCCAGTTCATAACACTTTCCAATGTTTGTTACAGTTACCCTTTTTTTTTTTTTTTTGTACTTGTGATTTAACCCAGGGGCACTCAACCATGGGCCACATCCCCAGCCCTATTTTTGTATTTTTTTAATTTAGAGACAGGTTCTCACTGAGTTTCTTAGGGCCTCGCTAAGTTGCTGAGGCTGGCTTTGAACTCATGATCCTCCTGCCTCAGCCTCCCAAGTGCTGGGATTACAGGCGTGCACCACCATGCCCGGCGTTTGTACAGTTATCCTTCTGTTTAATTGTACTTGTTCTATGTATAGACTAGTTCGTTTGGGTTTTTTTGGCTTTTTTTTTTTTTTAAAGGCATGAACTTCATTTTTTTATTTTTTATTTTTTTTTTAGAGACTTCATTTTGATTCATTGTACATATATGGGGTACAAATTTTCATTTCTATGCTTGTGCATGATGTACATTCATATCATTCTTGTTAATCACACATGTACATAGGGTAATGATGTCTGTCTCATTCCACCATTTCTTAGACTAGTTATTTTTATTGATTCACTTTGCCAATTTTTTATTTGAAGTTTTCAACTTTTTATTTTTCAACTGGTCAATAAAAACAAAAATTATACATATTTGGGAACATGATGCATTAATACATGTGTATATTGAGTCATTTTTAGATCAGGATACACACAAATTTAACTTCTCAATCATTTATTTCTTTGTGGTAAAGACATTCAAAGTCCTTTCTTCCAGTTTTTTGAAATCTACAATATCATTATTTGTAGTCACTCCACTGTGCAATAGCATATCAGAAATTCTTGCTCCAAACTATAACAATATCCATTGATCTGTGTTTATGCTTCCCCCCTTCACCCCCAGATCCCCTAGCCTCTGGTAGCAACCAATCTGGTATCAACATCTGAAATCAACTTTGTTACATGCCATATATGAATGAGATCATACAGTACTTATTTTTCTGTGCCTGGATTACTTCACTTAACATAATTATTTTTAGTTCCATCAATTTTGTTGCAAGACTGGACTTTATTCTGTTTTATTGCTGAATAGTGTTCTATTGTGTATATGTACCATATTTTCTTAATCCATTCATTAGTTGATGGGCACTCAGGTGTCTTTTGAGAAATGTCTCTACTGTCCATTTTGATTGTTATGACTTATTGCTATAGAGTTTTAGAGTTTCTTACACATTTTGGTTATTAACACTTTGTCATATGTTTAAGTGGCAAATATTATCTCCCATTCTGCAAGTTTGTCTCTGATTTTTTTCATTATTTCCTTTACTGTATGGAAGCTTTTCAGATTGGTATAATCCCATTTGTCTATTTTTCTATGTTTCCTATGCATTTGGTCTTTTCAAAAAGATCCTCCTCCATTCCAATGTCCTAAATAATTTTCTGTTTTCTTCTAGGATTTCAAAGTTTCAAGTCTTACATTTAGGTTTTTTATTCTTTTTGAGTTGATTTTTGTAACTGGTGACAGATAGAGGCCTGGTTTCATTCTTTTGCACGTGCCTATCCAATTTTCCCAGCCCTTCATTGAAAAGACTGTCTTTTCTCCAATGAGAAATGACCTTTGTCAAAAGTCAGTTGCCTACAGATGTGAGGGTTTACTTCTAGGCTGTCTATCCCATTCCATTGGTCCGTTTGTTTTTATACCAATACCATGATTTTAATTACTTCGGTTTGTAGTATATTTTGAAGTAAGGTATTATATGCCTCCTACTTTGTTATTTTTGCTCAAAATGGCTTTGTCTATTCAGGTGATTTTTGTGGTTCCATGTAAATTTTAGAATTTTTCTAGGCCTGTGAAGAATGCCACTCCTATTTTCATAGGAATTGCATTGAATTTGAAAGTCACTTTGGGTAGGATGGACATTTTAACAATAGTGATCATTTCATTTCATTAAAATGCAATGGCTTCCCACTTCCCTTCCTGCACCCTCTTTATTTTTCATTATAAATGTCTTTCATCTTTTGTGAGATATTTTTCTTTTATAGCCATTATAAATGGCATTGCTTCCTTGATTTGTTCAATTGATTTACTTCTGACATATAACAACTCCACTGATTTTTGTGTTTTTTGTATCCTGCAACTTTTGACTGAATTCATATTTGTCATTCTAATAGATTTTTTTCTTTTTTTGGTGAAGTTTTTGGGGGTTTCTCTAAATAAGATCATGTCATCTGCAAAAACTGACAATTTGACTTCTTTTCCATTTTGGATTTCTTTTTCCTTCTAATTGCTCTGGATAGGACTTCCAGCACTACATGGAACAAAAGTGGTGAAAGTGGGCATCCTTGTCTTGTTACAGATCTTAGAAAGCTCTCAGCTTTTCTCCACCCAGTATAATGCTAGCTGTTGACTTCGTATAAATGGGCTTTGTGAAGTTGAGGCACATTCCTTGCATGTGTAACTTGTTCATTCATTATCATAAAGGATGTTGAGCTTTGTGGAGGGTGCTTTCCACATCAGTTCAGATAACCATATTGTTTTTGTCCCTCATTCTGGTGATATAATGTATCACATTTATTGCTTTCCATATATTGGATAATCCTTGCATCCCTGGGATAAATCCCACCTGTTCATAGTAAATAATCTTTTTAACCCGCCATGAATGCAGTTTGCTAGTATTTTCTTAAGAATTTTACATCTAAATTTATTCAGGATATTGGCCTGTCACATTCTTTTTTGTGTGTCTCTTTATTTGGTTTTGCAATCAGGAAATGATTGTCTCATAATTCAATCTTGATAGCATGTATGTATGCAGGAATTTTTGCATTTCTTATAGGTTATCAAGTTTGATGGCAGGTAGTTTTTTATAATCTCAAAGGATCCTTTGTATTTCTGTGGTTTCAATTGCAATGTCTCCTTTTTGATTTTTTATTTTATTTATTTGGATCTTTTTTTCCTTAATCTAGCAAAGGGTTTCTCAAGTTTGTTTAAAGAATCACTCTTTGTTTCATTGATATCTTATATGTTTTAGTCTCTATTTCATTTATTTCTGCTCTTCATTCCTTCTAATTTTTTTAGCTTAAACAACAGAAATTTACTTTCTTATAATTCTGGAGGCCACAAGTTGATGATCAGAGCATGAATGGGTTCTGATGAGGATTCTCTTTCTGGTTGACAGATGGCTGCACTCTTGGTGTGTCTTCACATGATAGAGATGAGAAATAATTGAGTTGTCTGGTGTTTCTTCATTTAAGGACACTAATCTTATTGGGAGAGAGCTCCACTCTCTTTACCTCATTAAACTTTGTTACTTGCATAAAGACCCTACCTACAAATGCAATCACACTGAGCATTGGGGCTTCAACATGTTCATTTTGAGGGGACACAATTCAGCCCAGAGTCCTTGCCTTTCATGGAAAGCACATTATAAACTTCACAAGTGCAGGTATTGCGTCATTTAACTTTGCATGTTCCACAGACACCAACACAAATCTCAGATTATTTAAGAACAATTTTTTAAGGATAAATTCTATCTTAAACTTATTTTCTTATTTTTTAAATTTTTATTCTTTTTTGATATAAATAATAATAGAGTGTATTTTGACATACATGGAGTATAACTTATTCTGATGAGGATTCCATTCTTGTGGTGGTACATAATGTGGAGTTTCGCTGGTCATGTATTCATATATGAACATAGGAAAGTTAGATCTGATTAATTCTACTGCCTTTCCTATTCTCATCCCCCTTCCCTTTCCTTCATTCCCCTTTGTCTAATCCAGTGAATTTCTACTCCCCCTTGACCCATATTGTGTGTAAGCTTCTGCATATCTGAGAGAACATTCAGCCTTTGGTTTATGGGATTGGCTCATTTCACCTAGCTTGAAGTCTCTAGTTCCATCTATTTACCAACAAATGCCATAATTTTATTCTCTGACATTTCTTCCACTATGGTGTTGATGGATTTTGTTAGAAGTATTTTGGTTTGCTTGAGATGATTTGTTCTCGTGCTTTTTCATGTTTTTTCATATTTACTCTTCCAACAGTATGGTTTTGAGGCAGTAGAGTTTCTACCCCATGGACTTGTAGTGTCTCTGAAGGTTTTTAGTACCTCACTGTTTAGTGGGACACAAATAATAACAACAACCAATGCAAACAATTTACAGCATGAAAAACAAATAATTCCTGCTATGACAGCTACAATATTAATTGTCACAATAAACAGAAATGATATGATCATCTATTGCCCAAAAAGGTTTACAATTTCAAATGGTGAAGAGGGACAGAACAGGAATGACTTAGGATGTGATTATTATGAGGGAGGAAGAGAGAAAACAGAAGTAAAAAATTAAAGGAAGAGTGAAAGTGTGATCACTGGAGATTTGCTATTGGCACAGGAAAAGAGAGCAAGAGAATCAAGGGACACAGATCAGAGAGAGAAAAAAATGTATAAAACAAAAATTTAAAAATAATTAAAAGAATAAAGGAACAAAACCAATATATACTAATTAAACATCTTAGTCCTCAAAACACTGATCCGTGAAAACTAACTGCCTTTAAAAAAATGCTAGAAGTGAGTGAAAAGAAACATACATGAATATGTTTAAGTGTTCATGGATCGTTCAGGTCACAATTGAACAAAGAAAAGAAGAAAAAAGAAAGTCTCTGGATGAAAAGTTAAAGAACTGTTTCCTTTGGAGTTGAGAATACTCTTGGCTTCCCTTTTCTGCTGTATTAGGTGGGGCTGCTGGAATGCGAGGGGAAATCCACTAAGCAGGCTCCTGCAGGTGGGGTTTAGGCTTAGGTGGGCTCTAGGTTCTTCATTTAATGATGGTTTGTCTTAAGATTTTGAATCAGTGCACCTCCCGGCTGGGCAGTTGTTAGACCACGCTGGGAGACTGCCCCCCAGGAATATCCTCTGGGTTTCACTCATGCAGTAGAGGAGCCAATCCTTGTTCCCCTAAGTTACCTGTGGCCTCCGTGTTTTGTGGACTCACTAGTCTCTGAACTCAATCAATTCCTCCCCATCTTTTTAAAATCCTGGCCAGGTGAGTCTCTCCCAGCCTGAGGCTCTTTCCCAGCTGATCTTTCAAGCAGCCAGTCTGGAGGTGGATAAGGGGAGCTGGGTGGATTTCCCTGATCTGTATTTCCTTATATAAAACCCTCTCCAAGTGTGATTTTTCTCATGGTCACTTAGGTACACTCTTAGATCATGTGAAACCGAAACGGGTTTGCCTGGCCTGTGTTTAGGGTCAGGCACAGTTGCCAACAATTGGTTCCCCCAGCTGCTGGGCCCGTGCTCCAAAGTAGCCCCTATCTCTGTTTTCCCCGGCAGCCCAGAGGGATGCGGGTTCTTTCCCACACAAGAACGTTGTGCAGGACATCTTTCAGGTTAGTTGAGAAGAGTCTTTGAACTCCAATTTCTCCGTACCCAGACACACCTCAGGACTCCTAAAAATATGGGTTTATTTAGTTGATGTATCCTTCCACTACTTTTGCATGAGGGGAGCAGGGATCGCCCTCACAGAAGCCTCACCTACTGCTGGTGGCTGCAGCACTGGGGATTTCTTCTTTACTTTGTTATATCCAACCTCCTGAGTACCCAAACGGCTTTGAACGTCCAGAATTAATTCCTAGTAAAGTTGTCTCTCCACACCTTGCTGAGAAACTGTGTGCCTGCTTTTTGGTTTTATGCCATGAAGCAACCAAGAAAGTGACCTTTTCTAATCCACCATTTTGATCTTCCCCCATTCCTTAAAATTTTGTTTTTTTTTTAAAATTTTTAATTAATTAATTTATTTATTTTTTGCGGTGCTGGGGATTGAACCCATGGCCTTGTGCTTTCGAGGCAAGCACTCTACCAACTGAACTATATCCCCAGCCCTGGGTTTATTTTTTATCTTGTTTTTCTAGTTCCTTGAGGTTCCATAAAATGTTTGTTTGAGATCTTTCTACTTTGTTGATGTAGACATCAGTTGCAATAAATGTCCCTCTCAATACTGCTTTTTCCGTATCAGTTTTGTTATGTCATATCTTCATTTTCATTTGTTTCAATAAATTTTAAAATTTCCTTCTTAATTTTTCTTTGATCCATTGGTTATCCAAGAGTAAGTTGTTTAATTTCTATGTATTTGTATAGTTTCTAAGGTTTTTAAATCTTATTGAATTGTGATGGGGAAAGATATTCAATATGATTTCAAATTTATAAATCTGCTGAGATTTGCTTGGCCTATCATATCTTTTCCTAGAAAATGTTTCAAGTGATATTGAGAAGAATGTGCATTCTGTAGTTGTTGGATGAGATGTTCTATAGATGTCTGTTAGGGACATTTAGTCTAGGGCATAATGTAATTCTCCCATTTTATTGTTGATTTTGACTGGATGATTTGTCCATTGATGAAAATGAGGTGTTAAAATCTCCTACTGTTATTGTATAGGAATCTACCTCTTCCTTTAGATCTATTAATATTTATCTTATGTGTTTGGGTGCTCTTTGTCTCTTTTTACTGCTTTAGATTTAACATCTATTTTATCTGGTAAGTATGGTTGCTCCTGCTTTATTTTTGGATTCTATTTGCTTGGAATATGTTATTCTATGCCTTCACTTTCAGTCTGTGTGTGTCCTTAGAGGCGAAGTGAGTTTTCTGTAAATAGCATATGTCATTGGTTCTTAGGTTTTTAGTCAATCACTCAATACCTGTTAATTAGATAATTTAGTCCATTTATATTCAGGGTAATTTTTGATAGGTAAGATCTTACTACATCCATTGTGTATTTGTTTTCTAGTTTTGTAGTTCATTTTTCTCTCTTAGAGTCTTTTCAGGTTAAGTGAACTGCTCTAGGAGTGTACTTTGATTCCATGATTACTTTTGGTTAATCTATTAGATATTTGTCATGAAGCTTACAAAAAAATCTTGACTATACCAGGTTATTTTGAAATGATTTGAAAATATGATCAAATAGATCACAGAGACAAAAGAACTAAACAAAATATAAGAAAGCTCTCCAGATGTGCTGATTCCTCCCCACTTTTGAATTTTTGATATCCCAGTTTACATCATTCTGTATGGCCTATCATTGCATATAAGTGTAGTTTTTGCTTTTAGTCTTCACACTAAAAATATGAATAGTTTACAGACCATGCTTATACAAGAATATTTTGAAATTGTTGTATAATAACTCTTAACAATGAGTTTTATAGTTTTCACTGTTTTCTTCTTTCTCAATGTTTGCTTTTTAAGTCTGAAGATTTCCCTTTAACATTCTCATAGGTAGGACTGATTCTCTCAGCCTTTCTTTGGGGATATCTCAATCTCTCCATTTCTAAAGGATAGCTTTTTGGGGTACAGTATTCTTGGTTGGTATTTCTTTGTCCTCTATTTTTTTAAAGAATTTCATGCCACTTTCTCCTGGTCTGTACAGTTTCTGTTGAGAATTCTGCTATCAAGTACATTGGGTTATGTGTTATTTTTTTCATTTCTCCTACAACCTTGCGAATATTTGTCTTTAATGTTTGGATTATAATATAATTTGTACATATCTCTAGAAGGCTTTCTCTTATTCTTTGAAGAAGCTTTTTATAGCTTTGGCATTCACAAGTTCCTCTTGAACATCTATTTGCTCTTAACACTGTCTAAAAGTTCACATAACCTTTCTTCATTCTTTTTTCTTTTTAGTTTGTTTATACAGGGGATTGAACTCAGGGGTGCTTTACTATTGTCTACAACGCAGTCCTTTTTATTTTTTGGGACAGGGTCTTGCCATGTGCCTTAGGGTCTCCCTGGTTCTGAGACTTGGCCTCACACTTATCTTCCTGCCTCTGCCCACTGAGTCCCTGGGATTGTAGGCATGCACCAGCATGTCTGACCCTTTGGCTTATTTTTAAGTGGCTCGTCTTAGACCTCACTTGTTCTTTCTTCTCTTTAGTCTCTCCTGCTATTAATACCTTCTATTGTACTTTTAATTTTTATCAGTGTATTTTTTTGGCAAAGATTCAGTTTTTTATTAATTTTTAGATTTGATCTAATGAGTTATACATGACAGTAGAATGCATTTTTTAAAAATTGCATCTGCCTCAGAGTATTGTAACAGAGTATTGGTACAATACTCTGTTTTCCTGAAGTTCATTGGGTATCCTTAAATTCTTCATTTGAGCGTTCACCCATATTGGTTACTATATGATCAGTTTCTGTGCCTTGTTTTGACAATTAGATTAGGTCATGATTCTCTGAAAGTTATTGATTGTTGATTTAACATGTCATCTGTATATTGGTGGATTAAGTATTTAAACTAGTTATTGTCATCTGACTTTCCGCCTGTCTCCAGAAATTGTAAGCATGCTGCTTATTTCTCTGAATTTGTAGTCCCTTTTGTTATTTCCGTTGTTGATGACACTAAGGTCTAGGTTTGCATGTTGATGTACTATTACTGATTCAGGAATAGAGTGTAATAAAAGCACAGATTTGTTCCAGAATCAATTGGTGTGCTATTCTGCATGAACTGGGACAGTACCAAAAAAACCAAAAAACAAAAAATTGCCTATCTCTTCAAGCCTCTCCTAGGGCTTGGGGGTAGCCCTAAATGCCCTGTCTACAGTTGCTGGTCCGTGACCAGGCTCTGTAGTTTTCTGTCTGCCTCTGGGTAGAATTAACATGGAGGAATCAGCTCTAGGCTCCCATGCCACAACCACTTACTCTTACTCTTTGAGTTGTACTGCCTTGATTGGGGAAGGAACAGAGTGAGCAGTCCTGTTGCCACCAATGCCATACTACTGTGCCATGCTGAATGCACATCCCGTTGAGATCAGTGGAACATGGAGGTATGAACCAAGGCACATATTGCTATACAGGTTGTTGTCCACTGCTGAGGTGGATGTATAGTCCAAGATTCCTGAAGAGGTGACACCACAGATAATTCTGACCAGAATAGAAGTTATTAGACTGCATGTCATCTCCTGGTACGGAATCATTCATTCACAGACAGTATCCTGGGGATGGGGACCATTAAGATTCACCCAGTGTAATGTTTCACAAATCTGGCTCCAAATTTCAAGGCAAAACCCTTTGCTTACTACCTTATCCTACCCCTAGTGAATGGAGTCTTGTTCCATGCTACAGTGTAAAAGACTGGGATGGTACTGGTGAAGGTAGTCCCTTGACTGTCAAGGCTGAATCTAAGCTGGATCACACCTGAGTGTCATAGTAACAGATACCTCCGTATCCCCAGGGGAACACTCTGCATAGCCATGATGCAGGCCAAAACATGTGTTTGCCCCACCAGGGCACAAAGTTCTTCCTATTGCCAGGGTTGTTCATGAGCACTGTCTGTGAGCACTGGTCTGGGGATAGCAAGGACCACAAAGGCTGATTCTGAGTTTAACCAGAGTCCCACTGGTTCAGGAGCTTGTGTAGTCAAAAGCTGTCTGGGCCCATACCAAGGATTGCAATGCTATAGGCCAAAGAATAAGTTTGTCCTACTAAAACACAGGTCTGTGCCTAATAGCATGGGAGTTCAAGAGGCTCTGTCACAAGCATTTGTTTGGATATTGGGGCAGGAACATTTGGTTTCTGCCTGGTACTTGACCTCAGAGGAAGAGGCCTACTACTGAGCTCCTGGGTAATATCCTATGCAAGTTTTCCTTCCTGTTCCCAGTGGATATATTCTTGCTTTCCTCTCTGCTGTCTGAGGTTGGAGAAGGGGTTGTGAAGACAATCTTCACTGTCTGTTTAACTGGTTCCAGAGGCTCAGTCTACAGGTACTGGCCTGGAGGATCTCAGCTGCCATCTTGCTCTGTTCTCCTAACCAATAATTATTGAATCTACTATTTCCTGAAATATGTGTTTGGTTAGAAAAACTGAGTTGATGCTCTCATGGAACTTATATTCTCATAAAAAAGGAGAAATTCATTGAAAATTATTAGCATAATCACACTAATATATTATTCTAAAGTGAGATACTGTTGTAAATAATGGGAATAACAATAGAGAGAGAGAGTAGAAAATAAGTATCACTAAAATGAACATGTGAAGGAAGGCTTCTAGGAAATGACATTTGAAATGTTGCAAATACTTTTCTATCTTGTCAAAATGTTATAGCACTTCATTTGAAAACTGTATATGGTTAGATAATATTCCCACAGTTATAGTGCTGTTAGTCAGCTGTTGTTGTGTCAAAATACCCGAGAAAATAAACTTAGAAGAGGAAAGATTCACGTTGGCTCAGTTTGAGGTTTCAGTCTCTGATTACTTGTTTCTGTAATTTCTGTGCCTGTGTAAGGTAGACCATCACGGCAGGTGTGGTGGAGCAAAGATACTCAACCCATGGTGGCCAGAAGGCAGAGAGAAATGTCTGGGGATAAGATATAACCCCAAGGGCATGTCCCCAAGGATCCACTCACTTCAATTAGGTAACCTCCTCCAAAGGTTTCCACCTCCTCCCAATAGTCCAGTCAGCTATGAATCCATCAAGGACTGATGAAGTTAAAACACTTACCAATAACTTCCTGAAAAACCCATTTCTGAACACTTCTGCTTTGAGTTTGAGAACTTCAACACAAGACTTTGGGATACATTTCAGATCCAAACTATAACAATCAGCATACTTAAAAGTATGTAATCATCTTAACAACTGCTAATCAGGTATTTCATAAAGTTCAACTCCTATTCATATAAAACTTACACAATTCTTGTTAGATTTATTCCCAAACACATTTTTATTGTTTGCTTTTCTAAGAAGTTTTTTTTTGTGTGTGTATGTGTTTTCAGTGTTTTTCTTTTTCAATTGTATATGGAAATATTTTCTCTATAACATTTTCTAATTGTATAGAAAATATATTTCTATGTATTTATCTCTGCTTTTCACTACTTTATAAGCTCTCATTTTTAAATTAAAATTTTCAGATCACTTTTGGTAAACAAATGACCTCTAACTATTAAATATATATTTCCTCTTATTGCATTGCCCAAAACTTCAAGTATACTATTCAATTAATAGTGATAATATCAGAAATACTGTCCCTATTACTGGATTCATTTAGAAATCATTAAAATGCTTCACCATTATGTGAGTATTGGGGTAAGTTTCTTATCAACAGTCTTTATTACACTATTATAGTATTCTTTTACTACCTATTAAGGACTTTACTATCAAGAATGGGAGCTGAGTTTTATCAGCTACTTTTCATGCATCTGTTGAGATAACCATACTTTTTTCCTTCCACGTCTACTAACATAGTAAATCATGTTAATAGGTAACCATATGTTTAATCATCTCTGCATTTGAGAGAAGCTCTCTTTTGTCATTAAGTTTCACTCAATACACAACTAGCTCATGGAAAGGAGTTGAGGTTTTGAAAACCTGTAATTGAGTTTAAGCTTCTTAATTCCTTCATGAACATCATGAGTAAATATCACCTTCACAAAGTAACTATTAAGATTACATGAAATTGTAAAATTCTTATATTGTAAAAGAATGCCATATGAATGTCACTTATTACTTGTAATATTCAAGAGAACTGAGTGATTATATCTGTAAACCCAAGGTAGCAAGCATAAGATAACAAGTGCTATATACTTTTAATGAGTCTGAACTGAGTACCCTGGATTATCACTCTGTGCAGATATCCTTTATTCCAATGGCATTAGCTTCATCCCTTAAACATGAGGAACTCAAGGCACAGGAGATGGTAAGTTAGTTTTCCCTCAGTGACACCAATGTTAGAAATGCTCTCATAGACTTGTCTTAGGGTTGGTGATCCTAACCAATAATTCTTGGCTAGCATCTCGGGCTACTTCCTCAAGAATAAAGATTATTTTGAAGGTTAGAAATAAAGGCCCTTGGCATGATATTTTAAGAACAATCCACTAGATGGCATTATGAGCCTATTAGAAATGTTTTAATGAGGCATTTATTCACCAGTTAAATGCTAATTACTTAAAGACATTAGTAATTGCAAGCTGGCAATAGTATTACTATGTTTGAGAAAGTTGACTGTCTTCACTTTTTTGATGAGCTGAAGGTGGCAATGACAGAAAGCTATCTAGGGCCCAGTGTTCAAAGTTATTTACCCCTCATATGAAAGTAGTTACCTCTATAAAGAAAATGAACAAGCTGTGTAGCAAATGATCAGGATATACTCTCAGAACAAAAAAATATCAGTAGAACTTTTACCAAAATAATTAAACACATTTTGGCATTCAACTGAATTACAAAACCTTATGAGTGGATTCTAAAAGAACTTAGATATGCGCATCGATGGCAGATTAAACATAGCTTTGAAAGGAAGCTGGGTAGGATGACAATGCTCAAATTTTAGGTTTAACTGAGAGAGAGTTTCTTATTCTGACTTCTCTTTGGGACACATAGATGAATGGGATTTAGGTAGTAATAATAACTGTATATATTTACTGTATTTTTTTACTACATTTATTTTCACCATCAACAAATACTTGTTTTCTGTTCTCTTCTGCTCTTTCTAATAACCTCATTTATCCCTCCACACATTCCCACATCCTTTTTATATTTGAACTCACTCTTATGGTACAGATGATGGTCCCCAACTTGCCATGGTTCAATATAAGATTGTCGAGCTTTATGATGGTGTGAAAGTGATGCTTATTCAGTAGAAACTGTTCTTTGAATCTTTATCTTTTTCTCAGGGTGGTGGTAAGTGCTTTGATACTGTCATGATGCTAGGCAGTCACAGTAAGCTGGAGCTCCCAGTCAGCCTTGTGGTCATGTGAAAAAACAATATTCTTAGAGTGTCCTGTGTGGCTAAGCTATTATGTGCAGTAGGGTAGGTGTATTAAATGAATTTTTACTTAAAATATTTCTAACAGAGTTACAGAAGACTTATCAGGCTGTAACTTCATGTAAGTCCAAGAGCATCTGTATACTAGAGAATGAGACACTTATATCTTACTTGAATCTCTTGAGAAAGAAAGAACACCCCAGTCAGCAGTGCAGACTGTTCTAACTAAAATAGAGCATGTCCTCAGCCATACTTTACATATTCTTATTATCAAAGGCTTGAGATGATTAATTTGCCCAATAGCTTTCAAAAGAATCTCTTTATAACTATGAAATAGTAGATCTTTCATCAGCAATTACTTAATGATTTTTACAAATGGACATGCCTGATAAGGAAAAGACCACTTTCTAATGGCCAGGGAGTCTTGGGAAAGAAGAAGAAAAATCCCAAAGACATAACATTATCTAAAGTCAAAAACTGATAAGATGTCAGGAAACCTAAGAATTAACACAGCTTTCCTGTGTTAAAATTTCAACTTCAAACTTTACCTCATGGTTTGGAGGATTTGATCTTTTCTGTTAATTAGTAAATGGACAACTCTGAAGACTAGCCGCTCTTCTAAAATCAAAGTTCAGGTAGAACATTCACAGTCACTTTGCCCAATTTTCAAGTGTTGAGTCATGCTGACTAAAGAGCAGGGGTGCAGAAAGGCAGGAGGGACGGATTCACACCTCACACAGGTCATGTGAATAGCGATCACTCCCTTCTAAACTGGAGAGCTCTCTAGGCCCTGGTGTCAGAATTCTTAACCAATGGGAGCCAAAGAAACTCAAACTGCCCCTTTTAATTCAGTGAGAGAAAAATGTTTGGAATGTTATTTGCGTAACCATGACCTCAATTCAGTACAACATGCCTAGGCAGGTAAGACAGAATCTACCATTCTGTAGGTAAAAGTCTCAAGAGTGTAACTTTCAACATATCGAATGCAGAAATATTTGTCATGGGGTAATACTCTCATCTGCACAAGGTGAGACTATAATGTAAAGTGATTCATTTAAAAAATCAAGCAGAGCAGAATGTGTACAATCAATATTGACTGTTCTCAGATATAATACATTTTATCTTTTGAGAATATATTTGATTTTGGAAACAGCCAAACTCTAGGAAGCTTGGAGAGCATTCAGGGAATTACTTCAAAGAGAGAAATAATCAGAAGGGTTGAATTTACAGTGTTTAATCTTTGTTTTTTCCCTCTTATATAGGAGCTTCTTTTGGTTTTCATTTTCCCTGCCTGTGATAAGTGTAGCTTGAGATGGAGAATTATTTGTGATATAAGAATGTATGCTTCTCTCCTGAATTGGACATTTCATGGCAAAGAATGCAGCAACTTGGACAATCAACTTGATGGCCTTGAAAGGACTTGCTACATTAGACATAACTGGATTTACTGGTTGAGGTCGCCATGTTACCAGGCAATATCACTCAGTTCTTATCTTTTTGAAAGGTAGATTTTGGTCAGGAGACCTAGATAGAACAACTACAAAGAGTTTGTTTAGTATAATAGAGGTTTGCTCCATGAGGAGCAGGCTACCTCCCAGGAAGGAAATGGCCTCGTGTTTTCCACGTGGCAGGTTATTATACTTGGTCCAGGAACCTCCATCCTCATGCATTTGTATTTGGGTTAATAACTGGGTTTTTGTTCTTTAGTGCACCATCTATGCTGGTTACACTAAGAAGGAAACTTCCTATCATACCTACGCAAAACCTAATGGGGGTTTAAAGCCATGAGGTACATTACAATGACTCTGGGTCCCCCAAATGACAATGCCTCAAAGTTATGTGTTTTAGAGTTGAAACATTCCTTAAGCTGGATATACCTGGCTGGTTCTTCTAGTTTAGGAAGGTGGTACCTGACCATGAAGGAGGGGGGTTTATGGGTGGGGCTTCCATCACCTGAGGGAAGTGATTGGTTGTGTTGTAGTGAGCCCTATTTTTCTTACATCCCACTACTCATGTCTACCTATCTGCCTACCTATTCTAAAAAGCAAATCTAAAGAGCTAGGATTTTGAATCACACAAGTTTAAGGAATTTTAAGGATCATCTGAACATATCCTGTTGGTTCTGAAATTTCATGCAATTTTCTAAAATTGCTCTAGGCTCCAGGAATATGTTTTGGAGTTATTTCTATTAAAGTGAAATTTGTTTTACTTGAATTGTGATAACTGAATTTGGTTTATGGGAAACATGAGAAAAGACTAATAGGAAAACTGTTAGATTAAGATCTTATAAGAAATCTTCTTAAGTGACATAATCATGTGATTTAGACTAACTACAAAATGAGAGATTTGGAATAGGTAAAAAGGAAAAGTTTCTAGACAAAACTGAGCCTTCTGCTCTGATTTTTGAATTGGAAATGCAGTTGATAGCAGCCTATCTTACCAATTAATCAGGGTCCCCCAAATGGCAGTGCCTCAGTGCTCTGCACCTGTTTAAAAGATGGAAAATTCCTTAAGCTAGTTATACCCAGTCCTTCTAGTTTAATAAAGTGGTACCTGACCATGATGGAGGGGGGTTGCTGGGCAGGGTTTCCATCACCTGAGGTGGAATGATTTTTTTTTTTTCATCACTTAAGTTGTAGTGAGTCCTATTTTCCCTTCTCCCATCCCCTTACTCACATCTACCTATTTGCCTACATATTCTGACAACATGGCTCTGGAGAGTATTATTTATTGTACAAATGGAATTATAATGATGTTAAAGTTAGCTTGGAGTTTAGATCCAACTAATTTCAGCTAGACTACCTGAAGAGTAATTTCTGATCTTCAGACATCCTGTCCTCAAAGATAAACAAGATCAGGGTGGGGTAAAAATTCAGCTAGGTCAGTAGGTAGTACACTGGGTAAAACAATATCCAGAGAGCTTTAAATTCTATGATGTCCAATTTGAGGAGAGATGACTTCTTCACTGGCAAATCACCATGATCATTGTTTACAGAGGCTGGTCATATGTCAGTCTTGATCAACATAATAACAAAGAATACCTGAAGAGAAATAAGGAGCCTTCCTCGTTGACATTTTATAAATTATAGTAAATTATGATGCAGCTTTGTTTTTGGAACCAAATATCTGGACTGACTACAACTTAAGAGACCAATATTTGGGAAAGAAGAGTTGGTTGTAAGGAATCAAGTTTATTTATAGGCTGGCAATCTTGAAAGAGGGTCTTTTGCCTCAAAGCTTTATCTTGGGGGTCCCCAGAGTGCAACGGGTTTTTATGGTGAAGGAAAGCAGAGCCAGTGAGACAAGGAGCAGGAAGGCTACACTGTGGTGAGTGGGATCTTCCTTATCTAGGGCATGGGTCTCCTTTTGCTGCTTCTCTGGCTGGAACCCAACAATGGACTTCAATCTCCTGTGTCTAGTTAACTACAGACTAAGGAAGAGCATCACAAAGGTCATCAAGTGTTCTGGGAATCTAAGGAAAGATTTAGCAGTTAACATCTTAACATCTAGATGGGCCTTCTCTTCAGCCAAAGGATTAGGGAGAAGCAGAAGGGAATAACAGGGGAACAAATGACAAATTCAAAGGAACACCTGTTAGAGTTTTGAGCTATGGATCACCCAAATGAACTACATGTGGTAATCTATATGTGTTTTAGTCAGTTTTTTGACTGCTGTGACTAAATGACCTGACCAGCACAACTGTGGAGGAGGAAGAATTTATTTGAGGGCTCACAGTTTCAGAGGTCTCAATCCATTGACAGCTGGCTCCATTCCTCAGCCTCCAGGTGAGGATGAACGTCATGGCAGAAGAGTGTGGTGGAGGGAAGCAGCTCACATCATCCGGAAGCAGAGAGTCTCCACTCAACAAACACAAATATATACCCAAAGCCACAGCCCAGTTCACACCTCCTCCAGCCACACCCTACCACGTCAATTAATCCCATCAAGGATTAATTTACTGATTTGGTTAAGACTCTTACAACAAAATCGTTTCTCCTCTGAACCCTTCTACGTTGTATCACATGTGAGCTTTTGGGGGACACCTCACATCTAAACCATAACAATGTATAATATATGACATTTGTACACATGTCATACCAGTTGTAGAAAAGAATAATTTTATTTTCAAGAAAGTATTTATATGCATTTTGACCAGATTTTTCAGGACAATTCTGTTTCTTCTTATTCAAAATACTCTTAATGCCATAAGAAACTTAAGTGACTAAAAGATACTTCCTCGTCAAAGAAAATTGGACCATTATAAGCCTCCCTTTCTTTACCAAGTCAAACAATATTAACCTTCCAATTCATCCTCAGAGAGCTCTTTAGGAACAGGAGTGAAGAGGCACCTGGAAAGAGGTATACTGGAAAGAACCCTGAATATGGTAACCAATTCATCCTTTGCCTCTGAACACTTATTGCCTTTGGAAAAATCATGACCTCTTCAGTCTTCAGTTTCCTCTGCAGTTCCTACTATAGGATTGAACCAGAGTTTTAAAGGCATTGGATTTACCACTGGTCTGTACATTAAAATCACCAGAGGCTTTAAAAGTGGTAAGTTCCTTGAAGGAATGGTGGTGTATCCCCAGAGCCTACTACAGGACACAGGACACAGCATTTAGTCAAGATTGCCAGACAGCAAATGATAAATAGGATGCTCAGTTAAATTTGGATTTCAGGTAGATAATAAATGAATATATCCCAAGTATTAATTTGATAACCCCACACATAGCTTGAAGTTTGTGGAAAGAATGAATATCATCAAGCCTCTATGATGGGAATTTTAACATAGAAGGCAAAGTGGTAGATGGTAGAGGATTTATGTTTCAGTAGTTTCTCATCACACCACGAGGTAAACTTTTTTTAAAAAAATTGTTAAAATCTTTTCTAAAAAATTGTTAAAATTTTTAATTAACTAGTTAATTTTTTAAATTTTTACAGACTTCATTTTGATTCATTGTACACAAATGAGGTACAACTTTGTTTACTCTTTTTCCCAGCTTTACCAACCTTGATTGAAGTCCCTATTCATCTTCTACCACCACATAAGGGTCTGAGCAGGACTCTAGGAACAGAGGAGTCCTCTACTCAGAACTTCAGGTTCTTGACCACATAGCAAAAAAGAATTTAAGGTATGAGTCAGGTATGAATAGCAAAGCAAAAGAATTATTTTAAAGTGAAAGTACACACCATAGATTGGGAGTGTAGATAATTTCAGACCCAGTGACTTGCCTCATCTTGGTCTAGGGGTTCAATGTTTATAGCGGGGGCAGTAGCCAGGGGGCTGAACTAGAGGTGGAATCAAAGTGAGGTTACTCAATTTTATGCCAGTTTTTCTTGCACTTGCACACTGCTCTTGCTTGTTCAAATTATGCTACTTCTCTCATAATCACATGTCTCATTTTCATCTATGGCAAGTAGTGTGTGTGTGTGTGTGTGTGTGTGTGCGCGCGCAGTGTTAGGAATTGAACTCAGGGCTTCATACATGCTAGGCAAGTACTAGTGCTCTACCTCTGAACTATAACCCCAACCCCTCATTGTCATTTTAAATCTCCCCCAGGGTATGCATCTTACTTAGGGTCGTTTCTTGCTCATCAAAGTCTTTTGTGTATATGCTCCCTAAGAGGAGCATTTTCTCCAGATACCTCATGGTGTCTGAGTTTTGTTGCTAGTCAGCAAGTTTCAGGCAAGGATATTGCAAGCACACAGGCTGAATTGCTCATGTGTTGTGTATTCCAATGGTTTATAGGAGTTTCTCTTGAGACTCAGTGTTCTCTCTGTATTCCTAAATTTCTATCTGATAACTAAAACATCAGTTGAAATGATTTAGGCTGTAAGTAAAGTAGACCTCAATTAAAATAGCTCAAACCCTTAGGAAATTCAGGGCTTGCTTAACAAGAGGTCTGGAGTGGAGATGAAGTTATCGAGAATGCAGGTGCTCCCCTCATTTTTCTATGGGAACATCCTCAGTGTATTGGTTTTTATACATTTTTTTTAGTTGTATATGGGCCTTTTATTTTATACAGTGCTGAGAATTGAACCCAGGGCCTCACACATGCTAGGTAAGTGCTTCACCACTGAGCCACAACCCCAGTCCCCAGTGTATTGGTATTTAAGCTTCAGGTTTGCCCTTTTGTGGTTCCAAAATGGTGTATCTCAATATGTCACGTATTCAGTGAAAAGGGAGTGCATTGTTTTAATTTTACATGTCTTTTTAACTGGAGAAAACACCATTTATAGGAATTTCTACCCTAAAAGTCTTCTTAGAAAGCATTAGCCAGAATTGTCACAAGCCCATGCCCTAGTCCAAATGAAGGTTAGGATGCAAGTTTTAGATGGTTTCACTTCCTGTTGGGAGGTAGCTTCTGTAAGTAATGAAGGAGGTGATCAGAAATAAATGTTTTGAAGGCAACTGGGTGTCATTCATAACTATCATGTATGGGCTAATTCTTTCCCTTTGAATGATACCAACACATAGAAGATTCTTGGCTGGTGGACCAATCTGATGGAGTGATGGAATATGTCACAGATTTTAGGATGCAGTTTCTAAGAATGGCTTTATGAATTGAACTTGCACTGAAAACAGACATCTATATCTGTTCCAACATAGCTGTTTAACCATGTTATCAATTAGAAGAATGATTAGAGCTTTGAAAGTACAAAATAAAATCCCTTTTGGCCCAGAAAAAAAAGAAAAATTTGAAATTATGAATACTCTTTTTTTGTCCAATTATTATTCACCCCAGTTTTTCAAATCAGGAGAATGGCACAAGATCCCACTGAATATGTGTACAAAGATCTTGGAGAAAACACTGGACCCTTGACTTTGAGACTCGCTTATTTTACTTAGCAGGATGTTCTACAGTTCCATCTATTTACCAGCATATGTTATAATTTCATTCTTTGTGGCTGAGCAAAACTCCACTGTGTCCTTATACCATATTTCCTTAATCCATTAATCTGTTGATGGGCACCTAGTCTTGTTCCGTAACTTGACTATTGTGAATCACACTGTTCTAAGCATCCATGTGGTTGTATTGCTATAGTAAACTGATTTTAGTTCTTTAGGATAAATACCAAGGATTGTCATAGCTGGGTCTTATAATGGTTCTATTCTTAATCTTTTGAGAAATCTCCATACTACTTTCCAGAGTGGTGGTTGTAATTTGTAGTCTCAGTAACAATGAATGAATCCTTTTTCCTCACATCCTCACCAGCATTGCTATTTGCAATCTCGATCATTGCCAATCAAAGTCGAGTGGATGGAATTTCAGTGTAGTTTTGATTTGTATTTCCCTGATTGCCAGAGATGTTTAATGTTTTTTCAAATATTTGTTAGCCATTTATATTTCTTTTGAGAAATGTCTGTTCCATTTTTTTTGCCAAAGTTTTCTCTCCCATAGAGAAGCTAGAGAAAAGTAAGGGGAAAAAGCAGGGGAACCTCACAAACATACAAGGAAGATCAGTGGAGTGGAGGAAGGAGATTGAAGGAGAGAGAGGAGGGATGGGAAAAGGATAGAAATGCAGAATGAATATAAACAAATTTTGCTATGTACATATATGAATTACCACAGTGAATTCTACCTTTAGGTATATCTATAAAGCACCAATTTAAAAAAGTAAATAGAAGCAAGACCAGTAGAATAGAGGAAGGGGAACAGAGGAAGGGAGGAAGGGAGAAAGCAAAAAGGAAGCACCGGAGACTGAAATGGAGCAAATTTAATTCCATGCATGTGTGATTATGTTAAGATGAATCCCATTATTATAAGGCACTAATAAAAGCATTAAAAAAGAAGAAAATAATAATAAAAGGGAGATCAGTAGAGTAAAGCAAGTGGATCAGGGAAAGGGAAGGTAAAAGGGAAAGAGATCAGATTTTGCTCATGTACAAATATGCACAATGAATCCCACTATTATACATAATTATAATCCACCAATGAAATTTTAAAAATAGAATAAAAAAGAAAAAAATATGAGAAGAGCTAGCAGAATCCTCAATTCATAGGGGGCATTTCAGTCAGGATCCATCCCAATGTGCTTTCATTCTTAAGTACACTATTAGAATGAAGGTGATACAGATAATAATTTTCTTTTGATAACCCAAACTGCTCAGATTGTTGAAGTGTTTTGCATTCTTGTTTTAACCTCCAACTGCTTCGATCAAGCAAAGCAGAACACTGTGTTGCACTGTGGGGAATACTTAATTAGCCTCAAAAGAGCTTTGGCCCTGATTTTCACACAACGGAACATGCCTTTGTTCATCAGGTAAGCGGGACATGTAGCAGGAGGAAATTCCTTCACAGTGCTTAAAGCACAAATATTCAAGTGTATTTATATAAAATTCCAAGGGATATACAAAATACATTTAAAATGCCACATATGTTGAAAAGACAAATGAAAACTAGTATTTAATGAACAGTCTTGGTATGCCAGACACAATACTAAATGTCTGACATCTTGGATTTATTTAATCTTGAAAACAACTTTTTCAGTTGTTTTATAGGCTATTGATTCAGTCAAGGTCATATAATCTAATGAACATCAGAGACAGAATGAGAAATATTGCCAAAGACTATGTCTGCAAAGGAAGATATGTAGAGTTTTATAAATATGCACTGGATAAGGTCATTTTTTTTTTGGTGAGGGTGTATCTTTGTCTATTAAAACAGCATTTCTGCTTAGGGTTGAATTTCAGAGCAGGCTTCACATCCTAAACAGAACCCATGATCATTAATGAGATACCCAATCAGAATATTTTCTTGAAAGATTTGTATGTTTTCTCCTACCCCCTGGCAAAGAGAAGCACATTCTTTGGAATTTACTCCATTATACATTCCAAACATAGCAAATCAATCATTAATTATTCTCAGGAAGAGTGGTCAAAGTTCTCTTCCTCCTTTGGACGATATGATAGAACAGTGAAAAACAGAACCCTGGGTACTTAGTGGTTAAGCAACATGTAATCCACATCCCAGTTGCTATGGATTCTCCAGTTCCATACTGCTTCATCACTTTGAGAGAGAGTGAAGGTGGAAAGGCTGAGGATTTTTGTACTGAGGGAGCACAAAGCTGTTGAACATTCCTATCCTAACCAAATGTCTTTGAATAGTAGCACAAAATGGCATAGTTTGTTTGAGTCTTGAACTGTGAGCTAGTTCCTCAAATGTTGTGAGGTATGCATAAGAGTTTGTAGTTGCATTTTGAGGAAAATGTTGGACTCTGGAGTAAGCCTGATTGACAAAACTGGGAAGAAAATGAAGAAATGGACTCTAGTTACTTCTGGAACAAATGGTGAAAGAAAGGATTTAAAGGTAAAAAGTTAGTGTGGTTAAAACAACAACAACAACAATACTATCCAAAACTTCTCTTTCTGGATATGTGGAATTTTACCTATTTACTAAAAATATGGACATACTACATGTTTAAGTTGTTGATTTATGGTAGGAAAGTCATTTATTCAACAACCACCTGTTCAACAATTTTATACTCAACAGTACTTGGCCGAATGCCATCTATCTGTCAGGCATCAATATAGGAATGAAATAGAATTGTAAATTGGGACATAAGGTAGAAAGTGTAGCTGCAATAGAGCCAAGTACCAAAATCTAAGGCAAAATATGGGAACAAATGCTAAGGCCTTCATTGATTCATGAATGCCAGTTCATCTTTACATAAAGGGATCAGTGAAGGCCAAGGTACTTGAAAATCTTGGCACTTAAAAAATGTGTCTATATTTTTTCACATTTAATGATGTGCAAAGAACCTGTGTTTTTGAATAGAACTAACAATTACAGAGAGTATGAAAAAGTGTAATATTGGTCTTTTAAAATAAATAAAAAATCTTAGGCTAGGAGCATGAATTTCAATTTTGCTACCACAAAATAATAGCTTCATATTACAGTATTTAAAAATTTTAGTTCCTTCTCAGAAATCTAATTTAATACTAACATAGAACAATATCTTTTAAAAGCTAAACTGAGCAAAAACAGCTTCCACTGATTCCCTAGGAGCAGGAATAATCCTGGTCACTCCTCGTGTTTCTGTTTTGACCACTCCCAAGGATGTGACTGATTTATTTCTGGACTTGAGATGGGAGCAAAGGCATGATCAATGATCAATCAATTCTTACTTGAAATACCCTGTATTATCTAGAATTGCAGACTATGAGGCCATAGGGCAGGCCTGCCTAAACTTGCCTTTACTATCATGCTCACTCAAGACACAAGAAATCCTTCATGTGTTTCTTATTGGTAATTCTCCTAGAGGAAATTTCCTGCCTTGAAAGGGTATAAAAAATGAGGCTCATAATCTGGTTCATTAAGAGGTCACTTTGACTTACACAAGTGAAAGGAGAGGTTTCCTAATGACTTGTGAACTGGGGGAGAAGGCCGACTCTGAATGCTAAACATATGGATTTAAACTGAATACTAGATGGCCCCAATATTCAGGAAACTGATGAAAAGTTTTTCAGTTTTCATTCCAGAGTTAGTCGCCTGAAGACATACAGAGATTCAAAGGATATAGTTCTCACCTGTGAATATTTTTAAAATGAACTTTTTAGTTCAAACAGCTGGTAAACAGGTTTCCTTGACATCCTTATAGAATTCCTTAAATCTATCTGACAAAAACATAAGAAGGGAGCCTATGATAAAAGATATTGAAAGGTCTAATTTAATCTAATTTGTCTCAACTATGATGTCACACCCCATGAATGTATTTAAATACCTCACTGTCCTTTCAATAATTCCCTTTGAACTTTAATTTCTCCACTAGTCTAACCTCTTACCACTAATTTCTTCAAGAATCATTCTCCTGTTTCCTATAATATTATAAAGCAAATCTATGACACTCAATAAATGAAAACCACAGTGCTGGATTTACTCTTAAAATTAAGCCTTTGGATTATCATAAGGACTGGTTTAATCCTTTGGGTTTAAAGCAGGACACCTAATACCGTTTCAGGATTCTAGAGAAGGGGCATTACCATTTTCAGTCATTCTTCCTAAATAGTTTTTCAGTTTTAAGTTTTGCATATGTTTCTCTGTGTTAACCCAAGTAAATTCTACTCAATCTGGGCACCAATTCTCTTAGGCTGAGATTTTGATTTGTGTTTCTTTTATTATCCCAAATATTTCTCTCATGCCTTTTATTCATTTCATATCATATATTGCCCATACAATGCAAAGAGCTTACCATGTTCCCTGATGGATTCAAATGTGTGCATATGATAACTATGAAACTGTTTTAAATTTCATGACTGTGTAGGCAGCTGCTGATTTCTATTGATTCTAAAAACCTGGTCAATATGAGCTGCAGACCTTCCATTTATAATTTCTGACCAGAGCAAACTGGCAGGAATTAAATGTTATAATCATATTTGATAAAATTTCAGGATTCAAGTGTTTTAGCTTAGAAAAAATACCAGTTGGCCTTCAGTAGGAGAAAGAGGTTAACAAGACCCCCACTGACACTGAGGTGACCCTTCTATGGGTGAGCAAATATTGTTGAAACTTAAGAATAACAGAACTGGGACCCTACACAAATATCAGTCATCAACTGGTCAAAATAATACCATTGGGTATTTCAATGATGTTGACAGAACATTTCTGAACACTGGAAGTACCCTTTGAGGATGGAAAGAAATTATTGTGATTGAGATCACAGCAAATTATAGGGTCAGGCTAACTAATGGAAGCATTAAGGATACTTCACCAGAAGAAAACACTCACTAGATTTAAGGATACTAACTTGTTTAACTGACCCTTTATGCAGGGGGTGACCTGGGTGTGAGGGTGCATAGGATACTCCAAGGCCATGTGCACCAGTGTTGACTCAGCTGATTTTTACTCTGTCCCCTTCTTCCTTAGTAGTATACCCCAAAGTGGTGTTATTTCCACATGATCATAGATTCACAGATGCACAATTCTTAGTTCTTATCCTTCTGACCATTTGGGTATTATACATAAGTACATCACTTGCCTCCCAGTGTAGCCCCTCCACATAAAGGGCTGTGCTAGGGGAAAGGACATGCATATCTGTCCTTGTAGGAAAGCCCGGAGACTGCATTCTGTGAAAGGGACCTTTCTGCTCATCTTTATTTGGTGGAATGTCAGGTGGAGGGGAATGGGATGGTATGAGAGGAAAGAAAAGGAAAACAGACATGAAATTGGTTTCTCATTACAGGAGACAAGTGAGGGAATTTGTGTCATTTTGAAAGAAAACTTGAGCCCAATTCCAAAGATCAGTTTGTAGATACAGAGGATTGGGCTATCTTCTTTGTTTTATTTTGAAATCAACTGTATTGAGGTATCCTTTTTGTACACTTTTACTGCTTTTATGTCCTGAAACCATGGCCACAAGCCAGATAGACAATATTCCTGTCACTCTCCAGTGTTTCTTTTTGTCCTTTACCTTTGGCCCCAATCAACACTGATTTGCGTTTTTGTCTTGTCTGGGATTTTATAGAAATTGTATCATCCTCTTTTCTTCTTACTCTCAACACAGTGATTTTTGGCATTAAGTCATTTTGTTAGATATATTAGTAGTTTGATTATTTTTGCTGTTAAATGATATTCCATTGTGTAGATGGACTACTTTTTGTTTATTGCCTGTTGTGAACATCTGGATTGTTTCCAATTTTTTGCTAATTGTGCATAAAGCTGCTATGGATTGTTTTCAGTTTTTAGTTATTATACATAATGCTGCTATAAATATTTGTGTACAAGTCTTTGTGTGGACATGTGTTTTCATTTCTTTTGTGTAAATACGCAAGAGTGGAATGTCTGGGTCATATGTTAAACTTTTTAAGAAATTACCGAACAGCTTTTTCAAAGTGATTGCTCCTATTACATTCCCAGCAGCAATGTACATGAACTCCAGTTGCTTGACATCCTCATTAACATTTGGTATTTTCCATCTTTTTAATTATAGTCCTTCTAATGGATGCATAGTGGCATATCATAGTTTTAATTTCCATTTCACTGATGAATAATTGGTTTACATATTTTCATGTCATTCATATACCTTTATTAGTGAAGTGTTTGTTCAAATCATTTGTCTATGGGAACTGTTTACTTTCGTATTGAGATGTAAGGATTCTCTATATAGTCCGGAGGCAAGTCCTTTCTTGAATATATACTTTGTAAACATTTTCTCCTAGCCTATGAACTATCTTTTCATATGCTTAATCATGTCTTTCAAAAAACCAAAACATTTTAATTTTGATGTCTTATTTATAGATGATTTCTTTTAAATTTTGCAGACTTTTTGTGTCCTATTTAAGAAGCCTTTACAAAACCCAAGATCAGTAGGATTTCTTCATTGTTTTCCTCTAGAATTTTATTGCATTATGTTTTAATTTAGGTGTATGATAATCTTCAGTTGACTTTTCTTTATCGTTTGAGGTAAGGATATGTATAATATATAGATTTTTTTCAAGTATGAATGTCCAATTGTTCCATGCTATGGTTTGGAGTTTTGTCCCCTCCAGAACTCATGCTGGAATTTAATGCCCATTGTGAGACATTAAAAGGGTAGAAACTTAAGTCAACTGTGGTATTTAGGGATGGGGACTTTGGTAGGTGATTAAGATTAAATAAAGTCATCAGGGTGAAGTTCCATGATTAATAACTGATGACTATAAAAAGAGTGAGACTAGAGGAGATACACACACCTGCTCCCTGTCTCTCACCATGTGATGCCCCACACCACCTTGGGACTCTGTCAGCAAGAGGCCCATCATGAGATGTGACCTTTCAATCTTCAACCTTTAGGACTGTGAGCCAAGATAAGCTTCCTATTTTTAGAACTTACCCAATCTGTGGTATTGTTATTAGCAGCAGAAAATGCTTAGTACATTCCAGGACTATTTAATCTCCTTGCCACTTTAGCTAAATATCAGTTGAATGTATATTTGTGAATCTGTTTCAGTGTTTTCCAATTCTGCACAATTTTCATTACTGTAGATAATGTAAGTTCTCCATCACACTCTTTTTCAAAATTGTTTCTGCCTATTCTAGAGCCATCAAATTTTCAAGCAAATTTTAGAATCATCTTGTCAATTTTAGTAAAAATGTCTGTTGGAATTTTGACTGGGATTGCTCTCAGGGTAGAATTGAGAATGAATCTTCCAATGAACGTATGAACTATGAATTGGAGTTTTCTGATAAATGTATTTTATTTTTGCTATTTATGTAATTCTCAATTTCTTTCAGCAATATTCTGTAGTTTTCAATGAGGCATTCTTACATGTCTTTTATTAAATATATTTCTAAGTATTTGTGGTTAGGTGCTCTTGTAAGCAGAATTTAAAAAATTTAGCGTTCCAATTGTTTATTCCTAATAGATAAAATAAAATTAAGTTTTGGGTATTTTATATTCTGAAACTTTGCTAAATTTCATATTCTAATGATTGGTGCATAAATTCCTTGGGATATTATTATACATAAACATTTGTGTCATCTATAAATAGTTAAATTTTCTTTTTCTTCATTTGCTGTTGGTATTAATTTGGTTTAACTAACTTTTTTCCTTCTCATTTTATTGTTTTGCAGTTAATTTTTTCTTTTTTTTCCATGGGGGATAGTCAATACTGTAAAAATCCTTTTCTGGAGGGATAGGGAAAAGAAATGAGCATAGAGATGCACAGAGAGGAGCAAAAGAAGGGTGACTGAACTGCTTGAATAGAGCTGTGTATTATCTTTTGTTAAAATTTCCTAATTTGGTAGTAATCTAACTGTTGATCACTGAGGTGCAGAAAGTAGCTGATGGAATAAAGAGAATGAAGATACTGTGAAGGTCTAGGCATAGTTGTCTAGAAGCAAGGCTGAATTTTCAACTGTGCTGTTGCTGCTGTTTTTCAGATCATTAACATACACATTCTTTTGAGATGGTTGGAAGGAAGGAGAAAATGTATTAGAGATGGGAAGGAACTACATGGTTGTGGATGGACACTAGTTGTGGACTTTAAAACTGCAAGTGCTGGGCCTGGTCGTGCATGCCTATAACCTCAGAGACTTGGGAAGCTGAGGCAGGAGAATCCCAAGTTCAAGGCCAGCCTCAGCAACTTAGTGAAACCCTGAACAACTTAGCCAAGACCCTGACTCAAAATAAAAAAAAATTGAAGATATTAAAAATATTGGAGATAATAAAAAATATTGGAAATATGGTTCAGTGGTTAAGTGTCCCAGGTTGAATCTCCAGTATAAAAAACAAAACAAAACAAAATAAGACATCAGTAATGACTTTCAAGTTAGTAGGTTAATGTCATCCATAGGCAAACATGCCACTAAATCCAGTTCTCCCTCTTCTATCCCCCCAACACAGGCTGGAAAAGCAGTCTAGATCTCCCTCCTAGTCTCAATTTCTGGGCTTGTCTCTTCTCCAACAGTATCACCCCAACTTCCCAGAGACTCTTTCTTCCTTTCTCATACCAAAGACTTTCAAGAAAGATCTGAACTCTTGTTGTAATTGAATCTAACTTGTTACCCACTAACTCATTGTTGTATTTTAACAAGATGTATCTGAAGATGTTGTAAGTCTCAAATAAATGAAAATACAAATACAATATTAACACAAAAAGGGAAGAGAATAGTATTCATTGCACATGTACTGTATAATGTACAAGAATTGTTATTTAACCAAAACAGAATTTACATCTTTATTATAGATGAAAGACTGGATTCAAGAGGATAAGCATCTTATTCAAAGCCCTATAAACTGGAGAATGACTTTTAACCTTAGCTTGAGTTTGAAGTAAAGGCTTTTTTCACTGCACTCTTCTGACTCCTCATATTACTGAATACTTTCATTGTGTAGTGAATTTGCTAATTTGTCACTATGTATTTCCTGTTGTAGGAGCATTGTCACTACTATATTCCCAGCCCCCAGCATACACCAAGGCAAACAGTAAGTACTCAATCCCTGATTGTCAAATTGATGTAAATATCTACAAAACCATGTTTACATTTGTTTTATGTATTCCCTCACTATGAAATTTTTTTTACAGTAGTTCTGCATATAGGTCTAGGTTGGACATAAGATAAGCAAACAAGCAATTCACTCTACACATTAATACAAGCCATGGGAGAGGAATGAATGAAGTGCTATGGAAACACAATGAAGAAACTTGATATTATGTGTGACAAATGGTACAGAATAAAAGAAGTAAGACATTCCAGACAGGGGGCAGTGCTGTGCAAGAATGGACAAGAGAGAGGATGGCACCTTCAAAGAAACGCAAACAGCTCAACATAGTTGGGAAATTGTGAGGCACTGAATGACCAAGGGATGAGGGCAGAGTGAAAAAAAAATTCACTTTGAAAAGATTATTCTTAGTTAAGGCTTTACCCTGAGGCAGTCATCAAAGGAAGGATCATATTTTAATTCAGAAAGTACATCTGTAGTTTTCGTGGAAAGTGAAAAGTGACAGGACATCGTTGGGAGGAAAACTACTGATTCCAGGTTTAAGGGAATGGTGGGCTAAGGTAGAAAGCATGGGATTTGGTAGAGTAGGTAGATTCGAAAAATAATAAAACAAAAATTAATAGAATTTAGAGACTGATTAATTTTGACAGTCATGAGAAAGAATTGATGAGATGGAGTCTTAGTTTTGTGGTTTGAGAAAATGTTGGGTGGTAGTGTCCTTTAATGAGCTCTGTTTTGGAATATTATGTTGTCTTATTTATTTGTTCTTTTTAGTTATATGTGACAGGGTGTATTTTGACATACTATACATACATGCAGTATAATTTCCAATTCTTGTGGTTATACATGATGTGGAGTTTCACTGGTCGTGTATTCATATATAAACAGAGAAAAGTTATGTCCTATTCATCCTCCTGTCTATTCTATTCCCATCCCTCTCCCTCCCCTTCATTCCCCTTTGTCTAATTCATGAACTTCTATTCTTCCCCCTTCCCACCTCTTATTGTGTGTTAGCATCCACATATCAGACAGAATGTTTGGCCTTTGCTTTTTTGGGATTTGTTTATTTCACTTAGTATGATAGCCTCCAGTTCCATCCATTTACCAGCAAATGTCATGATTTCATTCTTCTTTATGGCTAATGTGCATATGTACAATGTTCCAATGTGCATATGTATATTTTCTTTATTCTTTCATCTGTTGAAGGGCACCTAGGTTGGTTCCATAGCTTAGCTATTATGAATTGAGCTTCTATAAATATTGATGTGGCTATGTCATTGTAGTATGCTGATTTTAAGTCCTTTGGGTATATACTGAGGAGTGGGATAACTGGGTCAATGGTGGTTCCATTCCAAGTTTTCTGAAGAATCTCCATACTGTTTTCCAGAATGGTCACACCAATTTGCAGTCCCACTAGCAATGTATGAGTGTATCTTTCCCCCCACATCCTCACCAACACTTATTGTTACTTGTATTCCTGATAATTGCCATTCTGACTGGAGTGGGATGAAATATAAGTGTAGTTTTAATTTGCATTTCTCTGAATGCTAGAGGTGTTGAGCATTTTTTCACATATTTGTTATATGAAAATATATGAAATTTGTTATATAAAAATTTGTATTTCTTCTTCTGTGATGTGCCTATTCAGTTCCTTTGCCCATTTATTACTGGGTTATTTATTTTTTTTGGGTGTAAAGTGTTTTGAGTTCTTTGTATATTTAATGGGTTCTTGAAGTCAGGTGAAGGATCAGTGATAGAATAGTCTTTCCAATTAATGTGTTCCCAAACTATTTACTGAAGCCATACATTCAACACATTTCACTAAATTTTAACCCCACTGATTTGCCATGTCTTTTTATAGCACCATAATTTTCAAGTCACTAAAGTTGCAAACTTCACTCATCATTGGTTCCTTCTTTCTGCAGCCCTCTTTTCAATTGTTAGCAAGGCCTCTTAATCATTTCTTAATGATGTCTCTTGAGTCAGCTGTCCTTCCATTTCCACGCTCATAAGTCTAGTCTAAATTCTTGTCACTTCATGCCTGAAGTATTTCTTAGCTAGCATAGTTTTCTAACTTGTCTCCTTACCTCCAGTTCCCATGCAATCCATCTGGCACTCCACAACCACAGTGGTTTTCTTTCAACACTACGTGAGTAGTAGGATCCTAGTAGGATCACGTAGTAGGATCCTACGTGAGTAGTAGGATCTTTAAAACTAAGACAATAGGCCATTTCTTCAGTCTGTGAGACATGTGTAGAGGAGAGATCAGATTCCTATCAGTTCACAATTGCTGTTATTTGTTTCTGCAGGTTGCCCTTGTTGACCACAGGTTATGTCAGTTTGGGTATTTATCCATTGCCTTTGGGACATCCTTGCTGATCTAGGTTAGTCCCTATTCAACAGTGGTACCCACATAAGGTATTAAGATCACAACACCTTCCTATTCAAAATCCCTCTCGGTCATTTTCTGTCCTACATTGTTGGATCTGAGGCCAGATCCAGAGAGTCTGTGTTTTAGTCAGATTTTTTGCTGCTGTGATTAAAAGGACACAACCAGCACAACTGTAGAGAAGAAAAGATTTATTTGAGGGCTCACTGTTTCAGGGTCTCTGTCCATAGAAGGCCAGCTCCATTCCTCCAGGCTTGAAGTGAGGCAGAACACCACGGTGGAAGAATGTGGCACAGGGAAGCAGCTCACATGATGAACAGAAAGCAGAGAGAGAGAGAGGTCTCTACTTGCCAGATACAAATGTATACCCCAAAGTCATGCCCCAATTCCAATCTTCTCCAGCCACACCCTACTACTTCAGTTACCACTCAGTTAATCCCTATCAGGGGATTAATTCATTGATTGGGTTAAGACTCTTATAACCCAATCATTTCTTCTCTGAACCTTCTTGCATTGTCTCACAGGTGAATTTTTGAGGGACACCACATCTAAACCATAACATTCCGCCCCCCGAACCTCCAAAGCTCATACTCATCTGACAATGCAAAATACATTTAGTCCATTCCCAAGAGTTCATTCTCAACAGTTCCAAGACTGCTCAAAGTTTAAGTCCAAGAACTTTCTGGGGCTCAAGGAAATCTCACATTGTGAGGTCTTGCAAAATCAAAAGCAATCTACAAGTATCCAACACATAATGGTATAGAGTAAATATTTCCATTCACAAAATTAGGGACATAGAAAGAGGGGATAGGACCCAAGCAAGACTGAAATCCAGTTGGGCAAACAAGTCCTTTAGCTCTATGTCTGTCATCTGGGACTCATGGCATCTTGATGTTCTCTCCAAAGGCTTGTGAAGCTCTGCTCCTATGGCCTTGTTGGTTGCAGCCCAAGTTGCCTTTCTTTTGCCTTGTCTGGATTCCTGCAGTTTTCCTAGGATGAGGTCCCAAGTTACTGGCTTTTCGTAATCTTGGTGGTCTCCATTGTAGCCTGGGCTTCCTCCTGACCTCTCCACACTTTGACTTCTCAGGGGATACTCACAGGGACTCTGACCCTGCTGTACTTTGCCTGGCCTCTCAAACCTTCCTTTGAAATCTTGGTGGAAGCCTCAATGAACCCCTAATTCCAGCATCCTGAGTTTCTGCAGAATCAGCACCACGTGGTTGACACCAAGGTCTGCTGCCATCTTGAGTAATAGCCAAGCCTCCAGGGACCCTTGGGGCAGCAGCCTCTGAGTGTGTGACTGAGCACATTGAAAAAAACACTTTTTAGGCCCACACTAGTCTCTTCTCAAGAGAATTTTCATCTTTGCTCCCTTGAGCTTGAGATGGGTGTGGTCTTGTCAGCTCCTGAGAAGCCCTCAAGCCATCTTTCTTATTGTCTCTAGGCAAAGTCTTTAGCATTTCTTTAAGGGCCACAATGTCTTTAACAACTGCGACTTTCTTAGCCCTTGTTTTACTCCAGCCTTCCGAGTGTAAGTTTTTCAAATCTTTCTGCTCTGGAATATCACAATAAACTTGGCTAAACGCTGCCAATAATATCTATTCTACTGCTTGAATGTTCTGCTGTCTTGAAATTTCCTCTACCAGATTAAGAAGTTTGTCACTTTTAAAATCAGTCTCACAGAAAGTCTCAGGATACGGGCAAAATGCAGACAACTTCTCAGCCAGAACATAACACAAATCGCCTCTACTCCAAATTCAAATAGAATCCTCCTTCTCTGAACCCTCTTGAGCCAGGTCTTCATTGACCATGGTCTTATCACCATTCTGGTCTTCTGAGCTCCCACCAGAAGCAGCCATTAATCTCTGCTTACAACAATCTAAAGCATTCCAGTTTGCACTGCTAAGCATCTTGAAATTCCTCCCACCAATTCCAAAAAGCTCCAAAAGCTTCTGAACTACATTTCAAGTTCGTCACAGCAGTGACCCCACTTCTTGGTACCATTTTTTGTTTTAGTCAGCTTTTTTGCTGCTGTGACTAAAAGGATGCAACCAGCACAACTGTAGAGGAGGCTTATTTGAGGACTCCTGGTTTCAGGGTCTCTGTCCATAGAAGGCCAGCTCCATTCCTCAGGGCCCAAGGTGAGGCAGAACACCATTGTGGAAGAGTGTAGCCCAGGGAAGCAGCTTACATGATGAACAAGAAAGCAGAGAGAGAGGTCTCCATTTGCCAGATACAAATATATACCCCCAAGCCACGCCCCATTCTCATTTCCTCCAGTCACACCTACCACTTCAGTTACCACTCAGTTAATCCCTATCGGGATTAATTCATTGATTGAATTAAGACTCTTGTAAACCCATCATTTCTCCTCTGAACCTTCTTGTATTGTCTCACATGTGAGCTTTTGAGGGACACCACATGTAAACCATAACAGTCTATTAGGAAGCATGGTACAAAATCAGCCTCCTATAGGAAACTTCAGGAAACACTTATTTTCAGCATTTGTCATGAGCGCAGGTAATTCCCTTTTTCTTGGTTATCTACCCTTTGGGGGACAATTTCTTCTTTTTATAAATTAGTACATTTCTTTACAGAAACCACATTTTCATATTAAATTTTATTTCAAGTTTTATATTTTTCTGGCAAGAATATTTTTTCCCTATTCTCCCCTCCTCCAGCAAGGAATACCTATACATTAACAGAGTTAATAGTATAAATGTATGTGCAGACAGCAAAGTAGACAAGTGACCCCATGCAGAATAAATATGATTTACCTGGAAGTAACCTATGGTTACCATATCATACAAAGAAGGTTTTTAAATTTTTAGGTGACTGCACCAAAAGTTATTTTGTATGCCTCTTCTGAAATCCCCAATCCATTCTCCATTCTCCTTGCCTAAGCAGAATCCTGGTGTAGATTGGACCACCAGGAAACCTTTGCCCAGTTCTTTGCATTAGTTTGGGTTGAAGGAAGAATCATAAAAGAGACTGGAGGCTGAGAGGAGAGAGGAGGATATACTGCCTTCTGCCTCACAGCAGTTCTATGGGGGCTTGATCATCCATGGCAAAAAGGACTTGCCAGGTGCCTCTCATCTGTCCCTTTAACTCTCCAGGCTCCAGTGATACCACTCCCTGAGTCCTTTTAGCTCAAGAGTAGTAACGAGTTCCTCTTGTTATTGGTCCCCAAGCACTTCAACTCCATTGATGTTTCTCTTAACCTTGTTTCTTCATTGACCTCTTTGGTTAGACTCCTTATTTAATGTCTTGTCTGTCTTCTATATGGACCCTAATTCACACAATGCTCTTTCAAAGGGCAACCAGATTTAGTATTGCATTTATAGAGATGAATCTACATAAATTTGACTTTCTCATGACACCACACAGTATGATTGACCTCTACAAAATATCTTATTACCCTAGATTAAGAAAGATATAAATGAGTTAGATTCAGTGCTTCTGTGTGAACCCAGGGTTCCTTTTTCTAATCCATTCTCCAGACATGAACTCTCTTAGCACTAGTGTTCTGATTTTTGCCATGTTGGCTTAATCCTTTACTGTGCAGGGTTCCCAATGAACTGCCAAAGATTGAGACTGTTACCTTGTTCTCTGACAGTGGTGGTATATCAAATAGACTTAGCCTGCCTAAAACACAGCAAACTATTTGATCCTAAGACCATACAACTGATGGCAATTTTTATGCATGTAACTAGTTCAGTACTGTCCAAAAAGATGTCTCTTGGCCAAGTTGTGCCAAGAGGGCTGATACTTTAGTGCCACTACTTTGAGGGTAATTTGGAGATTTGATTGCAATCCTTCTTTCTCCTTAACAGGGGCAATGTTCATGCTCAGAACTGGACAAGCTACTAATCATGTACTGTCATCAAAGAGACAAACTAACCAGATGCTTTAGCAGAATTTGCTACTCATTGGAGGCCTCAGTAATTCTTGTTTTAATTATCTTGTCTCCATACATCATGTTCCTAAAAGAAATTTCCAACATATTTCTAACTTATTTTAGCTGAATATTTTCTCAGCCAATCTTAAAAATCCATGTTCTTACTCTTTGCTTCTTTATAATTCCTCCCAACTGAAAAAAGCAGGGAAAGAATTCTTTTCTTTTTCCCTCAGAATATAATGTAGCTGTCTCTTGGGGAAGTACTGTTTTTTTCCTCCAAATGTAAAGTTGCAAGGTCCAGGAGGGCCAACACATGCAAATCTAAAGCAAAGGTCTCCAAAGCAGAAGTCCAGCACCAGTCCTGTCACACATGCGTAAAACAAATTATCCAATGGGAGCAGCATATAAATCACCCGATAGAGAGTGCCAAAAATTTCCATTGCATTGCTTCCAGAATCTAAAACCCAAACATGCAACAGCTCCAAACTCTTACCCAAAAATTCTGAAGGGAAAATGAACTGTGAATAACTATGGAGAAAGTGTAAGCAATTCATCCACCTGATGGGACCACCTGCTAATCAACATTCACACAGTATTTTGTATCCAGCTATGAATCAAAATTCTTGAGTTAAGTTTATGGCTTTAAAAGTCAAAGACTCCTGTCATCATCATCATCACTGTTATTTACCAGTGACTGAGCCAAAACCTGAGCGAGTTGCTATGTTTCTTAAAGGATGTTGATCTACATGGGAGGGGTATAGGCTGGTTCCAGATGCTAAGCTTAGTGGGTAGTTCAGTAAATCACAGTCATAGAAAAGTAGGGCCCTCGGGAGTAAGGCATTTGGTTTCTTAACCCACTGCACACCCATGGAAGAAAGAATTCTGCTTGTTTTGGAAATGTCTAAGGAAAGCTACTTCCACACATTTTAAATGAATGGGCTCTTGTACAAAACGGTATTTTGTGCAAATTTTTTTTTCTATAAAAATGTATTTTGTGGACAGGAAATAAACAATTCTTTTAGAAAAATGCCTCCCCTCCCAGGTGTAGGAAGTAAGTGATGCCAAATGAGGAACTCCTAAAAACTGGAAAAAGAGAAATGGATTTCCCTTGGAGGATTCAGGTATAAAACCTGCACCCTGAAATAGATTAGGGGTGCACAAAGTCTTGCACTCAATTGCAGGATTTGATTCAATGTATTTATGTTTGAGTTTGCTATGACCGCTATGACAAAGAACCATAAACTATTTGGCTTCAGACAACAGAAATTTATGGTCTTACAATCCTGGAGACCAGAAGTAAAAAATCAGGTTGACAGCAGGGAGGGCGGGACATCCGTAAGATGGGGAAACCAGAGATGCCAGTTTTCATTCCTTCACCAAAAACCAAATAGGTAGCTATCCATGAATAAATATGACCTTGTTGAGGGATCAAGGTTCCAACTAAGAAACTAAAACAACCCAAAGCAAAATGGAAAAAGGAAAAATCAAAATATCCATACAGAAAATACGGCTAGAGAGATCTTGTGATGTGTGGAGATGGCTAAGAACAAAGAAGGGAGAGACTATCAGGATCAGCCACCCAGTGTGCCACCATGGCATCCAGTAGCCTCCTCTGCAGAGGAAGGATACCAACATTTTTTGTGGGTGAGGTTACCAAAGTTGTGCCTGACACTGATCCCACCTCACCCCTGTGAGAGAAGCTGCTTCAGTCCCCAATCCCATAAGAAGGAACTGCTGACCTACTGCTCTGGGACTCAGGCCACCACCACTGCAACATCTGCATGTACCACAGATCTTGGAGCTGTAGTCACTGAGCATGTGCTCACACTTCATGGCTGCTCTGCATGTGCCATGGAATGTACCCTACCTTGGACGTAAATCCATGCAGTGCGTACCCAAACCTCAAACACAAGATCGACCACTGGTGTGTGCAAGCCTGCTCTGGGTCTTGGAGCCTTTGTTACTCTGTGTACAGCAGACCCCATTTTTGCTGCTGTCCTTATGTGTCTGTGCCTCTTAGAGCTGATCTACCATGGCAGTGAGCCAGCCTACTCCTTAAACGCTGTACAATCTTGTGTTGCTGCACTCTGTACAGCCCTCTGGGGCTGCTCTAGGTACTGTGGTGCCTCAGACGAAGGACATTGCCATTATGGTCTAGTTTACACCTTGGGCCATGGAGCTTTATTTTTTCTGGGCACATCTGTATTCTGGAAACTGGCTTTGCCAGCATGGTGTAGCCCATGCTACAGACCTGAAGATGCTATACTCCTGTGTGCGCCTGTGCTCCATACTCCAGCTCTCTGTCTGCTCCATTAGCATTCACATCTCACAAACCATTATGGCTAAAGCACCAGTGCCATTCTAGCCCAGATCATGGAGCTCTGGTCCTTCATATTTGCTGTTGATATACATCCCAGTCACATATCAGATACCAGTGTCACCACAACACATCCACAAACTAGACCTAGCATTGAGAGGAATCTCATTGGTCTTAATGTCCACAATGGAAAAACATGAAATCAAGAAGATCCCAGAAACCCATGCTTCCACTAAAGATGCCCATATTTTGGGGCTGCTGAGGACCATTGAAATCTTTGCCAGTGCTAACCTCAGCTGACAGAACTGTAAGGGGTGCTGAATCTTCACTAGAACCAAAAATCCCACCCTCCATACCACATACCAGTTCCTAGTATGTAACCATAGGTTAAGGACTTTTCCCACCAAAACCAGTCTTTATAAAGTTTGGAAGAGGTCACTGCTCTATTAGGCAAGAGGAAACATGCAAACCAAGGAAATACAGCCCTAAAAATGAATAATTTTCTAGCAATCCCCCAAATGGGGTTCTATGAATTACCTGACCAAAACCAAAATGTTTTAAGAATAGTCCATCCAATGGTGAAATATGAGAACACAGACAACTCAATGAAATCAAGAAAACAACACGTGAACAAAACAAGAAGTTTGAAATTGACTGAATTTTGCCCTAAGTATATGAATGTATCACAGTGAATTCCATCTTTGACCTATAAAGCACAAATTTTACAAAAATGATGTATGTAAGATAGGTAGAATAGAAGAAGGGGAAGGGGTGTAGGAGGGAAGGAGGAAGAACTGGGAATTGAAACGGAGTAAATTAAATTCCTGCACAAATGATTGTGTAAAATGAACCCCAGGATTATGAACAACTGTAATTCAAATAAAAATTTAACAGATTGAAATAAATTAAAATGAACCAAACAGAAGTTGTGGAGATGAAGGATGCAATGTATAAAATGAAGAATGCAAGAGAAAGTGCAGAATTGATCAAGCCGAAGAAAGAAACTGTAAAATCTATGGTTATTTAAAAATATCCAGCTGGAGGCAAAAAAAAAAAAAAAAAAAAAATGGAAGTCTATGGGATGTATGGAGTACCATGATGAGAGCTAATATTTCCATTATAGAATTCAGGTAGAAAGAAGTCAGTGGTAGAAACTTAATGAAATAATAAAACAATGGATAAAAGCTCCTCAAATCTGGCAAAATACAAAAATATTCAGATAGAATTTCAAAAGTCCCTGATTAGATTCAACCCAAAGAAAACTATACCAAGACTTATAATCAAAATCTCAAAAACCAGTGACAGAGTCATGAGAGCAGCATGATAAAACAGCTTCTCATGCAGAAGGGAGCTTCTGTATGGCTATTAGTGGATGTCTTAGCAAAACTTTACAGGTTAAGGAGAGAATTGGAGGATATATTAAAAATGGAGGCATCACACTACCTGATCTCAAAATATAACACAAAGCTACAGTAATCAAAACAGCTTGGTACTGGCATAAAAGAAGGCACAGGGAATAGAGACCCCAGAGATAAATCCATGCATTCATGTTCAGCTGATCTTTAACGAAGTTGCCATGAGCACACAATAGAAAAAAAAAGATAATCTTTCTAATACATGGTGCTGGAAAACTTGATGTTTACATAAAATTTTCTTTTATCTGACACTACATGCAAAAAATCAATTAAAAGTGGATTAAAGCTTAAATATAAGATCTGAGACTGTAAAACTATTAAGAAAAATCATTTGGTGATCATTGGAGAGATGCTTTTTTTTTTTTTTTTTCTTTTTTTTTAATTTATTTTTTATTCACACAGTTCATATAATCTTACATTTACATAGGGTAGTGCTGTCTGTCTCAGTCTACTATTTTTCCTGTCCCCGTCCCTTCCCGTCCCATTTTCCTCCACACCATCCATACTTCCTCCGTTCTTTCCTATCCTCCCCATAACCCCTGCGACCTCCCCCACCCCCCTGTTAGGTATCAGCATCGCCTGATCAGAGAAAACAGAGAAATGCTTTTTGATATTGGTCTGACCAATAATATTTTGGGGCACAGTCACCAATCACTGGCAACAGAAGTAAATATAGACAAATGGATGCATCAAATTTCTGCTCAATAGAGGAAATAATCAACAGTATGAAGACACAGCCTACAAAATGTGAGAAAATACTTGCAAACCACAATCTGATAAAGAGTCAATATTTGAAATGTATAAGAAATTCAAATTGTTCAACAGCAAGAAAACAAATGCCTAATTAAATATGGGTAAAGAACCTGAACAAATATTTATGGAAAGAAAAAAAGACATACAAATGGTTATGTTACATGGAAAAATACTCAGCATCAGTAATCATCAGGGAAATGCACACTAAAAACATGAGATATTACTTCTCACCTGTTAGAATAGCTAGTATTAAGACAAGGTTTGTGAGGATATGGAAAAAAAGAGAAGACTTATACACTGTTAGTAGGAACAAATTAGTACAGTAATTATGGAGAATGATATGGAGGTTCCTTAAACTAAAAATGGAACTACAGTATGATACAGTGGTCCCACTTCTGGGCATATATCTAAAGGAAATGAAATCCGTATGCTGAGATATCTGCACTTCCTTATTTACTGTGGCATTATTCGCAAAAGCCAGAAGATTAAATTGGTCTATATCCATTGACAGAGGAAAGGAAGAAAATGTGTGTACATATACACTTGAGTACGATTCAGCTTTGAAAAAGGAAATACTATTTTTTATTAGCATGATGAACCTGAAGGACATTATTCCAAACGAATTAAGCCAGACACAGACAAATACCTCATGATCTCACACATATTGGAAGTTGAGCTCATAGAAGTAGAGGGTAGAATGGTTGTCATGGGCTGAGGGGAGGGAAGGGGAATGGAGAAATGTTGGTAAAGGGTGTGAAGTTTCAGGATGATTACTTTCTCGAGACCTTTTGCACAGCATGATGATCACAGTTAATAATGTATTATATATTTGATAATGGCTAAAAGTAGATCACAAATGTTCTCAGCACACCCAGTAAAAATAAGCATGTGAGTTGATGCATAAGGTCTAATTGGCTGGATTTAATTTTACAACACATGTTTATTAGAATACCATTTTAAATACCAAAGATATACATATTTTACTTGTCAGTTATTTAATGAAGCTGAAAAAAAATCAACATCAGAGTCATCTTGCTGAGTGTGTAGAGGAACGCTTCTTGGCAATTCCTAGCTTATGGTGTTAGCTGGCAATTGTTGACATTTCCTTGGTATGCAGCTGCATCATTCCAATTTGGCTTTGTTGTCCCAAGGCATTCTCCATGTGTGTCTCGTTCATGTGTTTGTTTGTTTGTTTTTCAAAATAAGGATGCTCATCATATTGAGTCAGGGGTTCAGTCTATTTCATCGTAAGTTGATCATTAGCCACATCTACAACAGCTCTATTTTGAAATAAGGTCAAGTTCTGTGCACACTCTGGTACTGGGGGTTAGCATTTTAACATCTTTTTATGGAGGTGACATCATTCAATGCATAACAATTTACGTATTGAAAAAGGATGAGGATAAAATTTTAAAATTATAAGCTTTCTTTGATTTTATTCTTTCCCTCCCTCTTTCCTCTTCCTCCTTTCTCTTTCCTTGCTTGGTTAGCCATGGACTTTTCATGAGGACTATAAAGTATAACTAGGAGAAGCTGAGAGAAGCTAAGTCAATGTGTACAAAAGAGAAGTCATGGTAACACCCAGAGAAATGAAATTCAAGATGAGAAAGGCAGGGTACCTGTGTGGTGAGGAAAAACTCAAGATAGAAAGGGAATCATTTATTGACTTATTTGTGGTGCTGGGGACTGAACCCAAGGCCTAGCACACATTATGTAAGCACTCTACCACTGAGCTACATCCCCAATCCAGAGGGTAGAATTTTGAAGAGAGAGAAAGAAAATTTTAATATATAACATTGGTGAAGTGGCTACAGATGATTTTCAAAAATCTGGTATGTTGCAAAGGGTAGTTACTTTCTACCATGATTTGAGGGATTCTTGAATCTATATATCCATTATATACTTCATGGCTTTGGAATCTTGTGTCACTGTGTTCAAAAGGGGTCCACGAAGGGAGGAAGTATGACCAATTCTGTTTATGTTACATAGAGAAAGTACTTATCTGGTGGGAATTTTTCAATAACAGAAGTACAATAATGAAAGAGGCAAGCTAATATTGGCAGTGTCCATTTGAGCACAGCCTGAAGGGTGATGGTGGGACTTGTTCAGTGGTTTTCGATATTATAGTTTCCCTGACAAGATGTTCATTATACTCAACAGTTATGTCTTAGCTGAGAAATAAGATTATTTAAGGAAGTCTACTTTTTTTGTTCCTGTGTTCATTAAGCAAACTTCATGCTCTAATTTATTTCTTCAAGGAGAAAATATGTTAGTTGTGTTGACAAAAAAATGCTCATCCAGAGTTTGGAAAAATTTTTTTCTGTCAAAGGCATGATCGTGCCTAAATATTTTCTGCATTTTAGGCTACTATTACAACTATATAATTCTGCCATTGTGGTGCAAAACAATGCAAACAGTAGACAAACCAGTGCTATTTAATTTACATAAACAGGTATCATACACCACATTGTCGAGAATGAGGTCAGCCATCCTTTCCCTTTGCATTTTTAGTAAAAATTTGAATTTCTTTTTTACACATAAATCCTTATTAGTTTGGTCAATGTGCATTGCCCTAGAGAAGCAATATCACTTTCAATGTGCTGACAAATTCAACTCTTTGTGTATATAAGACTGAAGTTCAGATATAAGTTCAAGGTTATTCAAAAGCACATTGTTCCCTAATAAAGCACTGTGGCAACAGCCTCCAGAGTTCTCCCCAAATAAGGGTAGGATCGCGTGACAAAATTTCATATCAGGGTTTTTTCCATTTCTGTTCTTCCTGTGCTGACTGGGGCCTCAAAGTTCATTGAGGCAAACTGATTTTACAAAGAGGAAAGTGAGTGTTCGGAATGTTAACTGCGTGGTTAAAGCTGGGTGGGAGGAGGAGCCCCGGACTCCTCAGCCCTTGCATACTGGCTGTTCTTGTGCCTCAGGTGGTCTACAGTCCTCTTCTCTGGTTTGCTGATTTGAAGTTTGATGCTAAAAATACTCAGCAAAGCTTGAGGCTGTAGTCATAATGCAGCAGTTATATAGTGTTGATGATGTTGAGCAAAGAGATGGCTTAGCACACAGGAACTGCAAGCACACACAGCCTCTTAGGATCCCTTAGTTTAGTTTGTAAATTGGCTTTAAAAATTTTTAATGCTGTTATACATTTATTACTCAGGTACTATTTATCTAAACCTGCCTTGAACTTGTTTATATTTTGACCTTTATAACTAGTTCAGGTAATAAATTCCATATGTTTACTTCCTTTCTAGACAAGAAGCCCTTCATGTTAACGCACAGTCTATTTTTATTAAAACGGATGCTGACATAACTGAGCAATGACCAAGATTGATTGTCCCATAAAACTCTAAAGGGAGAGCATTATGAGGGGGGGTGTCTTTTGCAAAAAGGGTCTTTGGGTACCTTATATAGCACATTTCTCCAAAGTAGGACAACCATAGAGTGATTTGCTAACACTTTTTTATTTACTAACTTTGATGAAAAAAAATCTTGCATAGAACCTTAGATGAAATTGCTAACAAATGCTAGTATTCTCTGAAAAATTTAGTGTCATGTCACATACTATCTTTTTCTTTTAATTTGCTCCCCTCCCCTAGAATGTAGACAACAGGAAGGAAAGGACTTTATCTGCAGACACTGAAATAGTTTCTGTTGCATAGTAGGCATCTGATCAATATTGTTGAATAAATGAAGTCATGTGTGAGGGCCTGAAACCAAACCTGGGCCTGAGGCTTCCTTCCTGTGACAGCCTGTGTCGTACTTGAGAGCCCTATGTAGAGTCCTTTCTGGTCTGTATAATAGATTTTGCTTGGTATAAAGCTTTGGTTTGAGGCTTATACCCATATTGGCTTCTTATGGTCCTCTCAACAACCCTGTGAGGTAAGTAGGTCACATTTTATTCCCAATTTGCAGATGAGAAGACAGACTCAAAGAAGATGTTGGACTTTTTCACACAGTCACATTCCTGGAAAATGGTAATTCCACAGAGCTAAGACATCTCTGCACTCTACTAGTAGTTTTAAACTGTTTTGACTGACATTTACAGGAAGAAATACTTTATAAATTATCACCTCCAAAGACACACATGTGCACATTCACACACATACAATGAAAGCAAATATTTTATAAAAGAATGCTCTTAATATAATATACTCTGGTATTTTTATTCTTTTTAATTTTTCACAATTTCAATCACAACCACGGACGGACAAACATTCTCTACCATATGTATTTTTTCTGCATAATTTCCACTTGTCATCTTTTTTCTCCATTTTGAAAATGGCAGAAAAATTGCCCCATCTTTCCACAAGCCTCTTCAGTCTCTCCTTGAAGTCACTCAGTCTGGGGAGCAGGACACCTCCTCTGTGCTGGAGTCCAAGGATGTGAAAAAGCCAGAACAAAGTCTAAGAGAAAACTGAAAGCTTTTATGAAAGCAAAGAGGAGAGAAAATAAAATCTGGAAGCCTGGACGATTCAGGCAGGAAATGGTTAAGAGACCACTAGATGCACTGAGCTGCCAAGACCACCACAATGCTCGTACAAAGATTAGACAGAGAACAGATGTGAAGTAACCAGAGTCCTTCAGAGTAAGATAGCGACAACATAAATTAACCTTGTCGAGGCCCTGACAAAGGGACCACGCACTTTTTGAAGTCTTAAGAGTGAATCCATTTTTTATGGACTCTCCAAGGTTATATACTTTTATCCAACAAAAAAAAAGTTTAATTAGAGCCAGTTGTTTACAAGGAAGGGAAGTGAGCCCAGTGGGGGCTATCAGGGTGACCGCACAGAAAATAAACAAACCAGCCTGCAAAACAGCTGAAGTTTCCTTGAGTTCTCTTTGGCTGATAAGATTCCCGTCACCCCTTGAGATTACTTTTGTCTATTTTCCTGAAACCGGAGAAACAAAGAGGTGAAGACATTCCAGACTCTTGATCCTTCCAATTTGGCAAGATTTTGGTCACAGTCCCCTTTGGAGCCCCTTCTGGTGGTGAGACTGTTAGGGTTATGCCACAACCAGCTGTAGGAGCAGCCGCTTAGGCCAGACTCTCAGTGGATATTTAACCCAAGGCTTGGAGGAGGGCCTGGTGCTTCAGCTCCCAAAAGATAAATTCTCTACTCAGGGGCAGCCCAGCTGGGGTGGGATTTAAGCCAGAGATGGCTTGGTCAGGGCCATGTCTAAGAAGAAGATATGGGATTCAGCACACCACTGATGGGTCCTATGACCTCCTGGAAAGTCCAGATTGAATAGCTGTAAGAATTAAAGAGCAAGCAAGAGCCAAGCTTCGAGAGAGGTTAGGGGAGGAAATACTGGAATCTGGAGCAAATTGCCCTGAACATCTGTGGAATGACTGGTCACCTGAAGAGGCATCAGGGGAATTTAATAAGATGAGTGAGGGATGAAGGAGGCTTCTCTAGCTGTGGGAGCTGTGCTTCCGTGAGTCCCTGGGTGAAAGTGCTGGGTTTCAGGGTTGGAAATGGTTAAGGCAGATCTGGGGCTTGCAGCCATGATTGCTTTGCTTCTGGGACCAGTATGTCTCATGACCCTTCTCAAATAGGCCTTGCTAGCCCTTCGTTGTGAGAGCCATTAGCCCAGAGCATCTGACTTGACCATTGACTATGGAGCACACTCAACAATGGAAACTGTCTCCTTTCTCAGGTAGGAGAGTGATTCAACCCTAAGAAGAGTTGTGCTCTTTGGTCCCAGGGTCAGCCTTCCACAATGGTGGTGGTCCTGTGTTCTGGTTATAGACCAAGTAGACTATTGAAACAAATCCCTGTCCTGACCTGTTCCCTCCAAACTGCTGGAAACACCATGTATAATTTGAGTAAAACAGTGTCAGTAAAAGAGGAAACAAAGAAAATCAGTCCTCAGGGAGATTTGGGAGAGTCATTTACATCATGTTAATAACTACTTTACTTTGCCCAATTTTCTCTTAATATCAAGCCAAAGGCCCTGTAATTAAAGTATGGATGATTTTGGGGGGGAAAGGGCACAGTTTTGGTGTAAGGGTAACCTTGGGTAAAGTTGACTGTGGGGTACTGGGGCCCAAAGGTTACAGATGAGCCTCTGTTTGTGGGAAAAACTGTTAAGAAGCAGATGAGAAGGAAGGACGGATCCAGGAGAATCCACTAAAGGTGATGAGGAAGGACCCAGAGAGCCATACTTTGCTGGCTCATAAATTATGCCTAAGTCTTACCTTCCTCCCCTGTTCCTTCAGTCCTAAATCCCTGTTCTGGGAGTTGTGAGTGTTCCTTCCATATATGTTACTCTTAACCAAAGTAGGAGTAGAGCCCTATCTGCTTCCCAACCTCCAGGTGAGCGCAGGTGAGGCCCTCTCTGGCAACAGTGAGCAGGTTTCCCAGTGAGCCCTTCTAAAGAGGGACCACATCTGATTGCTGTTTGCATTGCTCCCACCCTACCTGGCAGCTCATCGGGTGCAATTCCACAGTGTGTGGTCCAGGACTCTGTCCAGAGTGCTCCTCCTCCCTGCCACAGGCTCTTTTACGTGCCATCACTAGGTGTGCTTCTGTTCTCCATGGAGCCTCAGTTCAAATGACATGTCCCTTTTTGAGCCTTTCCTTGCTGTCTTCACATGGTTTCTCCTTGTACAATTACCTAGCAATACATGTGTACGGTGTATTATTGTAGATTTCTCTCTTAATCTTACCTTTACTCTCTTGAGGCCAATTGCATCTTATTTCTAGCAAATAGAACAGTGCTTGGTACCCTGTTTTTTGTAATTTTCTGGTGAATTGATTGGACCTTATAAAATTACTTCTGAGGTCCCTTAGCAGCAGTGCCAGCTGTTTTTCAGTCTGTGTGTATATGAGTACTCAGCATCATAGAGAGAAACTGCTTTGGTTGGAGTATGATTGGGTCTATCTACTTATTTTAGTTATTCATAAAGAGTCAAGTCCACCTGCCTATAAAGTCGAATTCCTTTAATTTGCCTCTAAATGCTTTCTTAGCATCTGAAAAGGCAGGTTATTAATTTGGGTATGAAAAGCTTATATATATTTCGGGACCTGCTGAGTAATGAGGGATTTTTTTAAATTTATTTTTTATTCACACAGTTCATATAATCTTACATTTACATAGGGTAGTACTGTCTGTATCAGTCTACTGTTTTTCCTGTCCCCATCCCCTCCCATGTAATGAGGGATTTTTAAGAAGTCCACACAATGATTGCAAATAGGATCCATACAATTTGACTGCACATGATTGTCTATGATGCAACTGTGCAACGGATGTGCAGCTTTGGTCTTTATGGTGGCACAGAAGTGGACAGGGGCTTGAGCACATGGTATATTTTGACTTCACATCTGAATTTCTGCCTTTGGCTAGATCCAAGCTCTCATGGTTGCTGAACTCCTCAAAAGGGGCTAGCTGAGGCAGTTTGTAAGAAAATTTCAGCAAAAGAGAAAGACTTCCCACGTTAAAGGTAGGGTCAGAATGTGGGTCTGGTTTACTTAGTCATGTGAGTGCAGAGTAAGTACAAAGTCCTTTCCTGTGGCCACTCTATGCTTAATTTATGGGGAAACTATCAGTAATTTTTTTTTCCATAGGACTTGAGGCCTGTCTTCCTTCTTTAATTCCATTTTCTTTTTTCTTCCCCTCTCTTTTTTTATTATGAACATTTTCAAATACACATGCATTAGGAGAATACTATGATGTCCCTATGTTTATATCACCCAGATTCAGTGATTGCCAACATTTTTTTCAGCTCCATGTGTGAACTTCAGACCACAAAGCAGATGATTCCTAAGGTCTGTTCCAGCTCTAGTAAGACAGAAGTTTTCCATCATCTCATGTTCCTGCATCAATTATTATTTCCATCATAAAAAGTATACAAAGAGGGTACATGAATACCCAAACAGCAGTGGCAGATGTAAAGGGTAAGTTGTGTGTATAGTCTAAGGCAAAAGTAATGTGCTTGCTAAATGTAGCTTCCAAGCAGCTCTGAGTCACTTCTTCTAACAGGATTTTTGTACTTAAGTTGCTTCTATACAGTTATTTTGGCATTACCACCAATAGTGGGCAATGCAAATGTCTAGTTCTAGAAGCTGGATAGAACTATCACTCCATCTTCAAGCACTGACCTCTTTCCTTCATTTTCCAGTCTCTTTATCTCTTGCCTTGTTGTATAAAGAGGACTATTTAATCTTTTGAATTTTCCCCTTCTTTTTTCCTCTCCCCCAACATTTATAACTTTTAAAATTAGACTAGGCAAATTAAAATTCTCTGATGTGCTTGTAAGATTCAAAGATGCCTTTGTATTTGTCCTTTGATCTTTCCAGTCATCTGTAAAGAGCCCTCTGCCTAAGCAGCTCAGCATTTTCATATCCTCTTGATAGTTCATGTTTTGTGAATAATGTCAGTATTCCTTAGAGAACTGGGCTTACAAGCAAGGTGGTTGGGAGAAGTATGCCACTTAAGTATTTTTCCATTTGTAACTTTCGACTAATCCCTGGAAACATTTTACATGAAGATATCACTGCATGTGGCTCTTATGTGTGCAAAATGTGTTAGTCACTCATTATCTCTTTCTCTGATGGAAAAATCTAAGTCAAAGAAGGAAAAATGACTCAATTACCATGACAACTTAATAATTATCAAATTAAAAATCAAAAGTTAGTGCAAAAAGGCAGAAAACAGATATCCAACATATGTGTGGGTATGAATAAATTCTAGGTCACAGAACAAATTGATTAACACATGAGTTAGAGATAGATCCCTTCATTAATAGGTGTCTCCAAAATTGCTAATTTGGTGTAGAGTTTCACTTTTAACACATTAATGAGTAAATTAAAGTGTTTTACTTTGTCTCAATTATGGACTTATGGAATTTTGGGAAAGTGATGGAAACTCTCTAGAGCCCTGAAGAGACCTAAAATATTTCTACCATTCCTTTTACTTTACGTGCTATACTTTAACCCAGGACATTAGGCTGAATCAATTTTGTCTTGTGCTTTGTCTTGTGTCTTGTCTATACACATAGATTTTGGGATGTATGCACACCATGATAATTTGACCAACTATACATAATAAGGCAGAACTATTTGGTATTCAGCAGCAAAAAAGTGTTGGGAAGATTTTCCCTTCTTCTCAAATTAGTGTTCCTCAGGAGAGGTGTATGGCATGCCAATTAATATGTGCATACACTTTTCCAGCAGTTCTGCACACCCCCTACAGAACTCAGGCAAAATGTCACGTCCTCTGCAGCCAGACACTTCCCATAATTTTCCTGCTATTCCAGTCAGGGCTGTAGTCCATGTTCTTGTGGCAGGTGCATACCAATGTGCCACATGGCAGCCTCCTGCATCAGCTCTATCACCAAGCACTTCAGGAAAGGTGGTACTATCTTGCTCTTAAAACACAAACTGTCCCATATTCAGACAGAAACTCTTGCTCAGTTTCCAAATTTAATACTGCCAGATATCAGAGAATTTCACCAATAAATTAATAGAGGAGAAATTTGGGAAATATTATTGGGCCTTACATTAGGAACATAGGCTATCATTCATTCACTTATTTTTATAAGTATTAGTCACATCCTTACTTTGTGACAGAAACTGTTTTGGGTGATGGGTATATAAAAGTAAAAGAACAAAAGAGAAAGTAAACAAAAAATCAGGGAGATAGAGCTGGGCAAAGAATTAAAATTAAGCAGTTTGTTAAGAGACTGGCTATTTTAGAGAGTTGGTTGGGAATAACCTCTCTGAGGAAGTCATAGTGGAGTTGAAGACTGCATGTCAAGAAGGATCCAGACATTCAAATATGAGGAAGTGGAGAATCCAAGCACAGGTTACACCAAGGGCAAAGGTCCTGGGGCAAGAGGGTGACTTATGTGTCTGAGGAACAGAAAGAAGGTCAGTGTGCCGAAGGAGAGAGATGGAGTACACACTTTAGAAGTCAGATCATAAGGGGCAAAAGTCAGAGTAAGAAGTTTGTATTTTGTTCTCAGGGTAATAAAAAATGATTGGAATATCTGAATTTTTATTTATACTTATGGTTAGCTGTGAAGTGGTAAATGGATTATAAATGTGAGAAAGGAAGAGGTGAACTTTGGAAGTAGATTTAATGAGTTGCTAATGCGCTATATATATGTAAGTATTGAGGGAAAGAGAAGAATCAAGGCGGTCTTGTAGATTTAGGCTCAGTTACTTGCCAAAGTCAAAAAGTAAATAAAAACCACAACCAAAAACAAAAACCAAAAAGCATAAATCACTTTGTTGTATCGTGGGACTTAAAGGTTTATTTGGGGCCCATCATATAAATGAAAAAGTACCTCATTTAACCAATGGACATATAAGTGGATATATAAATCTGAAGTCTAGAGGAGAGTTCAGAGAGGTATATCTGAGGTCATTGCCGTATGGATTAATTTCAAGACATGGTTTGAGATGACATCGCCCAAAGGAGCACACAGAACAGTAAGTAGGTCCAAAGCAGAATCCTGGGCCGTGCTGAAATTTAGAGATCCACCAGTGGGGGACTTGGCAAAGATTCAGAAACTTGAGGAAAATAGTCAGGAGCCTATTAACTCACCAAAGAGAATATCGTTTTAAGAAAGAAAAAATTAGAAACTCAGAATGTCCTAATGCCTCTGAAGATACCAAATTCCTGCTAACCCTCCTTCTGATCTACTTATTTCAATAGCTAAGACTTTGACTTCTGCCTCAAACTGTGCCTTACTCCCTCTCTTGCTTGGAACTCAAGCTCTCATTGACTAATTTCTATTTCTTCATTCTGGAAATGGCAGTTCCTTTTCTCTGAGCTTGGGTAAATTCCCCTGCTCTATATTATCCATCTGAAGGAGTGTCCTGACTGTAGGAAGTGTGCCCACCACCCAGCTGGCTCTTCTGACAGAGACAGGACCTGACATTTGAGATGGAGGCTCCCAGGAGATCCCAAGAGAAGAGAATAAGAGTGAAATCAAGCAAAGGAACACAGGGCATCCCCTGGGATAATATTCTGCTTTGAGGCTACATCTCTCTCTAGATATCTATTTGAAGGCTGGACTACCCAAATAAATTTTTTTTCAGCTATTTTTTAGAGACAGACATTCAAAGAACTCCAGGAGGGGTGAAGAGAAATTTGTCATTTTATTGAAAAAAACAAAAACGAAAGTGTTCAAAGCAAAATGATTCTGTAAGCCATAAGGAAGGAAGAAAGAAATCAAAATGATGTCTGAAGGTTAACAGACTCTTGTTCTTCTGGAAGGTTACAGGAACACATCTTACAATCCACCTCTACCAGTTACCTTTTGCTACAGAACAAATTATCCCAAAACTTAATAGCTTAATACAACAAGCATTTACTATTGCACACTTTCTGTGTATCAGAAAGTCAGGAGCATCTTAGATAATTTTGAATCAGGGTCTCACATGAGGTGGCAAAGAAAGATGTCAGCCAGGATTGCAGTAACCTGTGGGCTTAACTGGGGCTGGAGGAGTCAATTCTAAGATGGCTGTCTCACATGGCTGTTGGTGGAAGCCTACTTTTCTCACCATGTGTCTCCCTATAAGGTTACTTGAGAATTCTCACACCACCAATTTCCCCCAAAGCATGTAATCCAAGAGAGAACAAAAGGAGGTCACAAATATCTTTTATGACCTGTCTTGGAAGTCTAACACCATCAGTTTCACCACATTCTATTCATTGGAACTCATTAAGTTCAGCCCACTTGCCACTTGAGGGAAATAAGAACCATTTTTTGAAGGAAGGTGTATCAAAGTGTTGCTGGACATCTTTTCTAAACTGTCACACTGGCTGTAATTAGAAGTGGAAGCAATGTGAATTGCAATGTCAGTCTGATTAAAAAGAATTGGAACGGACCAGGTAATGGGAATGAAGTATCAAGATTGGAAATTCTACATTCATGAAAATTTCAGCAAACGTTGAGAGTGAAAACTCATCTCAATCTTCAAAGAGAAATGAGAGTAGGAAATAAGACTGAGAAAAGGCTAATTCTGCAGCAGAGAAGACAAATCCTGTTCCTCTGTTCTGGCAGAAATAAAACTGCAAAGGGCCTTTGCTGACGAGGAAAAGAACATTGTGCTTTCAACCAGATGTGAGCCTATAGGAAAGGGGTGTCTGCTCCAGAGAAATAGAGAGTCTGGCAATAGGGGAAATTAGTGGACGGACAAACCTAAAATATGGTCAATTATAATAAAAGTTAGCCAGAAGCTGCCCAGAATTTGAACTCCATAGCAAATATGCGGTTCTAATCTTTCCCTCCCCTCTCCCTTTACGATTTAATACTTGGCAAGAGAAAGGTCACTTGACAATATTTATTAGCTCATTAACTCTAAGTGTCTTTGCTGCCATGGGGGACATTTCTTATAACAATTCTGTTCTACACCCGATACTGCAGGTGTCTCCCCATTGTGTAAATGAAATGGTGAGTACAAGCTCTCTACTGGCATCCAAATCCATAACTAAATATTGCTTTTCTTCCAGCTGATAAAAAGGAACATGATCAGACTGAGTCAGTGTTGGCTAACTTACATGAGGCCAACTAGGCAAATCCAAGTATTGTGGGAACATAAGCATTACTTCCAAGATGGTGAGCTGAGGGTGTCTCTTTTCTCTTGCTCAGACAGCTCTCCTTCCAAGAAAAGGGAAAGAAAAGAGAATTAGTATGCACTCACTGCTAGCTACTATATTAGGACTTTTATATATACTGTTTATTAAATTCTTCCAACAGCTCTATTAAATACAAAAGGAATTTTGACACAATTAACCTAGATGAGTAAAAAATCTCAGAAAATTGAATGTCCTCAGTCTCATAGCCGTTATATGGGGAAGCTGGGATTCAAACTTAAACTCATGTTTTCTCAAACACAAAATACTCTATGTTAAAACTTGGTCTACACAGCTGGGCATGGTGGCATACACCTATAATCCCAGTAACTCAGGACACTGAGGCAGGAGGTTCACAAGTTTGAGACCAGCCTCAGCAACTTATTGAGGCCCTAAACAACTTTGCCAGAGCTTCTTTCTCAAAAGAAGGACTGGAGATCGAGCTCAGGGATAAAGCACCCTGGGTTCAGTTCCTAGTACCAAAAACAAAACAAAACAAACAAACAAACAGACATTAACTAGTACCTTTAAACATCACACAATTTCTCATTTGCTTTCCGGATAAATTTATGCTTGGGTTTAGATGATTCAGTTTACCAGCAACAGAATAAAGTATCATTGGACCTCTGATGAAAAAAAAAGTTCTTGAAATTAGGGATAGTGATTCTTTGACAAGACATATTTTAATTCATTGTTTTCAAATATTAACCTGATCATGGTTTAGTTCTGCTTTATTATCTTTTTTGGGTGTGTGTGGGAACTCTAAGTCCACTAGTTGTAAATGGTAATGATATGATGCCCACTGACCAAAAAATACTGGATAATACCTTCTATTAATTCATCCATCTATTAGCTACATTCACACCCCTCCCTTGGCTTGAGTAATTCCTGATCATTTTTAAAAACAAGTGCGAACTTCTCTGAGAAAGTTACCTTCCAGTGCATGGTAATGTATTCTGTTGTCTTTTTTCTGTGTGTGACTCACCCGACACTTTCTCTCTCCATTGGTTTGTGTGTCCAACAGCAAGAGTGTTAATTCTTCAAGGATAGGGATTATATCTCTCATCTCTGTGTTCCAGTGCCTAGCCTAATGACTCCCAAGTTAGTTGCTGAATAAATGAATAAATCATTAGTTAATATCATGAGATAATAATATATTAGGCACCTACAGCCTGTAACAGTATTTCACATCCTATCTAATGTTGGGTGCCACTGTGATATTTGAATCCAGAATTCTTGCAATGATGACAATAATAGAACTAGAAGGAATGAACATGTCTAAGACCAAATCATTCTTCCTCTTCCTCTTCCCACCCTCCTTCCTATTATACACACACACACACCCCTTTTCTTGGAACAGTGCTTCAATAAAACATCCCATTCCTTTGGTAAAAGATGAGATTTAAGTAAATCTTAAATCTCAAATTTGAGATTCATTTATGTAGGTCTGATCTGGAAAGGCCATTGTCTCTTTATGGTATATATCCATAACGTAGATCCTAGGAAATTTTTGATGAAAATGTTCTCTGTTGGGAAAAAGACTTACCAGCATTTGGGGACTATTCCATAGACATAGAACTGAGAACTCATATTCTTGTGAATTCAGCAAAAAGTGTTTGGTGGGAGAATATGATTAACCATGACAGCCAATTGGTTTAACTTTTCATCATTTTGAGCTTTAAAGTTAATGCCTATTTAGGCTGAATTCAGTCATTCCAGAAGGTGAGAATACAATATATTTAAATAGAATCATCACAGAATGTTAAAACAGAAAGTCTTTCCAGGGTTTTGAAATAACTTAATTTTATATGATAACTGAATTCCCCACTATTCATTTTTATTTGAATGTCATGGAATCACTTTTTTTTTTTAAGACCGTTTCAGGATTATTTATCTAACTTTTTTCCACTAATGGGGGCTCTGAAAGGATGTTTCTGCTTTGCCGTTTTCTGTCTCTATGATCAAAGTGGATCTAATAGGCCCAGCTGAGCAGAAAGGAAAATGGTTGTTATTCAGAACCAGCCTTGAGGTGGGTGGAGTGGTAGGCAAGTGGAGAGGAGATGGGGTGCTAATGATATTAGGGAGAGTGGCTCATCAGGGAAAAGCATTTATTTTACAGCTTTCGGGAGAATTATGGAGATAATTAATATTGGCAGTCATGCACATTTTGTGCAGGGAGTACTTTAAGCAGAAACCGACTAGATGCCAACAGATGTGAAAGTAATAGTCCTTTGGATTTAAAACACTGTCTACATTTACACGAGGGAGAATTGAGAGTTCTTGTTCAGTGGATGTTCAGTATCAGCAGCTAAGTTTTATAAATTACCAGCCATTGCTTTCCCTTTAGAGAGTGTTACTTCAACTGCCCGTTAGGATTTTTCTTCCTTTCTGAAGTAACGTGCCCCACAGCCAGAACCACCATATGTCCTAGAGTTTTGAGAACAGTTCTGATTTAAAATAATCTATCCTGTTGCACACCCCCCACATTAGATTGTGTGACCAATTTGGGGTTCAGAAAGCCTGGTCACCACAGATTCAGCCATTCCAGATGAGATGAGCACTTGCATTCCATCAGCTCTCAGACGATTTGATCATCCAGTTTGTGCCTTAGCACCCCCTCCGGCTTGGACCCCATGCATTATTATTCCCAAGCAAACGAAACCAAAAGGGCATTACTCCCTTTGATGTTACAGGAATACTTTCTGTACAATTTTTAAAGTACAGACAGAAAAGATTTTAGTTACACAATGCATATTGCAGAAAACTTAGAAAATACAACCAAGCAAAACAAAAGAAAAACAATCCAATCAGCTAGAACTAGACCTAATGTGTAATATTTTAATGTCCAAATATAAACACAGTTCTGAATTTATTTCTTCTTAATAAAAACTGTGGTCCTAATATACACTCACAGGTTTGTCATCATATGTCCCACTTAGCAATATATGGCGAACATTTTTCTACATAATTATACATTGAAATCATCATGTTAAGCTCTGCCTAGTACTCTGTAGTAAGAATATGCAATAAATTGCTTAAGTCCTTGGAGGCTATTTTGATATTATACACAATGCCAAGAAAAGGAACAACTTTATTTATGTAAAGTATTTGGGTGGTGATAGAGGACCTTGTCCTGAGTAGTCTGCAGATCTTCCTGAAAGCTGCCAGAAATGACAACTTGCAGTAACGTATGATGGTCTAGTCTGCCTATGCCCAAACACTTCAGTGACACACTAATGAATCCCACTTTAATCTTTTCTGTCACTTGCTGTTGGCTTCTTTTGTGTTTCTCAAGGATTCTCTGGTATCCAGACCAACTTTCTTGATCATCTCGTTGCCATGATTTTTTTTGGCTGGATGTGGCAAGCATTGTTCTGAGGTCAGTCTATGGTTGAGTCTGTCTGGGTTACATTTTCGGGTGGTGCATCACACACCATGTCTGCTCCCTGGCTCCAACCAAGACTTTAAAGAGATTTTTAAAAAGGCTCAGAAAGTTTCTTGGATATCAAACAGCTCTTATAAAAATAACATTTTTATGACTTAAAATGTAAATGAATAAGAAACATGTGGATTGAATTTCCTTTGAGATGCCCAAGGGCTTAAAAACTGAAGGGAAGAGCACTTGCAAAATGAGTTAAATCGACTTTTGCCAAAAATAAAACACTTGAAAAATTGTTTGGGAGATTTTGCTGATCCCTAGGTGCTCATAGGTTCTCCATTCTCTATTTGAAAAGTACTTAGATATTAAAATTTAGGTCATCCAACAAAATGCACTTAGGACTAGTTCAATGGGCATTTGGCTGTCTAGTGAAAGAACTGATATCAAAAAGCCAATTTGAAATCAAGATACTTGAAATATGCCTATTTGTCACTATCTCACAATTTCCTCCTCTAGCTGGGATCATATCTTTCCTGTGTGAAGGATGCTCCAAGAGAATTCAGGCTATGTTGAGAAAAGATTGATGGTACCTATCAAACAATGCCAAATAAGTACCGCTCTCCTCTTACCCCTTTCTGTCATTTGCCATGCCCAGTACTCCCTGCTCTTCTATCGTAGGCCAGTTGCATAGAAAACTGACTATAACAGGAATTTTTGTATAAGTGATTTATTGAGGAAGCGCTCTCAGGAGAAATCTGGAAGGAAGTGAGGGAAATAGATAAGGCAGGAGCAGAAGCTAAGCAAAGATGTAGTTTCAGTTGAAGTCTAGCCTCAGTCTGATCCCACTGGGACCTTGGAAGCATGAATGGCTCCTAGAATTGGCTCATCTTGAGGCACAGCCTAAGGCATATCAGCCAGGCAGCTCCCCAAGAGGAAAAACGTAATCCCCCTGGCACTTGGGAGAGGGACAGCTACAGTCTCTTCCATGCTGAG
>JAJEJO010003999.1:220561-327594 GCA_020662805.1 Glaucomys volans | reverse complement strand
AGTTCCACTCCTATGTATATACCCAAAGACTTACAAACAAACTTAGACTAGGGGTGTAGCTCAGTGATGACAGTGCCTAGCCTAATGGAGGCGAACCCAGTACCACCAAATAAAAGCCGACTCAAATCCCTGCATGTGATTGTTCGCTACAGCACTTATTACAACAGCCAAAAGGTGGGAATAACCCAAATATCCAATTGATGAATGGATAAACAATGTGTTATACCCTTAGAATGGAATATTATTCAGTCATAAAAAGGAATGATGTAACTTAACAAATGCTACAGCTGGATGAACCCCAAAAACATGCTGACTAAAAGTCAGCAAAAGGTCATAGTTTCTATGATTTCGTTGATTAAAAAAATTATCCCAAATAGGTAAATTCATTTGAAGCAAAGCTGATTGGAGGTTGTCAGATCCTAGGAGAAGAGGTTGTGGGGCGTTACTTATTGGTTATGGGGCGTTACTTTAGTGATGAAAATGTATTGGAAGTAGATAGAGGTGATGGTTGCACAACATTGTGAATGTATGTAATGACACTGAATTGTTCACTTTAAAATGGCTAATTTTGAGCCAGGCGCGGTGGCGCACGCCTGTAATCCCAATGACTCAGGAGGCTGAGGCAGGAGGACTGCGAGTTCAAAGCTAGCCTCAGCAACTTAGCGAGGCCCTAAGCAACTCAGTGAGACCCTGTCTCTAATAAAAATACAAAATAGGGCTGGGGATGTGGCTCAGTGGCCGAGTGCCCCTGAGTTCAATCCCCGATTCAAAAAATAAAATAAAATAAAATAAACATAGCTGGGAGTGGTGGCCCACGTCTGTAATCCCAGCACTTGGGAGGCTGAGGCAGGAGGATCGCAAGTTCAAAGCCAGCCTCAGCAACTTAGCGAGGCCCTAAGCAACTCAGTGAGACCCTGTCTCTAAATAAAATACAAAAATAGGGGCTGGGGATGTGGCTCAGTGGTGGAGTGCCCCTGGGTTCAATCCCTGGTTCTAAATAAATAAATACATACATACTAATTTTAGCCAGACTACAATACCTATCATCCCAGCGACTTGGAAGGCTAAGGCAGGAGAATCAAAAGTTGAAGGCCAGTCTGGGCAATTTTGCAACATTATGTCTCAAAATATACAAAGAAACTGAAGATGTAGCTCAGTGGTAAAGAACCCCTGGATTCAATCCTCAATACCAAAAAATATTTTTTTCTAAAGTAAACTTTGTTATGTGAATTTCACATAAAGTTTTAAAAAACTACACAGATGTTCAAAGAGCATTTTTTATACTAACTAAAAAAATTGTCACAACCCATATATCTATCAACTGATGGAGCAATAAAATGTAGCATATACAAACAATGAAATATTTTTCAGCAATGAAAAGAAATAAAGTACTGGATATATGCTACAATATGGGTGAACATTAAAAACATTTTACTAAGTCAAAGTCACAAAAGATCACACAGTCAAGGGGTGAGAGGCGGGGCGGTGGGTGGAAGTGCTGAGGTGTGATTTCAGCCAAGTTATACTGTTAAGTTGTGCACATATATGAATATGTAACAACAAATCTCATTAATTTATACAATTATAATGCACCAATTAAAAAATGGAAAAAGGGGCTGGGACTGCAGCTCAGTGGCAGAATGCTTGCTTAGCACATGTGAGGCACTGGGTTCGATCCCCAGCCCCACATAAAAAAATAAATAAAGGTATTGTGTCCATCTACGTCTAATATATATATATGTGTGTGTGTGTGTGTGTGTGTGTGTGTGTGTATATATATATATATATAGTGGGGAAAAAGAAGTTAGGAATACAATGACAAAAAAAAAAAACCTATGCAAACCAAAAAGAAAAAAAAATCACACAGTTCAGGACTAGGCTCAATGCTTAAACACATGCTTGGCATGCTCAAAGCCTGGGTTCTGTGCCCAGCACTGAAAAAAATAAAAAAGAAAAAGAAAAAGAAAAGCAGGACATGGTGGTGCATGCCTGTAATTCCAGTGACTGGTGATCACAAGTTTGAAGCCAGCCTCAGCAGCAATTTAGCAAGACCCTCAGCAACTTAGCAACATTCTGTCTCAAAATAAAAAACAAAAAGGACTGGGGATGTAGCTCAGGGGTCAAGTGCCCCTGGATTTATTTCCCAATACTGAAAAAAAAAAAAACCAGACAGACAGACTGACACACACACACACATATGAAATGTCTAGAATAGGCAAACCCATAAAGATAGAAATTATATTAGTGGTTGTCTATTGCTAAGGGGTGTGGGGAGATGGGGAGTGACAGAAGACTAAGGTACACATAGAGAGACAAAAGTGATGGGATAGCAACTGGGAAGACACCCCCCACCCCACTCGGTGGCATTACATCTATTGGATCAACAAAGCCAAGGGTAGAGGCCTCAGCTTTGCAAGTCCCAACCGGTGTATTTTGCTAACTCAAATCATTTCTTCAGGAAAGCCTTTCTTGACCAAGCTAATTAAGCTCCTTGTGTTATGTATGTGCTTTTATGGCAAGAATTATAGCTTTCACAACAGATTGTTGATATTCATTTATTTGTATAATTATTTTATCAATGTCTAGTTTTCCTCTTTATATAGAATGAACTTATATAAAGAATGGAAACTGGGCTGGGGATATAGCTCAGTGGGCAGAGTGCTTGCCTTGCAAGCACAAGGCCCTGGGTTCAATCCCCAGCACTGCAAATTAAAAAAAAAATAAAAGGAATGGGAACCTGTGTTTCCAGCTTCTAGAATGGTACCTGGAAAACACTTGGAACACCGAGAATACCAACTTAATATTGATACAAGATATACTTGACTTAAACTAAACAGATTCACAATAGATTAACAAATAAATGGCAAGGTCAACTTATTTATAAGTGAATTAAATTGATCAAGGGCAACAGAACTTTGATGTTGGTTGCCCCATCTGTCCATTCTTTTGATAAGAAAATATAAGTGTGTGTCACGAGGGACCCTAATCAAGGAAGCTCGAAATCAAGGCAATGGAATACACCTATTTCATGACCAGTGCCATATAGCTCTAAGAGCATAGTGCAGCCCAGCTAGGTGGTACGTGCCTGTAATCCCAATGGCTCCAGAGGCTGAGGCAGGAGGATCCAACTTCAAAGCCATCCTCAGCAATTTTGTAAGGCCCTAGGCAACTCAATGAGATCCTGTCTCTACATAAAATATTAAAAAGGGCTAGGGATGTGTCTTAATGGTTAGGTGCTACTGGGTTTCATCTCCGCATTTGCCTTTGGTGAATAAAGGCCTGTCTTCTCTTCATGAAGAATCTGGTCCAGGCACAGTGGTGCACTCTTGTAACCCCAGTGGTTTGGGAGGCTGAGACAAGATGATTGCAAGTTCAAAGCCAGCCTCAGCAAAAGTGAGGAACTGAACAACTCAGTGAGACCCTGTCTCTAAATAAAATGCAAAAAAATAGCTGGGGATGTGGCTCAGTGGTTGAGTGCCCCTGAGTTCAATTCCCAGTACCTCTCCCACAAAAGAAGCATCTGGACTATTAATAATCCTGAATTAGGACTCCCCTGAAAACTATTGGAGAACCTCTCCTGGGCCTTCCTTTCTAATTTACATGTTCTGCATTCTTCTGTTCACATGAAAGTTTCTTTCTTGAGAACTGGTTCAAATACAATTGATTGGATTATAATTTATTAATTTAAAATCTTTTTTCCATACTTTTTACTGTTGCATCATAATTATACATAATGATGGGATTCATTGCTTCTTATTTGTATATGGACACGGATTCTAACTTATTTTCATTTATTTATTTTTATGTGGTGCTGAGGATCAGAGTGCTTTACCACTGAGCCACAACCTCAGCCCCTCTAACTTATTTTAATGACATTCATATTCCTTTTCTGTCTTCTTGTGCTCACATCTACTCACCAAGACTAGAATTCAGATATTCTTTAAGAGTTTCCAGTTATCCTTCAATACATTTTCAGTGGCTTTGCATGACATATTAGCAATAAAGCTCATTTATTACTTCCTCATTTCCATTCTGAAAGGGTAACATTTACAGGGTACCCAAATTTTGCTAGGAAAGAGGTCTGCCAACAGAGTCTTCTTCTGTTTGGTTAGACTGTTCTGGTAGACTTTTAGAAACTTCATATTTTTATTGATTTATTTTTTCACACTGCTGAGGATTGAACCCAGGGTCTCATGCATACGAGGAAAGTACTCTGCCACTAAGCCACATTACTAGCCCAACTTTGAAATAATTTTAGATTTACAGAAAAGTTGCAACAATAATATAAAGAGTTCTTTTGGAAACACCAGTGAAAAGTTTGAATGGGGACCAATAGTGTGGTGGAGGCTGCTTGTATAAGCTATAATAAAAATAATATCCAATTGTGCACATTTCTTACCAACTCCATGTTCAATAATATCTAATTAGTAGCTTGAAATTGGTCATGGTGAAAGTGTTTACACCTCAGAAACTGGCAAGTGCTACAAATCAGTTCCCTTTAACAGAGTTGGTTGTTAACCATTTAGCAACACACTACTGATAGGGTCCACTGAAAGGGAAGGGTAGTTCTGATATACCCAAAGTAGGATAGTCCAGAAATGGTGTGACAAATGGGCTGGAGGAGCACGAGACCAGATACAAAAAAAGCTCTTAGAAAGCAGTCATGTTGGTTCAGGCATCTATCAAGAAATAAGGGTCTGGGTGCAGTGGTGCACACCTGTAACCCAGAGACTCAAGAGGCTGAGCAGAAGGATCGTAATTTAGAGAGGCCGTAACCAACTTAGTGAGATCCTATCTCAAAATAAAAAATATAAAAGGTTGAGCATGTAGTTCAGTAGTAAACCACCCCTGGGATCAATCCCCAGTACTAAAAGAAGAAGAAGAAAAAGAGGCTCTGAACTAGGATTTCTTTAGAATTTTCAGAAATGAGTTAGGGCTGGGGATGTAGGATGTGACTCGGTGGTAGAGCAATTGCTTGGTGTACAGGAGCTCCTGGGTTCTATCCCCAGCACTGAAAAGGGTGTGGGGGGAATGTGAGATTTGCAGAGGAAGGTAAAAATAAGAATAAAGGAGCCAACTGCAGTGGCACCTACCTGTAATCGCAACTACAATGGGAGGGTAAGGCAGTAGGATCACTTGAGCCTAGGAGTTCGAGGCCAGCCTGAGCAACAGTGAAATGAGATTCTGTCTCTTAAGAAAAACAATTTAAAAAAATATTTTTCATACATGTATATAGGGTAATAATGTCTGTCTCAATCTACCATCCTTCCCATCCCCATTGACCCTGCCCCTCCCCTCACTCCCCTCTGTACAATCCAGTTCCTTCATTCTTCCCTACCTCCCCTCCACTATGGATCGGCATCCACTTATCAGAGAAAACTTTGGGCCTTTGGTTTTTTGGGATTGGCTTATTTTGGAATATTCTCCAGTTCCAACCATTTACCTTCAAATGCCATAATTTCATTCTTCTTTTAGGCTAATATTCCTTTACGTATATGTACCACATTTTCTTTATCCGTTCATCTGTTGGTTCCATAGTTTTGCTATCATGAATTGAGCTGCTATAAACATTGATGTGTCAACGTCACTGTAGTATGCTGATTTTAAGCCCATTGGGTATAAACTGAGGAGTGGAATAGCTGGGTCAAATGGAGGTTCCATTCCAAGTTTTCTTAGGAATCTCCATACTGCTTTCCAAAGTAGTTGCACCAATCTGCAGTCCCACCAACAATGTATGAGTGTACCTTTTTCCCCACATCCAAGCCAACACTTATTATTGCTTGTATTTTTGACAATTGCCATTCTGACTGGAGTGAGATGAAATCTTAGAGCAGTTTTGATTTGCATTTCTCTAATTGCAAGAGATGATGAACATTTTTTCATATGTTTGTTGATAAGTTGTATTTCTTCTTCTGTAAAGTGTCTGTTCAGTTCCTTAGCCCATTTATTGATTGGGTTATTTGTTTTTTTGGTGTTTAGTTTTTTGAGTTCTTTACATATCTTGGATATGAGTGCTCTGATGTGGGTGTGCTAAAGATTTTTTCCAATTTTTTCCAATTTTTTCCAATTTTTTTAGAATCTCTCTTCAAATTATTGATTGTTTCCTTTGCTGAGAAGATTTTTAGTTTGAATCTATCCCATTTATTGATTCTTAATTTTACTTTTTGCACTTTAGGAGTCTTGTTAAGGAAGTCAGGTCCTAAGGTGACTCTTCTATTAGGTACAGAGTCTCTGTTTTAGTGCCTAAGCCTTTGATCCACTTTGAGTTGATTTTTGTGCAGGGTGAGAGCTAGAGGTTTAATTTCATTTTCTTGCATATGGATTTCCAGTAGAAAAACATTTTTTTAAAAAAAATATATTTTTAGTTGCAGAGGGACACCATACCTTTATTTTATTTATTATTTTTATGTCATGCTGAGGATCAAACCCAGTGCCTTACATGTGCTAGGCAAGTGCTCTATCACTGAGCTACAACTCCAGTCCAGAAAAACAATTTTTAAAAAATCTGAGTGAGCTGGTACATGCCTGTAATCCCCATGACTTGGAGGCTGAGGCAGGACAATTGCAAATTTGAGGACAGCTTCAGCAAAACTTAGTAAGACCCTGTCTCAAAATAAAAAACAAAAGGGCTGGGGATGTTACTCAGTGGTAGTGTGCCCTGAGTTCAGTATTCAATACCAAAAGAAAAAGAAAAGAAAAGAAAAGAAAAAGAAAAACAGGTATGGAAGATAGAAGAAGAGGAAGATGTGTGCAGTGAATAAAGGAAAGAATCATGTCAGTGTGGGGTGGACAGAGATATTAATTGAAAGGTAAAGCAGGAGAGGGAGGCCTGAATGTGTGCAAAGGACCAGGGTCTTTTTTTCTCTTACTGATTAGAAAGGCAAAGCCAATCACTGATGTGACTCTGTTCTAAGAAGTTCCCACCAGCCATGGATGACAGAGGAATCAAAATGCAGTCATACTAGAAGCAAGAGACCAGTGGACAGTCGCTGACAGTATCCCAAATGCACAAGTAAGTGGGAAGGCCTGGACCACAGCAGTAAGGGAGGGAGACAAAAGATGAATATCAGAGACATTTTGGAGACCTGGTTAATCGAATGAGGAAAATGAAGGCACAGGGTGATCAAAAGTGCTGTTAGTCTTTGTGGCTGGAAGACGTGATGGATTAATCAAGCCATTCCTGAAAATAAATGCACTCATGAAGGAATTGGGAAATCCTCATAAGATTCTAGAATTCTAGAGCCGGGTGCGGTGGCGCACGCCTGTAATCCCAGCAACTTGGGAGGCAGGAGGACCATGAGTTCAAAGCCAACCTCAGCAACTTAGCAAGACCCTAAGCAACTCAGTGAGACCCTGACTCTAAATAAAATACAAAATAGGGCTGGGGATGTGGCTCAGTGGTGGAGTGCCCCTGGATTCAATCCCCGGGTCCAAAAAAAAAAAAAAAAAAAAGATTCTAGAATTCTGAGATTCTTGCTAAATCAGCTCAGAGTTCGTTGGGGCATGCAGTTAGTCCTCTACCAAAGCTGGGCTTGGGAAGGAGGAGTAGGACTGGGGAAGAGACCAAACTAATTGTTTTGTGTACTTTTGTACCTCTTGTCCCTCAACAAAAAGGTAGGGACTCCAGTCATCCAAGAGGAATGTTTTGCTGGGCACTGTGTCCACAAGCCTAAAATCCCAGAGAACTGAGAGTCTGAGGCAAAAGGATCATAAATTCAATGCCAGCCTAAGCGACTTAGCAACTCAGCAATCTTATCTCAAAATAAAAAGGGCTGGGATATAGCTCAGTGGTATAGCACCCCTTGGTTCAATACCCATACCAAAGAAAAGAGGAATGTTTTTATAGGACTAAAAAGATTCCAAGCCAGGAGTGGCAGTGCATGCCTGTAATTCCAGCAATTTGGGAAGGTGAGACAGGAGTATTACAAGTTCAAAGTCAGCCTCAGTAGTTCAGCAAGACCCTAAGCAATTTAGCAAGATCCTGACTCTCAGTAAAAAAAAAATAAAAATAAAAAAATAAAACTGAAAGGGCTGAGATGTGGCTCAGTGGTTAAGTGCCCCTGGTGCCAAACAAACAAGCAAAAAAAAAAAAAAAAATGGGAACCAAAAAAAAAAAAAAAGGAGATTGCGACCATGCATAGTGGCACACGGTGACTGGGGAGGCTGAGGCAGGAAGATCAAAAGTTTGATGCCAGCCTCAGAAACTTAGTGAGACCCTGTGTCAAGTTTTTTAAAAATTAAAAAGTTAAAAAAGAACTGGGAATGTAGCTCAGTGGTGAAGTGCCCTTGGGTTCAATTCCCAGTACCAAAAAAATTAAAATTAAAAATAAAAAAGGTTCTGTCATTTTCTTATTATCAAAATATGAGTCCATTATAGAAAATTTGGGGAATACAGAAAATAATAAGAAAACAATTAACCACAAGCCCAACTCTGAGAAGCAACTACTGTTAATGTTTACTACATTTTCTTTTCTTCTTCTTCTCCTTTTCCTTGTTTTTCTTCTTATGGCACTAAGGATGTAATCCAAGGGCTCTCTACCACTGAAAAACACCCCCCAGGATTTTTTTAAAATTTTTACTTTTTATTTTGAGATAGAGGCTCTCTAAGTTGCCCACTCTACCCTAAAACTTTTGATCCTCCTGTCTTAGCCTCCTGCGTCACTGGCATTACAGGTGTGTGCCACCATGCCTGGGTGTTTTACCATATTTTCTTCCAATCTTGTTTCCATACTATTTTTAAAAAAAATACATCTGATTCTTAGTCTGCTGACTATGCTCCCTGCCATATCTGAGATAGTAGTGAATATATTCTATGTTGCATGTGAAGGTAAATGAAGTCAGCTGCTGCAGGAAGAAAATAGGTAAGGTTTGGAGTGGGATAAGGGTTCTCTGTGGTACAAATATTTTACAGTAAAAATTTATTCTTAGCAGGGGTCCTGGTCAGAGGTTATACTTCCTTCTATCATCAAGGGTTTTCATAAAAGTCAAACACAGCAAATGAACCTTGGAATTGGACATACAGGTGATACTTTGTGGTGGTGAGGTATCATTGCTGGTATCATAGCAGAAGCCTCAACTTCATTCACTCATTCATTCATTAAACTAACATTCATTGAGTATATTAAATGTCAGATACTTCCGAGTGGCTAGGGAGGCTGAAGCAGGGCGATTACAAGTTGAAAGCCAGCCTCAGCAATTTAGCAAGGCCCTAAACAACTTAGCAAGATTTGTCTCAAAATACAAAATAAAAAGGGGTAGGGATTTAGCTCAGTGATTAAATGCCTCTGGGTTCAATCCCCCCTGTATCAAAAAAAAAAAAAAAAAAGTCAGATACTTAGGAGACAAGTGTGATGAGGTCCCTTGGTCCCTTGGGAGCAAAGTTGCAATGTGAGGGTAATCAGAAAATAGTATATAATTTTAAATAAAATTAAAATTATTTTAAAATTAAATTACTTAAAATTATTATCTAAAATTCTATCTCAAATAATTATATAATTTTAATCTGTGTGCACAGGATAGTACCAGCATGTCTGTCATCAGTGAATGAAAAGGTTTAGGAATGGTAGTTGTTAGGACAGTAGGAACAGTGCTGTAAGGACATTCCTGAGGCATCCTTTGTGAGTTTGATCTTGCTTTAAAGAAGTAAAGGAAAAGAGGGGGGAGTTGGAGAAGAATAAGACTGGCATGGTTCTGATCCTGCATAACAGTCTAGAACCCGTCCTCGTTCCCTGAACCTAGGTGCTAGGGAATGATGTTAGAAGTTTGGGCTGGGGGTGTAGCTCAGAGGTAAAGACTTGTCTAACAAGCACAAGGACCTGGGTTTGATCTCCAGCACTGCAAAAACAAAAACAAACCCTTAAAACAACAAAACGAGAGACAATACAAGAGGGACGGCTATCGTCCTTTCTTGGTTGGACTAGAAATAAAAAGATTACCTCAAGATGTAAGAGAGGAGATGAAGACCAGATGACATTTGTCTTTGGAAAGAACCAAAGGGTAAATCAGACCTGGACATATCAATCAGTCTCAGGATCTGACTCGACTTCTTTCTAGCCCTAGAGGAACTCTTGCATCCACATACAAGGTATCTTTTCAGGATCCTGTGTCCCATGCCCTTGAATCTACTTTAATTCCATTTTCATCTGGCCTACTTACAAGGGCTTTTCAGACTGGGGTCTGGCTTCATCTTCCACTCATGCCATCCCTGATATTCCATTCCCAGTTTGCCTTGGATGGCATTGTGTCTGCCTCATGCATTTACAGGAAAAATGGATGGAATTAAAGACCATTATGGTAATCAAAATAAGACAAGCTCAAAAGATCAAGCAATGGGGTGGGGTTGTGGCTCAGTGGTAGAGCGCTTGCCTAGCATGTGTGAGGCACTGGGTTTGATTCTCAGCACCACATATAAATAAAGAAAGAAAATAAAGGTCCATCAACAACTTTAAAAACATATTTAAAAAAATCAAGTGAAAGTTGTATTTTTTCTCATATGTGGAAGCTAGAAAGGAAAAGGAAAAGAAAGATGGGGGCTTGGGATCTCATGAAAATCAAAAGGAGATCAGTAGGGGAAAGGGACCAAGGGGTGGGAGGACAGGAAGGAAGGGGAAGACTGGAGAGTAATATTAGTCAAATAATATTGTTATATTGTGTGCATATACAACATGTAACAAGAAATCCCATCATTTATGCACAACTCTGATGCACCAACGAAAAAATGTGGAAAGAGAAGAGAGAGAGAGAGAGAAAGAGAAAGACAGAAAAGAGGATAAGACTTGTAAAACAGTGAGATGGGAGTTTGAAGTTAGAGATGGGCAGACTTTAGAGGCCACCTTGTCTTTTTAAAAAATTGTTTTAGTTGTAGATGGACACAATATCTTTATTTTATTTATTTAATTTTTTATTTTTATATGTTTTTTAGTTATAGGTGGACACAATACCTTTATTTTATTTTTATGAGGTGCTGAAGATCAAACCCAGGGCCTCACACATGCTAGGCAAGTACTCTAACACTGAACCACAACCCCAGCCCAAGAGGCCACCTTGTCTTGACTGGCCAGGGACAAAGGCCTGAGACCTGTAAGCCATTCTCCTTCCCAGGCCCAATTTCTCACTTGGGGAGGCTTGGTCCAGTTTCAGATATTTTAGCCTTCTTGGCACTGGTGTCCCCAATTTTGTGCTTTGAAAGGGGAGCTGGGTGTATTGCACACACACATAGTTCCAGAGCTCAGCCTCCTGAGATCAGAGGATTGCGAAAGCCCCGAAGTTCAAGGTCAGTCTGGGCCACACAGAAAGACCCCAAAAACAATGGAGGAAAAGGAGGGAGAGAAGGAGGAGGGGAAATCTTCGTCATTGTCTGGATAGATCAGAGATGAGTGAATTCACCAAATGCTAAACTCCATAAAGAGGAAACAAACCTTAGAGATGGAACTGGGACTAGAAAGAGAATTCCCCCTACATGCAGCTCAAGGCTTATTTATTTATTTTTGGTATTAGGAATTGAACCCAGGGTGCTTGACCACTGAGCAACATCCCCAGCCCTTTTTAATTTTGAGACAGGGTCTCCCTAAATTGCTGAGGTCGGCCTTGAACTTGTAATCCTCCTCCCTCAACCTTCCAAGTTGCTGGGATTACAGGCATGTACCACTGCCTCCTGCTTAAAACACATTTTTGATTCACAGTTGGTTGAATCAGTGGATGTGGAACCCATGAATTCAGAGGGTTGACTGTATCCCCCAAACATATCTCAAATGGGTCCACTTCATCCTTATGGCCTCACACTAATCCACATCCTCATCGCCTCTGCTTTCCTCCAATTTATTTTCCACAGAGCACTCCAGCTTTAAAAAACTAAGTCAAATGGGGGAGGTTCTGTGTACATGGGGGCAGGGAGGATATGGGAAATCTCTGTGCCTCTACTCAGTTTTTAAATTTTTTGTAGTTAGAGATGGACAGAATGCCTTTATTTTATCTGTTTATTTTTATGTGGTGCTAAGGATTGAACCCAATGCCTCACACATGCTGGGCAAAGTGCTCTGCCACTGAGCCCTCTGCTCAGTTTTGTGTGAACATAAAACTGCTCTAAAAAATAAAGTTTGGGCTAGGGGTGTAGCTCAGCGGTAAAACATTGTGTTCATCATGCATGAGGGGTCCTGGATTCAATCACCAGCAAAGCACACACACACACACACACACACACACACACACACAAACACGGGATATATGTATGTATGTATTGTATTGCATGTTTGCGGTACCTTGGAATTGAACCTACTGGGCTGTACCACTGAGCTACATTCCCAATCCTTTTTATTTTTTATTTTGAAACAGGGTTTCACTAAATTGCTCAAGCTGGCCTCAAATTTGCAATCCTTCTGCCTCAACCTCTCAAGTAGCTGGGATTGTAGGCATGTGCCATTGTGCCTGGCTCAAACAATTAATTACAAGTCATTTTGGAAAAGCCTTTTAAAAAACAACATTAAAAAAATATAAATCAGATTATATAAATCTCTGCCCTTTTCAAAACTCTCCAAATTCTTCCCATTACTCTTAGAATAAAATTTAGGATTTGGGGCATATCTCAGTGGTAGAACTTTTGCCTAGTATATATGAGGCCCTGGTTTGATCACTAGCACTGTGAAAAACAAACAAAAACCCTAAATTAAATTAAATTAAGTTAAAATTTTAAAAAATCTAACTGAATTCAGTGGCATATACCTGTAATCCCAGTGACTCGGGAGACTGAAGGAGGAGGATCCCAAATTCCAGGTCCATTTCAGTAACTTAATCAGACCCTGTCTCAAAACAAAAAAATTAAAAAGGTTGGGGATGTTGCTCAGTGTTACCTACCATGTGTGAGGCTCTTAGTTCAATTCCCAGTATAGCAAAAGTAAATTAATTAATTAATTAGTTAATTAATTAAAATTAAATCTAGATCCCAAGTCTTCAGTTGATCTGATCTTGCCTATCTCCACATTCTTCCCATTCATTAGACTTGCCTTCTGCTCTAAACGTTTTCTTACAATAGGCTCAAGTCTTTTCTGCTTTTGCTCTAGCTGTTTCCTCTATCTGGAATTTTCTTTTTCTTTTTTTCTTTTGGTGCTGGGAATTGCACTCAGGGTTACATAACCATTAAGCCACATCCCCAGCCATTTTTAATATTTTATGTAGAGACAGGGTCTCACTGAGTTGCTTAGGGCCTCACCGAGCTGCTGAGGCTGGCTTTGAACTTGAGATCCTCCTGCTTCAGCCTCTTGAGTCACGGGGATTACAGGTGTGTGCCACCATGCCTGGCCTTATCTGGAATTTTTTTTCCTCATCCCTTCATTTGGCTGTCTTCTCATTCTTCAAGTAACAGTGCAGTAGACCATCTCCTAGGAGTGTCTTCCTGACCCCCTAACTCTAGGTTAGTTCCCCATATTCTCCTACTATCACATCAGTCTGCATTTCCTTCAAGGCCTTTAGTGTAGTGATAATTATTTTATGTATCTGTTTACTTATTTCACTGTCTCCTTCACTATAATGTGGGATCCAAGTATAGAAAAGATCTTTTGTTTCTTATTCACTTTGATACCCCCAGGCACACAGTAGATTCTCAATAAATGTTTGCTGAAGAAATAAATGAATATGCATATTTTATTGTAAACTATGTGAAAGACTTTCAGAAGACAACTCACAGAGGTGCTAACCAGCACTGTGTTTATCATGACAGTCCTTGTGCACTTGACCTTGCCCTAAGCAGATGTCAAAGAAAGATACTCAAGATATCATTGAGCCCAGTGGGGTGTGGTGGTGCATGCCTGCAGTCTCTGCTACTCCAGAGGCTGACGCTGGAGGACCCCTTGAGCCCAGGAGTTCAAGGCCAGTCTGGGCAACATAGGGAAACCCTCATCTCAAAAAAAAAAAAAAAAAAAAGAGAGAGAGAAGAAAAATCTGTTTGGGTCATAAACACAGATGAACAACTGGTCAATGGGGAATATATATATTTAATGTGGGGGAAAGTTAATTAAATATATACATTTAGAAATATATAGCATTTTAGAATGCTCTTTCTAGCTGCATTCCTTCATCCAGGCAGACATTCACCAGTTACTTATAAGGTGCCCAGTGTGCTGAGAATTTTAGGTGCTGAGAATACAGCAATGAGCAAATAGACAAGATCCCAAACTTACTGATTATAAACAAAAAATATGAATATGAAAATACCAAGGACTGATAAAGATGAGAGTGAAAATAAGGCAGGGTACTAAGGCAGATGATTGGAGGAGCTACTTTGCTGGTGCGATATTTCATGGAAAATGGATCCCAGGGTCCTCTGGAAGCAAAGGAGTCAAGTAGGCAGAGGGGGTACTGTGGTGATTGCAGGTGAGAGACACCCACTGATGGTGTGAACCAGGAGGGCAGTGGGGATGAGGAGAAATAAACAGAGGTGACAATGTAGAACTCACAGGACCTAGAGATAGTGAGACACTAGCGGCAGGGAAGGAGAGGCTGGTATCAAGGCCAGTTCTCAGGTCTCTACATCTAGATGTGGTGGTGCCCTTTACTAACATAGAGGACCTTAGAGATTTCCAGCTGGCAGCTGGCCACGGGGGTCTGGACCTCAAGAGGATGTCTAGACTGGAGGCATATTAGGAGGTCATCTGTATTTGGGTTGTGTATGGGTTACTATAGTTTCCCTAACAAATGCCACACACCTGGTACCTAAATAACAGAAATTGATTCTCTCACAGTTCTGAAAGATAGAAGTCTGAAATTAAGATGCAGGCAGAGTTATTTGTTCTCCTCCAAAGCTTAAAAAGGAGGTCTTTCCTTGACTCTTGCAAGAGTCTAGATTATTGCAACAGCCAAGACTTGATGCACAATACTCCATAGCAAACACCTGCCATATTTTACCTGTTCAAGACTTCAATGTTTGTCTCAGGGATGTCTCCCCATGTGTCTCTGACTTCACATGGAGATTTCCTTTTATAAGAGGAAATGACTTCATATTAACCCAATTAAATCTGCAAAGACTGTATTTCTGAATAAGGTCACATTCACAGGTACCAGTTTTTAAAACTTCAGTACACACACATACACACACACATAAAATAAAGGCAGATAGGGCTGAGGTTGTGGCTCAGTGTACAGTGCTTGCCTAGCATGTGCGAGGCACTGGGTTCAATTCTCAGCACCACATATGAATAAATAAATAAAGTCCATGACAACTAAAAAATATTAAAAAAAAATAAAGGTAGACATGGTGGCACAGTGACGCGGGAGGCTAAGGCAGGAGGATTGCAAGTTCAAAGCCAGCCTTAGCAACTTAGCAATTCCCTCAGCAACTTAGTGAGATCCTGTCTCAAATAAAATAAAAATAAAAAGGTGTGGGGATGTAGCTCAGCAGTAGAGCACCCATGATTTTAATCTCTTGTATGTATATGTATGTATGGAGAGAGGTGCGGGAACTGCTGGTGGTTAAACCCAGGGCCTTATACCTGCTCACTACTGTACTACATCCCCAGTCCCTCAACATTTTGGGGGCAGCTACTGAAGAGTTACTTTTAATTTTTATTTATTTTATTTTATATTTTTGTACCAGGGAATGAACCCAGAGGTGCTCAACCACTGATCCACATCCCCAGTCTTTTTTATATTTTATTTCAAGACAGGGTCTTGGTCAATTGCTTTAGAGCCTCACTAAACTGCTGAGGTTGGCTTTGTACTCACCATCCCCCTGCCCCAGCCTCCCGAGCCACTAGGATTATAGGCATGTGCCACATCATCTGGCCCCTTTTATATTTTATTTTGAGATAAGGTCTCACTAGGTTTTTGTGGCTGGCCTCAAACTTGTGATTGGAACTACACCTGCACCACCATGCCCAGCCTTTTTTTTTTTTTTTTTTTCCTCTGAGATGGGGTCTCCCTGCATTGCTCAGGCTGGCCTCAAGCTGATTGCTACGTCTGGTCTAAAACAATACTTCATGCCTCTGCTTCCAGTGCGGCAGGAGTGTAGGTATGCACTCTCCCTGCCCAGCTCAACATTTTTTGGGAGGACATAACTCAACCCCTATCATGTCATATCTGAAATAGAGTAGGACACCAAGAAAGAGGCTAAATCGAGTTAGAAGAACTGTGACTCAGGTTTTTAAGCAACGTGCCAAGTAGAAGACTGAGGTGCCTAAGACTGAGTCTTACATTTGCCACATACAGAGGTGGAGGAACAAGGGCAAAAATGTGTCCATTGAACTGTTTAATATCACTGATATCAGTGTCTTTCCTGAATGCTGGAGCCAAGGGAAGTAGCAGAGGCTGAGTAATAGAAACAGCCTTTCAAGAATTTTACTTTGGAAGAAAAAGTCTGACATATGGAAAGAACTAGGGGGGATACAAGGCAAAGGAATTGTTGGGAAAGATGAAAAATGTAGTCTCAGCATATTGAAAAGAGGTTGGTAACTTAGAAACTGGGTTCTGGAGTTAGACTGATCGATTGGTATTTACATCCCAGCTTGGTTTGTTCCCAGCTGTGACTTTAGGCTTGCTGCTAAACTTCATTATAACTCAGTTTCCTTTTCCATAAAATAGGGATGATTTTATTTAAAATTTAAAAAAATAGTTAAAATTAAAAAAATAGATAGATAAAACACCTTTATTTTATTTATTTTTATGTGGTGCTGACGATCAAACCCAGTGCCTCATTCATGCTAGGCAAACACTTTACCACTGAATTATAACCTCAGCCCTATTTTTAAAAATATTTTTATTTTATTTTTTTGATACTGGAGATTGAACAGAGAAGCACTTTGCCACTGAGCTACATCCCCAACCCTTTTTATTTTGAGACAGGTTCTTGCCTAAGTTGCTTAGGGCCTTGCTAAGCTGATGCTGACCTCAAACATGTGATCCTCCTGCCTCAGCCTCCTGAGTCACTGGGATTACAAGCATGCACCACTGCACCCAATGATGATTTTAATAGTGTCCACTTCCTAGGATTATTTTAGTGACTAAATGACCTAATGCATATAAAGCACTTAGCATACCATATGGTACATAGTGAGTGCTCAATAAATGGTAATTCTTAATTATTACTACTAGGTAAAAAGAACAAGGTTCCAAGAAGGAGGTGACAAGTAATGATATCAGATATTGCAGATGGGACCAGGAGGTGGGGGGTGGAGAAAAGGTCAAGTATTTGGCAGACTGCTAGCAGAGGCAGCAAAGAGGGGAGGGCAGGGGTAACAGCAGCTAAGAAGGAAATGGGTAAGGAGAAGTCAGAGTTTATAGGTATGGAACATTCTAGCAGCTGAGAAATGAGAGCAGATATTAGAAGAAAGAAGGTGGAAAGTGATTTGGGGTGCAAAAAGAAAGTTGTAGGGGAAAGTTTCTTAGGAGTATGTGGTGGTAGGAGATGGGGTGACGTTGCTCTTGAATCTTTCAAGTATTATTTCAGTTTTACACTATACATCTTCACCTTTGTTGTGCTAACCCAGGGCATCTAGGGGAGGCTCCTACAAATAAGGAATGGGCACTTAAGGATGAGAATTTGTGGATGAGTGGTGATGAATTAACTCAATGAGGAGAGAGGGAAAAGAGGAGCTCAAACCTGACCTTGTCGAAGTTCAGAAGCCTGAGAAGCAATTGGCTGGAAAGTACTAGTCTCAGAGTCTGGTAGGAAGTGGGAAGGATTCAGGGCTGGAGACACAGGTTTAGGAGCCATCAGCAAGTGGTCACCAAAGCCAAGGGGATGGATAAATAAACTAGAGATGGTAGGAGAATATAATTCTGGAAAGACTAGGGTTGGTGGAGGACAAGTCACAAAAGGAAAGGCATCAGAAGATGGGGGAAACTGTGACAGGTACATCTCACTTAATAGAGTCAAAAGAGAACCAAAAGTCATCCACTCAGTGAATGTTTCAGTTAAGAAGGGACAGAATTGGGAGGTTGAGGCAGGAGAATCCCAAAGCTCAAGGCCAGCTTGTGCAATTTAATGAGACACCACCTCAAAATATAAGATCTGGAAATGTAGCTCAGTGGTAGACTGCTTGCTTAGCATGTGCAAAATCCTGGGAGGAGGAGGAGGGAAGGGAAAGAGAAGGAGGCAGGACAAGAGACCGTGGGCCATTGCTGAAGTAGCAATGAAGAAGTAGTGGAGACAAAAACTAGATTTGTGTTGGTAGACTGTAGAATGGCGTTGGAGAATGATAGGTGACAGCAAAATTGCTTTTCAGGAAGTTTGGTGTTAAAATAATGTGGATGTATATGGCAAAAGGTAATCAGGAGCAAATGAAAAGAGTGATGGGAAAAGGAGGAGTCTTTGTTACCTATAGAACTTAAAAATATTAGAACAATTCAAGGTTGGGAATGAAGCTCAGCGGTAGAAGGCTTGCTTAGCACAAGTGAGGCCCTGGGTTCAATCCACAGCACCACAAAATAAATTAATTCATTAATTTTAAAAAGTAAACCAAAGTTGAGAATTACAAAAACAAGAAAAAAGTAAACACAAATATTTTTTTAAAAAATTACATGCACGCCGGGCGTGGTGGCGCACGCCTGTAATCCAAGCAACTTGGGAGGCTTAGTCAGGAGGATCACGAGTTCAAAGCCAGCCTCAGCAACTCAGCGAGGCCCTAAGCAACTCAGTGAGACCCTGTCTCTAAATAAAATACAAAATAGGGCTGGGGATGTGGCTCAGTGACCGAGTGTCCCTGAGTTCAGTCCCTGGTTCAAAAAAAAAAAAATTACATGCACAAACCCTTTACCTGAACAGGTCAATTCACTGCATCTCTTGGTAGCATCTGCTAGTTCATCTCCATGGGGAAAGAGACTATGTCATTCTGTTTCAAGTATAGGCGGTGTTCATCTGCCAAGGGTTTGGGGATTTTTTTCCTTGGTCCACAGTTGTTTTATTATAAATAAATTAAAATAATCTGAATTAAACATTGTTATGTTGCATCTATTCAGATTACTGTTTCCACTGAATCAGCATTAGTAGTTCTTTTTTTAGAACATTGTAATGATACATAGTATTTGGATTCCTTTTGACAAAATTATACATACAAGGAATTTAATTTCAACCCCCATTCTTTTTTCTCTTTTTTTCCCTCCTCCCTCCCCCTTATCTGTCTCCTCTTCTGATCTTCCTTTTACTCCTTTATTTGTTCATTTTTTTATTGGTACTTTCTACATATACATAAAGGAGATATATACTTTGGTATATTTATATATGTATATAACATGATTCTATTAGATTCAGTCCATATTTCTTTCCCATTCCCTTTCTTCCTCCCTCTCTCTCATTCTACTTCTACTCCACTGATCTTCACTGCATCTTTATTATATCTAATCCCATCCCCCACTACCTTCTTTCCCTTATTTTACTTTCAGCTTTCATATGTAAGAGGAAGCATTCCACCCATGATTTTCTGAGTCTGGCTTATTTCACTTAATATGATTTTTCTCCGTTTCCAATCATTTACTGGCAAATGCCATAACATCATTTTTCTTTATGACTAAAACTCCACTGTGTATATCTACTACATTTTCTTGATCCATTCATCTACTGATGAGCAGTTGGGTTGATTCCATAATTCGGTATTGTGAACTGTGCTGCTAGAAACACTATAGTGGCTGTATTGCTATACTATTATGATTTTAGTTCTTTTGGATAAATACTGAGGAGTGAGATAGCTGGGTCATATGGTGGTTCCATTACTAGATTTTGAGGAATCTCCACATTGCTTTCCAAACTGGTTGTACTAATTTGCAGTCCCACCAACAATATATGGCTGTACCATTTCCCCCTTATCCTCACTAGCATTTATTATTTGTATTCTTGACAATTGCTATTCTGACTGGAGTGAGATGAAATCTTATTGTAGTTTTGATTTGCATTTTCCTGGTTGCTAGAGATGTTGAACTTTTTTTCATATATTTGTTGACCTTTTGTGTTTCTTCTTTTGATAAATTTCTGTTCTTTTACCCATTTATCAATTGGGTTATTTGGGTTTTTTTGGCATTGAGTTTTTTGAGTTCTTAATATACTCCAGATATTAGTCCCTTGTCAGAGGAGTAGCTGGTAAAGATTTTTTTCCCATTCCATGGGCTTTCTCTTTATTCTCCTTTCCTTTGCTGTGCAAGAGCTTTTTTTTTTTTTTTTTTTTTTTTTGAACTGGGGATTGAACTCTGGGGCACTCAACCACTGAGCCACATCTTCAACCCTACTTTGTATTTTATTTAGATACAGGGTCTCATTGAGTTGCTTAGTGTCTTGCTTTTGCTGAGGCTACCTTTGAACTTGCTATCCTCCTGCCTCAGCCTCCCGAGCCACTGGGATTATAGGCATGTGCCACTGTGCCCAGCTGCAAAAGCTTTTTAACTTGATGGCATCCCACTTATTGATTCTTGGTATTATTTCTTGCACTTTGAGGGGTTTGTTGAGGAAGTTTGTGCCTACACCTATATGATGGAGGGTTGACTATGTTTTCTTCTAGCAATTGCAAGGTTTCTAGTCTAATTCCTAAGTTCATTCATTTCGATTTGACTTTCGTGCAGGTGAAAGATAGGGACCTAATTTCATTTTTCTACACGGAGATATCCAGTTTTCCCAGTACCATTTGTTTTTGTTTTGTTTTGGTACTGGAGATTGAACCCAGGGGTGCTCTACCACTGAGTTATATATCCTCAGCCCTTTTAATTTTTTTCTCCCTAAGTTGCTGAGACTGGCTTCAAACTTTCAATCCTCCTGCCTCAGCCTCCCTAGTTGCTGGGGTTATAGGCATGTGCTACCATGGCCGGCCCCAGAACTATTTGTTAAAAAGGTGCCAAAAATATATGTTGGAGAATAGACTGCCTTTTAAACAAATGGTTCTTTCTATAAGTATGTAGATTTGCTTCTGTGTCTGCTAATCTATTCCATTGTTTTTCGTGTCTATTTTGATGCTGATACCATGCTGATTTTGCTATGATAGCTCTGTAGTATAATTTGAGGTTGGATATTGTGATGCCTCCTCCATCACTTTTCTTTTTTTGGGGGGGGGTACTGGGGATTGAACCCAGGGGCACTCTACCACTGTGTCACATCCCCAGCCCTATTTTGTCTTTTATTTAGAGATAGGGTATCACTGAGTTGCTTAGGGCCTCGCTAAGCTGAGGCTGACTTTGAACTTGCGATCCTCCTGCCTCAGCCTCCCAAGTGCTGGGATTACAGGTGTGTGCCACCGCGTGGCTCACTTTTCTTATTTAGAATTGCTTTGGCTATTCCCAAATGAATTTAAGAATCTTTTTTATAGTTTTGTGAATAATGTCATTGGTATTTTTTAGGGATTGCATTGAATATTTGTTACTTTTAGTAGTGTGGCCATTTTGACAGTGTTAATTCTGCCTATCCAAGAACATGAGAGGTCTTTCCATCTTCTGAGGTCTTCTTCAATTTCTTTCTTCAGTGTTCTATAGTTTCATTGTAGAGGTCTTTCATTTCCTTGGTTAGATTAATTCATTTTTTGTTTTTAGAATATTGTGAAAGGGATAGTTTCCCTGATTTCTTTCTCAGCTGAATTGCTGTTGGAGTATAGAAAAGTTATTGATTTATGAGTGTTGATCTTGTATCCTTTAACTTTGTTAAATTCATTTATTAGCTCTAGGAGTCTTCTAGTGGAATTTTAGGGGTCTTCTAGATATAGGATTTTATCATCAGCAAACAACGATAGTTTGACTTCTTCTTTTCCTATTTGTATTCCTTTATTTTCCTTCTCATGCCTGTTTGCTCTGGCTAGAGTTTCAAAAACTATATTGGAAAGAACTGGTGAGAGTGGACAACCTTGTCTTGTTCCTGATTTTAGAGGAAAAGCTTTCAATTTTTCTCCATTCAGTATCATGTTGGCTTTGGGTTTGTCTGCCAAGGGTACTTTTCCCTGCAATATCCCACTCCTCCGCTTTCCTGACAGTTTAATTTCACTACGAAAAGGACCCCCCACCTTCATATGAGCTTCCTTTCCTCTCACCCTCCAAACGAGTTCCTGTGTACCTTCCATGTGATTCTTTTGCTGCTGAGGTCACCGGTTGAGGTATCTTGCTTACCTTCCCCTACTCTTGGTCTCAGCTTCCCTTAAGCTTGAGGCTGGCCACGGGTAAACCAGTCAACATATTGTCTAAAGAAGGAGTGGTCATGTCTGTGTCCTTCACCGTCTCGCCTTGCTCATCTTTTCTCTTTTTCTGTCCACTGTGCCCAATGTCCTGGAAATCAGAATCTTCAAGCGGGATGGGTGGTGTGGATCGGGTGGACTGAATAGCTGGTGGACTGCCAGCAAACAAGCGCTACCTGGCGGCCTTCGAGACTGGCCGGCAGAGGGCGCGCCGGGATCGAGGGAGGCTGAGGCTGAGGCTGCGGCTGCGGCTGCGGCAGCGGCTGCCGCGGGAAGCGGACCTTGGTCCACACGCTAACACTGGGGAAGTAGACGTGAAGCAGAACTAGCTGCGCGTGGAGGCACGTGTCTTGCTCTAGGGGCTGCTGCCCTAAAAATACGCCTTGCCCAGCGAAGTTCTCGTCCTTCCGTGTGGATGTTCCGGAGAAGCTACTTCTAGAGCCTCATTATTTAGAGAGGGAGATTGCGGCTCCTACGATGGACTTCTGGGCTTCCAAAACACCCGAGACGAGTCTCGCACCAGTCATCTATCGATTCATTTGTGAATTGAGGATCATTCATTTATTCAATAAATATTGAGCATTGTGCACTAGCGTATATGCGTAGGGCTGGAGTAGAATAAATAAGCAAATAGGATCATGTCATATTTTTTAAAATGCCTTAAAAATAATGTATGATGTGATAGTGAGGAGTGGATATGTACGCTGATTCTTGAAGAGCGCCACCCTAAGAACCACGGGGGGCACGTTCGAGGCAGAGGAAACTGCGTGTGCCAAGGCCAGAGACTTCAGCACCCCGCACACAGACGTGAGATACGGAGGGTGGGAGCCATTAGAATTGTGACCAGTAAAAATGCTGGGATTACCTGGAAGAGGCTCCAAGGAACTTCCTGGGGCAAAGAAAACATATCTTGATTATGGCGTTGGCTACATGGATGGACATATCAAAACTCGGCGAAACTGTGCTTTGTGCTACATCTACCCTTTGTCTCAAAAACAAAATAATAACGGGGCCCAGGCTTGTGAAAACGACTGTGAGTTGGGAAAATCGTTTTGCAATGCTTTCCAGCCTGCCCTGCGAGCAGATACAGTCGCCCGGGTGTGCTGGGACATCCTCTAAGGAAAATGTACCAACGGTGGTACCCAGGAGAAGGCATCTACCCCTGGAGTGTGCTGGCAAGGTAGGTCTGGAGGTTCAGAGCGAGCAGGGTCTCTCACTGCCAGACCTGAGGCTGCTGACAGCCGCGCTCCACCTAGGTCGTCAGGGGCAACCTTTGGAGCCGCACCCCCCGCCCCGCCTTTCGCGCAGAAGCCAGGTGGCGGTTGGGGGCGCAACCAGCCCGTTTGATTTCCCGCGGCCGGTGGAAAGGGGCGGAGGGGGGAGGGGAAAATAGCTTACAGCCAATGGGTTGGGCTGGGAGAGGTCACGTGGCACCAGAGGGGCGGGGCCCAGGTGTACTTACGGGGCAGCGGGCGGGGGCCTCCGCCTCAGTGCGAAGTCTGGGAGGCGGGGCCGGCGTGAGGGTCTGGGGGCTGCGCGGCTAGGATTGGCCTGTGATCGGGAGGCGGGGTCTGCGCGCGCCGCGGCAGCCGGCTGCGATTGGCCTAGGCTCAGGGCCCGCTGCCGCCGTGCGGGCGAGGCTCGGGGCGCGAGGACCGAGCGGGGCGGCGGGTCCGCGAGCCGGGGGGAGGGGCCGGGGCGGTGGCGGTGGCGGCGGAGGAGGAGGAGGAGGTGGCGGCGGGGGCCGGTACTGGACCCGGCGGGATGAGCGAGGTGGAGGCGGCAGTGGTGGCGACAGCGGCCCCCGCGGCGACGGTGCCCGCGACGGCGGCAGGGGTGGTAGCAGTGGTGGTACCGGTGCCCGCGGGAGAGCCGCAGAAAGCAGGCGGCGGGGCGGGCAGCGGCGGCGGGGGCGGTGCCGCCTCGGGCCCCGCTGCTGGGACCCCCTCGGCGCCAGGCTCTCGCACCCCTGGCAACCCGGTGACGGCGGCCTCGGGGACCCCCGCGCCCCCGGCTCGGAGTCAGGCGGACAAGCCGGTGCTGGGTGAGGGGGGGGCGCGCGCGCTAGGGCGGCTCTAAGGGGTAGGCGGACTGGGGGAGGGGAAGCTTGGGGCCTGACAGGGTCTGGAGAGCCGAAGATGGGCCTGGCCCGAGGCCCAAAGGCCTAACTGGGCTGGGAGCTGCGGACCAAAGTGGATTCCCCTGGAGGAAAATCTGTACCTCCCTGGGCTGGGGTTGGGGGCGGGGCCAGCAAGTTCAGCTAAGGCCTTGGAGTGGAGAATAAACCCTCTTATTTCGACCACGCCTGTGAGGCGGTAGAGTCGGTCGAGTTGACTCGGTTAGCATGGGGTAAAAACCTCTGAGCCTGGGGAGCAGGTGCACCGGGGACCCTTACATTGGGAGGGCTAGAAAAGCTCTTGAGTTATGACCTGAGGGTGGCACTCAGTGGATCAGGTGAGTATTTGGTTCTAGGTGAAGGGCCTGGAATTATAGGATGTGAGGAACATGCCTTTAGAGTTGGGTTTTGAAAGCCTCAGCCTCCCGTGTGGATGATTCAGTTTGGTGAACTGGTATAAGAATGCCTTAAAGCTAGTAGTGAACCTAGTTGTCTTGAAAAGAAGCTTAATAGGAAGGTAGGTTAGATTTTGGAGTGTCTCAAAACTCAGTCCAACTCCATCTCTTCCCCCCATCTTACTATCCCCACTGCATCTCTGCCTGGCAGCAATCCAAGTCCTGGGCACTGTCAAATGGTTCAACGTCCGGAATGGTTACGGATTCATCAACAGGTATCCGAGGAACCCAGGGAGAGGGTGGAATGGGTGTCTTCGAACTGGCCTGTGGGACTGGACACCTTCCCAACCTCATCTCTATCCCCGCCAAGGCACATGGTTGCAATGTCCAGCTGACGCTGGTTGAAAGTCTTTAACCACAGCACAAATCTGTGCTTAGTGGCAAGATGAAGCCTCCTCCACATCTTCAAGGGCAGCAGAGGATTAATGATCCAGGAACTTGGCAAACCTGGTTCTGACCTTCCTAGCTTCTGTCTCACCTTCAGGAATTTTCATTATTTTTAGTGTGCTGTGCTTTTGGGGTGGAATTATGGGGCTCTCTGCACCTTAGAGCTTTGGGCTGGAATCATCACTGATTTCCTGTTAAGGAAAGCACTGGAAGCACCCTCACGACTCATCTCCTTTAAAGAGCTGTGACTCATTTGAATCCTCCACCTGATGGGACTGAGGCTGGTTGTAGGGGGAGGGAAGGAGGAGTTAGTCCAGCCAGAGTTTGTTGCTTCTTTTCAGTTAGCAGCCCCTCCTCTTCCAGCCCTGGGAGAGGTTATAGTGGCCATTCTGAGTAGAGCCCCCAAGTGGGGCCTTCCCCAGCCCGGGCACCCTGCCCAGCCAAGCCCTCCTGGGAGGCCTTAGTTCCCTCTTAGCAGGCTGACCTTTGTGCAGATCCAAGTGCTTTTAAAGCTGGAACATTTGTTCTGGGAAATGCGGGTTCCTGTGAAGAGTCCCTCTCGTCTCCCTCATCATACTGAGGTTCTAGGATAAACCAGGATTGTAGGCAAGGTAATGATAGAGAATGGATATTTTCTTTTCTCTTTTCCTTGCTCCCTCTGTATGTTGAGGGAGCCTGACTGTGGATTTACTTCCAGGCTGAGGATGAACATAAGGTTGTGGCTGTTTGGAGCAAGTTGCTGACACCTTGTCCCCTTCCCAAACTTGTTCCACACTTCTGGCCGGTAGAAAGAAGACAGTGGAATTTTCCAGCCCCAGTAGGGACTGGGGGGGCGGAGGGGGCCAGAAACAGTTACAGCCAGCACCAGCAGGTTCTAAGGTGCCCCTGGGGTAGAAGGTGGAGCACTTGGTTGGTAAAGAGCTGTCCCAGCTTTTTCAAGGTGCCTTTGCCTTCCCCTCCATTCCTTCGTCATGAAGTCCAGGATTTTCACTGAGTTTTTAGATGTACCTCTCTATATCAGCTTTTGGGGTCCTGTCTGCCCCCCAAGTAAGTGGAATCTGGAGAAGATGGGCCCACCAATTGCAGGAATGGACAGCTAGGGAGGCCTTAGTGGAACTGAGTGCCTTGTTAAAGTCACCCCCTTAACGACCCATCCTGTTCTGCAGGAATGACACCAAGGAGGATGTCTTTGTTCATCAGGTAAGAGCTAGGTGGCTTTCTGAGGGGAGGAACTGGCCCTCTCTTTGAAGGCCTTTCCCATAACCCTTAGCTGCAGTCTGTTTCTCCGGCTCCTCAACGGCCTGCCCAGGTGGAAATAGCCACTCTCCCATCTGCCTCAGGTGCTTGTATCAACCATTAGCCCCAGTTGTGTTGGGTTACTGAACGGCTGTCAGTGTGTTACCATCTGGGCACTACATGTTCATCACCTACTGGGAACTGTTAACACCACAGGAAGGAATCAGGCAGTTTTCCAAGGGAAAGAACTCAGGTCCGAGAGACTTGGGTACAGTGGTTCTCAAAGTGTGGTCCCTGTACCACCACCAGCATCACCTGATATCCAGATTCTCAGGCCCCACCCCGAGCTACCGAATCAAATCAGACCTTGGGGCTGGGCACCGATTTAACAAGCTCCCAGGTGATTCTGATGCTCGCTAGTTTGAGAACCACTGCTTTGGTGGAAAGAGCTCTCTGGGATTGAGGTAAGAAGCACAGTACGTTTTACCTATTTTGCAATTTAAGACTGTCTCTGCTTTTTGTTATGCTTTTGGTTTCCTATTTCTTGCCTCCCTTTTTGAAGTCCCTGATGGGTAAAGGCGGGAAGGGAGAGAGTATCCTGGGAATATTGATAACTTCTCAGTGGATTCCCAGGCCCCTAGTTTGATTTTCCTCTACTAGATTTTTCCTTTTCTTTTTTTTTTTTTGCAATTCAAGGTACAGAAACCAGGACCTCTCACATGCTAAGCATGCATTCTACCACTAAGCTACACCCCAGCTCCTCCCCTACTAAACCTTGACTATCTTTGGCTCTGTCCTCCAGCTCTGGACCCCAAATAAAATGTTGAAAAGAATGAAATTGGGTGGTGGACCTAGCAAGGGTGAGAGAGACTCTGCTTTTGCTGCCCTCACCTTTCTCATGGCCTTTCCCCCAACCAGACAGCTATTAAAAGAAACAACCCCAGGAAGTTTCTGCGCAGCGTTGGAGATGGGGAGACTGTGGAGTTTGATGTCGTGGAAGGAGAGAAGGTTTGGGGGCTGCTGTGGGGTCTAGAGTTGGCCAGGCTTGTGAGGGAGTGGGTCAGCCCAGGCTTTGACCCTTCTGGGACCAGCTCTGCCTCTGCGGCTGGGGCTGTGTTCTCTCACCAGGATGTTGTCTTAATACTAGGGATGTTCTAAAGAGTGTATCCCTGTCTTCTGTCAGTAGTGTCTAGGTTTCTTCTCAGTAGTTCACCAAGCACTTCCGTGTCTGTTTTTCATATGGGGCCCATCCCCAGCAGGATGCTTCTGAGTCAGTCCTCTGCAGTAAAATATGGACAGTAGCTGCCAGCCCTTCCTCCAACCCATGGTCTTTAAACTAAGGGGTGGGGGGCGGGTGTCATAACAGTTATTTCAAAAGCACAAGTTGTTCTTTCCCAGATGAGTATCAACTCACTGTTGCCCATTGGCAGGATAGGGGAGCTGGATAAGTGTAAGAGAAGCCACAAGGGAGCTGAAGAGGGGACTTGGGCTGGAAAACAGAAGAGACTTCAGTGATTCCAGCAAGTTTGCAAATGTTGTGCATTTGTCATGGGGTGTTGGTTTCTGACTACTCTTCCACATTTCCAGGGTGCAGAAGCTGCCAATGTAACTGGGCCCGGGGGTGTGCCAGTGAAGGGCAGCCGCTATGCCCCCAATCGACGTAGATTCCGCCGATTTATCCCCCGGCCTCGCCCAGCTGCCCCACCACCCATGGTGGCGGAGGCCCCCTCAGGTGGAACAGAACCTGGTAGTGAAGGGGAGCGGGCTGAGGACTCAGGGCAGCGACCCAGACGACGGCGCCCACCACCCTTCTTCTACCGACGACGGTTTGTGCGAGGCCCTCGGCCCCCTAACCAGCAGCAGCCTATAGAGGTGAGGGGAAGCTGCAGTAATGGAACCATCTACCCAAATTCTGGGCAGAAGTGGGAATTGGTGAGGTTAGAGACTACAGGGTCCCCAAAGGAACTGGAACTGAGGGCTGGGAAGAGCCAGGGATAACCTGGCCCCTGGACAGCCAGGGTTCCCAGAGCCCACTGAGGCCTTTGTATATTCCCAGGGCACTGATGGGGTAGAACCCAAAGAGACAGCCCCGTTAGAGGTGGACCAACAGCAGGGAGATGAGCGGGTGCCCCCACCCAGATTCCGGCCCAGATACCGAAGGTAAGACTCCTTTTCTGGGGCTCGGTCTTTCCCTTTTCTGTCCAGTGTTCAGTCTCTGCAGAAGGGGAAGAGTTCTATGAAGTGCCTAAAGTTCATGGTGAGAGGTGCCCAGAGGGAAACAGGACTTATGGAGCTGAAAGTCTGTCTTCTGGAGATGGGAATGGGGAAGTCCTGGGGAGGGAAGTTGTCTGTTCTGGGTTCCATAGTCCCTTCAGGCCTCCTGCTTCTTTCCCTAGGCCTTTCCGCCCCAGGCCACCTCAGCAGCCTACCACTGAAGGTGGAGATGGTGAGACCAAGCCGAGCCAAGGCCCCACTGATGGTTCCCGGCCTGAACCCCAGCGCCCACGAAACCGCCCCTACTTCCAGCGGCGACGGCAGCAGCCCCCTGGCCCCCGGCAGCCCACAGCCCCAGAGGTGAGGATAGTGGGATGAAAAGAAAGGCTGGGACCAGCTGTCCCTTCCCTCCTTTATCACTGTGCCACTCCCCTGTCCTTTCATGTAGATTGCTAGGTTCATCCCTGGCAGGCACTGTATCTACCTGCCCCAGCAGAGGCAATCAAGCCATGTTACCCCCTACAGAACCTCACCCCTACCCCAGCTCTGCTTGGAGCCTTAGCACCAGCTTGTGGGTATGAATTGTAGGAATTGCTGGGAGAGGAGGGGGAAAGGGAAAGGCAGGAGACTCTGAAGAACAGGAAGCTCAATTGACTACCATTTTCTCTAGACCTCAGCCCCCATCAACAGTGGGGACCCCCCCACCACCATACTGGAGTGATTCCAACTCAAAGGACACCCAGAGCTACCATCTGGTGAGAGGCTGCTTTTTTCAGAGGACAGGTGGCCAAGAAGGCTGGGGACTGGGTCAAGATGATAAGTTAATGTTCATGATTTATCTGTTTCTTTTGTTCTCTTAGGTATCTGCCAGTTTTTTCCAACTGACCTGTACCCTTCCCAGCACCCCCTCCCTCCTTTCCCATAACTCATGACATCAGAAGACCGGCTTTTCCCCTTTTCCTTGAGACTCAGGAGGGCTAAAGCAACAGCCTTTTGCATTTTTTCCCCACTCTTCCCTACCAAGGGTTGAAGGAAGGGCTCCATCCTTAGTGTTCAGAGGCATCAACTCCCTCCCCTAAGTCAGGCTGAGAAGGAACCAGCCAGTTCTTACTTCCTCCTGGTTGCTTTTCTTTCCCACCCAGTTTATTTTTGTTTCCCTTCAGCCCCCTACCTCTGAAGCCATTTTATGAACTGTCATGTGCCACCTGAGCCTCCAGTAAAAACAAAAACAGGCTTTCCTGTTGTCTTGGTCTCTGCCTCTTTTCTGTTTTAGAGAATTTGGATCACTGGTAACTCACTTCAGAATCATGGTTGGTGAAGTGTGAGAGGATATAGGCATTCAGTAAGGCCTGCCCTTGACTTTTTGCTCCACTGTCCCTAGATGTGCAGCTCTGACAAGTGCCTTTAACAATGAGATTCACTGTTCCTGCAAACAGGGATGATGCCTCCCTTGCAGTGCCTGGCACTTGCAGCTACAGTTTATTGAGCATTTACTATTAAAGCAATAAAAAGTGATGGAAATGGGCATGAGTGACAACATCTAGAGGATTGAGGCCTGGAGCGGAGGCAAGACAGGGAGGAAGAGGGGCAGGTAGAGTCTCAGCCATCCTCCAGTGCCTCCATGACAGGACGCTCATCTCCATACAGTAACTTTATAGATGAATCTATATATACACATTTAGTACAACAGCCTTTTGATTTCTGCTCCCTACCATTCAAACATATACAAAAATATCCAAAGTCTCTTCCCATCCACTGTTTACAGAAAGTCTCTCAAATCCCCTCTTGCCCTTAGTTGGGCAAGTACTGTTGGGACAGTACCCTTCCAGAATAGAGGTGGAGGAAAGAGCTAGGGCCCCCACTTGGCAGGCGTGGTGAACAACTGAGATGGGGCCCCAAGTTTAGAAGCAGATGCTTGCTGTCCCCTCTCACCACATGAGAGTACATTCTTTGTGTACTCTCACCCTGAAAGTCTGAGCCTTCAGGGAGGGAGAAAAGGTTAGATTTTGGGAGGGTGAGTCCTTTGCCCTGGAGGGGTCTAGACGGCCCCCTTCACCCAGAGTCTATGTGGCAATAATTCAGTGAAAGTGCCAGATTGTGGGAGAAGTCTAAGGTGGTGGGAAACTCAACTTCTGGTCTCATGTCCTGCTTTCTGCTTCAGTTTGTTCCACTTAAGAAGCCAGTCTAGAGCCTCCTCTTCTCCAGCCCCTCTTCCCTAGAGGGGATGGAAGTATTCTAGAGAGGAGTGTGGGGTGGGGTGGGAAGGGGTGGGGGAAAGAACAGCCCACCCTGACAGCCACAGCCTAACCACAACACATAAATAATCCAAAAGAGTCACACGAGGGGAATGAAGGGGTGCTCAGACCACCCTTCCCTTCAGCTTCCCAATTCTACCAGGTTGCAGGGTTTTTTCTCCACCCTGGAAGTAATGGGGAAGAGAGGGTTAAAGTGCTGCAGAGGAAAGGAGGGGGTCTCTGGGGATGGAGAGAGCTGGCTCTCCCACCCCTGCCTTGCCCCTCAGTCATTCTCATCTGGCCCTAAGTATTCAAGTTCCGTGCTGGGTTTCACCTCCTGCTCTAAAAGAGAGGGTGTCCGGCGGAAGGCGGCTGAGATCTGGTCAAACGTCCGGCCTCGGGTTTCAGGCACTTTTAAGAAGGTGAAGATGAAGAAGCCAAGCAGGAGGACCGCAAATAGAAGGAAGACGTAGGGACCCATAGCATCCTGGGATAAGTGGAGAAAGGTGTTGACAGAGTAGGATGGCGTGGGATGGGAAGGGATGGTCTCAGGCAAGCCAGAAACTAAATGTCCTCATAGGGAGCTGGGGATACTGCAGAAACGGGGCTCCTTCAAGGGGTAATGAAAATGACCAGAAATGAAGATTTACACTGAAAAATTGTCTGAGCCCAGACCTGTTTCTCATCCCATATCACACTCAGAGGAGATTCCCAGCATTTGTAGTATTAATACAAAGTTTAAATCATTTTATTCCTGGTCTAAGTTATGCCACTGGTTTGTTCCAAAGACACCTGCATTACTATCCAATCTAGTTCTGCACCATTTTTCCTTTGATTCTGGTGGAGCAGCTCCACCAAATTTATCCAAAGACCACCTACCTAGGACTGGGGGACCCTGACTGGAAAGCAAGCAGATTAGTGATGTGTTGCCCCCCACTATTCTCCAGTTTGGGAGATTGGGGCAGGGATGGGGCACCTACCGCAACATACTGGAAACCCATGCCAACGATGAAGTTGCACGTCCAGTTGGAGAAACCAGCCACTGCCATGGCTGCTGGGCGGGGTCCCTGGCTGAAGAGCTCCGCCACGATGAACCAGGGGATGGGACCAGGGCCAATCTCAAAGAAAGCCACAAAGCCAAAGATGGCCACGATGGAGACATAGCTCATGGCTGGAACCCGCTCCTAGGGACCAGGCAGGGAAGGTGAGGAATCTGCTTCAGGCTTTTCTGAATCTTTCCTTGTATTTGACCTATAGGAGAATTGAAGTCTACCCTTTCCAGCAACTTGTAAGGGGACTGCCAACCTCAGAACAGGCCCTGGAGCATTTCTGAGCACCGACATTATGTTGGCTGCCCCATGCAGATTGAAGGCAGAGGGAACATTCTGGTTTCAACTCCTATGATGGTTGATTCCCCATTGGCTCTAAACCGGTGTCCTTAGGAATTATTGTTCCTGAGGCTTGAAAGGGGCTCTTTTTCCTGGCTGACAGACTTGTGCTACAGCCAAGTACCCATGGTCCTGGCATATAAGCAGCCCCAGGATTGAAGGTATGAATGTTAAGGAGTGGCCCTGGCTAACCACAGAGCCTTGGGGCCATTCCCATGGGTTGGGCTATTGGCCCCTCCCAGCCCCCCAGGCCTCACCAGCAGAAGCAGAGCCACAGTCATCAGGATGGCACAGCCACACATGCCTGCCAGGCCCAGGAGATGGAGTGTCCGACGCCCTGCACGCTCCACCAAGAACACCTGTGGGAAGAGTTAGGGCTTGGCAGAGAACCTTCAAGATATAGGAAGTGGGAGCATTTTGACAGGTGGGGATAGCTAAGAGTAGGGCCTCCAGAACCCCCACGATGTGAAGCCTATGGTGCAGTCCATTTTAGAGACAAGTAGTTACCGAGACCAAGGTGAAGACAGTATTGACCACACCAGCTCCTATGGTGGCATAGGCCGGCTGCCCCACCCCTGCTGACTCGAAGATGCTGGTCGAATAATAGAAAACCTAGAGGTAAGGGAGAAGAAGAGCTGATGGCAGAGATGTCCTGTCTTCCACTCCAGCCATACCACACTGGACCAACCCTGAGTGTTAATGGAGGAGGTTAGCTCCCTCCCCTTCCCAGGCCTGCTGGTTGCCTCCATACATACAGCATTGATGCCTGAGAGCTGCTGGCTCAGCTGCAACACAACTGCAATAACAAGGGGCTGCCGGTGGGTGCGGCTGCCTAGGAGTTGGGGCAGGGACAGTGGCCGTTCTCGCTCCAGCTTCCGCTTCTCATCCTTCAGCTCAGCCAGAGCATCAGACACATCAGCCCAACCCGTCAGGCGCTTCAGACCTGGGGGTGGGGAGGGTCAGGCCTGATGGGACCTGAGAAGAGGCCAGGTGCTAGCAAGTCGGGGTGGAGGTGTGGGCCAGGGCTAGATGCAGGGTGTGAGCTCACTCTTTCGTGCGGGCCCCTCCAGGTTTCGGATGATGTAGAGATAGCGGGGGCTCTCAGGGCAGAAGGGCAGCAGGACCAGCTGCACGAGGGCAGGGAGTACTGTGATGCCCAGAAGCAGTGGCCATAAAGTGGCAGTACCCAGCATGGACTCCAAGCCTAGCACCTATGGGAGAAGGTTGGGAAGGAGAGCAGGTGACTTGTGTCTCCTGCCTGACCTTGAAGATCCACCCCAATCCCTGCCTAGTCTCCCACCAGGCCAGGCCTAGTCACCTGGGCGATCAGAATGCCAATGACGATGGCCAGTTGGTTGAGTGTCCCCAAGGCGCCCCGAAGGTGAGTGGGGGCGATCTCCCCCACGTACATGGGCACCAGCCCTGATGTTAGCCCTGAGCAGAGGGAAGAAGAGAGGGCTGAGGGCAGCTGCCCACTCCCATTTGGAAGCCCAAGTATGATGGAGAGCCAGGTTCATGAAAGGGCTGTGGTGCTCATGGGTACCTGAATAGGCGCCAATGAGGAATCGTCCAAGAATGAGTATTTCATAGGAGGCAGTGGCATTGGCTAGGCCCATGAGGGTGCCCCCCAGCACCGCCAGGACATTGTTGGCCAGCATAGCCCTTTTCCTAGTGAGCAAACAAGAGCAGGGCTGTGTCAGGGACCCATGCTGTGGCTCCCTTCCTACTCCCCCACCCTTTCCCTCCAGCCCCATACCTGCCCAGCCACTGAGAGATGATGCCAATGAGGAAAGAGGAAATCATGCCGCCCACAGAGAAGATGGCCACGGAGAGAGCCCAGAGGGTAGTAAGGGTACCTGGTGGAATGGAGCCAGGTCCCTCAGGCCCCTGCCTCCCCAGCCACGTTTCATTGTAGCTCTGTTCGATCACCTGGAGGGACAGCAGAGTAGTGATTCCCTGAAGACTCCATCTTTTCCAACTCCTCAAGACTCCCTGTTCTTGTTTGGGCACCCCTACCCTGCTAACTTCAGGGCCCTCACCTTCTGTGGGGCATTGATGACTCCAATGTTGTAGCCAAACTGCAGGGAGCCAAGCACAGCTGAGAATACAGCAAGGACCAGAGTCCCAGTCACTCGTTGCCGAGGGGGTTCCCCATCCTGGACAAGCATAAGCAGAGAGGGGAATGTCATGTGGAATCATGCTTTCCTTCCTTCCTCCAGGGGCCTGGGCCCAGCTGGAGCCTGAAGATGCTGGGTTCCATCCAACAGGCTGGGTGAGGGAAACTGGGCCATATTAGGAATTGCACAAAGATCTCAATGTAAACAGAAGCACAAAGAACCCAGTGGTAACCAGGGCCTGGAGGAGAAACTGGATGTTTGAGTTCACAAGGCAAAGAAATGTTTGAGGACCCAAGTCTCTGAATTTCCCTGTGACCTTGGGACAGGCTCAGATTTGTATGACCTTGGGCAAGTCACTTCCCCATTCTGAACCTAGGTTTCCTCTTCTGTGAGCTGGGAGCAATGTTGCTTGCCTTGCTTACCTGTCAGTGAAAGTGTTTTGAAAATCAAATTTGAATGTTTACAGTAACTCTTTAACAGTGCTAGTTTTATAAACTGACTAGTGCATTATTATCATCAGCTACTGTCCTCTTCCCTCCTTTCTGGGGGTTTTCTCAGTCAGCTACAGGAGGCCCCCAACAGGCCTAAGAAGGGCAATTCCAAAAAGGACATCCAGGTCATTCCTCTGGGGGTGTCCTTCTATTTCTCCGCCCTGGCCTCCCCTCCCTTTCTAAGCTCCGACCAAGGGCCGGGGGCTGTGCTGGGGTTCTGCCAAGGAGAGCCATGCCCAGGGGAAGAGGGAGGGATGGTGGCGTGAGGGGCGGTGGCAGTGGTGGCTGCTCGCTGGCGGCACAGACTGTCTCCGAGCAGAAACCTGAGCTGGGGGAGGGGGGGCTGACACTCCCCTCTGCCCCTCCACCCACCACGGGCCAAGAGAAAGTTCAGCGTCCTGGAGATCCGCCAGGAATGGGGGGTGGGGCCCACGAAGAGCCTCCAGTCCTCGAAACACTGCCTGCGAGCTAGGGCAGGCTGACAGCTACTGGTGGGCCAGACCCTCCCGATGTAGAGGTTTTGCCCAAGTGGATCGAGAACAAGGTGTCCCGGAATAGGGCACAACTCCGCGTAGCAGGAAAGCAGACGCACTCTGAACTCGGCAGAATCCAGTTGGGGCCTGAGCTCCCGAAAGTTCCCCCTTACCCACTCCGTCTCTTGGCGGGATTGGAATGACAGTCACGGGTTGTCCAGGCTGGGTATAAATAGCCAGCCCCCCCACCTCCACCCCCTGCGCCTGTGCAGGGACCGCCCCCTGGCTGACCCCAGTCACGACCCCAGCCCAGGAAAAGCGGGACCTGTGCCTCCGCCCCGCCCCCGCATGCTGAACCCTACTTCTGAGCCGATCTGTTGGAAGCCTGATGGCATCTTGTCTTAGAATAGCTGGAGGTGCAGGAGCTTCAGTGATGAGAGGCGAATGGGGTGGTCTTTGACCCCTGCCCGACAGGCAGAGGCGCGGGGGCCACGGGTATCCTGGAGCAATGTGCGGAGGGCGGGCCTGGTGGGACCCACAGCCACAAGTGAAGGAGACGGAAAGCAGTGGGGCTCCGTGGGATCTGGCGGAGCCCGGCTGGGGGAAAGACGAGAGAAGCCCCCTCCACTCCACTCCCGTCCCGCCGCGGGCCCCGCCCTTCACAGCACCCATTGGCCAGGAGCCCGCACACCCCAAAAGGCCACGCCCCCTCGCTAAACCTGGGGCTTAGAGTTTGGCTTGAATTAGTGGGGCTGGCCTGTGAAACCACGCCCCCTTACCGCTGGCGAGACACGCCCCTCGGGTTCCCGCCAGCTTCAGGCCGAAAAGTTTTTTGAAAGCAGGACTCTCCAAACGAAAGGCTCCGCCCACCCACGTGTCAGGACTCCGCCCACCTTCCGAGGAACCTAGTCGCAGACATTTTTTTTATAGTCTAGTTCGGTGGGTCAGGCTGCTAGGTCGAAGACTAGGGGACGGGCCAGGTGTACTTGCCCGGGGAGAGGGGAACTCCAATAGCATGACACAGAGCGTGCGAGCCGGCGCCTGGGGTGGGTGAAGAACAATGCCCCGAAGTAACCCCGAGCGGCGGCTATTTTTAGCTCACACGTTAGGCGCAGCCAAATGTCAGGTCCCTGGTGTCCTGGCCTGTCCCGGGCGGGGAAGGGCAGGGAGTTGGAGCCTTAAAGGGTCCGCGACACACTTCCCACGCCTCGATGGCCCTGGGAGTCAGGAAATTCCGTTCTTGGTGGGTCCACTGGCCGTGCATCGCGGTTCTTTCTTTTCATGCATGCCTGCTCCATGCACTGCCTGTTGGGTCCGTCCTCTACACACATTCCACGTTGGTTCCTCGAGGTGTCCCAAGGGACAGGTGCTCATGCCGATCACGCCACCAACCCTGAGGTCCCTGAGCCGCCACGCATGTGCTGGCCGCGTGGACGACACTCTCTCCAGAACCTGCTCCCGGTTTGGATCCCCAGCCAAACCCCAGCGAAGAGGGCGCGACCCACGGTCAGCGGGTCTAGGGAGAAAAGCAGGACACCGGAGCGCGCTGCTCAGAAAACCCGCCTCAGAAATGCGGGGCTGTAGTGCCACCTGGAGGGAGAGCGAGGAGCCTCAGGAGATTGGACCAGGATAGCCTCACACCGAAGGTCCCTGGGCATTCTACCTGCCTAAGGCTTCAGTTACGCCCAAGCCAAGTAAGTCTCTGGAGCTCCAGACCCAGATGTGCAGCTACCGTTGTAAAGGGATAAATTCACAACAAACACATCCAAACCTGCAGCTTCTCTTCCTAACTTCCTTATCCCAGTGAAAGAGTCACCCCTATGTTGGAGATTATATCTGATTCCTCCTGTTCTGCACCCCTCAATCCCAACATTGGTATTCTGACCGTTTTTCATTCGTCTGATTTTTTTCCCACCTGTATTCTGCCACTTTAGACCACCATATCCCTGATTGGTCTTAATGTTTTTCCTCTTCCGTTAAAAGGAAGGTAGTGTACAATTTTCAAAACTGGAAGACCGGCGCTGTGGCGCTCGCCTGTAATCCCAGCGACTCGGGAGACTGAGGAAGGTGGATCTCAACCTCAGAGATCCCAGTCTCGGAATTTAAAAAAATCAAAAGAGCTGGGATGTAACTCAGTGAAAGAGCGCTCCCTGTGTTCAATCCCCAGTACTGCAAAAATGTCTAACCTCACGCTGTAGCCCAAAGTCACTATATTTCTGTTGTTGCCTCACTGTAAAGTTCAAACCCTCCTGCCTTTCTGCTTTACTTATCACTCCTGCCTTTTATCCTTTCTTCTCATGGTCAATGCCTAACTGCTTCTTGTACTGGGAACCCACTGTGTTCTTTCACTTGGTGCCTTTGCTACATGCATCACTACAACCTGGAATGTCTGAGGTCCCCTATTTACCTTTTTAAAAAAAATCCCCATCCTTTGTGAAGTTTTCTTGAACTTTCCTCCAGAAAGGTGTATGTCCTTATACATAGTTTGTTATCACTCATTTCTTCTCCTTTCTGTAATTCAACCTCAAGGGAAGAAAATCATCTTGTTTCTCTGCATCTCTAGCACTTAGCTTTGGGAGAGGACTCAATACATTTTTGTTGAGAATGCAATGAAGGTCTGTTGCATATGGATGAGAATGCAGATTGGGGAGCAACAATCATATATATATATATATAATCTCCCAACCCCCCTTTTAAAAAATGTTTCCAGTTGTTGAAAGACCTCTATTTTATTTACTCATAGGTGGTGCTGAGGATTGAACCCAGTGCCCCACACATGCTAGGCAAGCTCTCTACCACTGAGCTACAACCCCAGCCCCTTGCCTCCCCCACTTCTGAGAAAGGGTCTTGCTAAGCTGTTTAGGGCCTCACTAAGTTAAGGCTGGCTTTTAACTCATGATCCTCCTGCCTCAACCTACCCAGTCACTGGAATTATAGGCATGCACCATTATGCTGGGCTTTCTGTTAGAACTTCTTTGGAGGATGTGTCTATGTCTATGACTTTGACTCTGTTTTTATAACTATCTGCAGAAGCAGAATCGCTGAGTCATAGGGTGCTCTTACACCTAATATGACTAAGTACTGCCAACTTATTCTTCAGAATGGCTGTTCCAGTCTCTATACTATCAGCAGTGTGGACACCTCCACTGCACTGCATTCTCTCAGCCAGCACAGTAGAGGATGACTGTGGGCCTAAACTGAACTAAGCCCCAGATCTGTTACTAATTTTGTGCCCTTTGTAAAGTTACCTAAGTTCGTTGTGCTTTATTTACCTCATCTGTAAAATGAGAAGGAGATAATAATAGAATCTGCATCTTAGGGTTTTAATGAAGGGGAATAATATAATATTCATATAATGCTTAGAGTAAATGGTATAGTTATTTGTTTTTGTTTTTTTCAACAACTTTATTGAGGTATAACTGATATACAATAAACAACATATATTTAAAGTGTGCAATTTGACAAGTTTCAACATGTATACAGCTGTAAAACCATTCCCACAATTAAGATAATGAACATATCCACCATTCCCAGTTCCCTTGTATCTCTTTATAAGCCCTCCTTCTGGCCTCCCCGCTCCTCCGTTCTTGAGGCAAGCACAGATCTGCTTTCTTTCTTTTTTTTTTTTTTTTTTGATTTTTTTTAGTTATTGATTGATCTTTATTTATTTATATGCAGTGCTGAGAATCAAACCCAGTGCCTCACACATGCTAAGTAAGCACTTTACCACTGAGCCACAACCCAAGCCCACAGATTTGCTTTCTGTTATTACAGAATAGTTTGCATTTTCTAAAGTTTTATGTGATGGGAATCAGAATGCACTCTTTTTTTCTGACATTTCATTTCGCATAATGATTTTGAGCTGGGTATGGTAGTGCATGCCTTCTCTTCAGGAGTCTGAGGCAGAAGGATTATGAATTTGAGGACAGCCTTGGCAATTTAACAAGAGCCTGTCTCAAAAAAAAAAAAAAAAAAAAGCTGGGGAGATAGCTGAATGTTAAATTGCTCCTGGGTTAAATCTTCAGCATTGCCCACAAAAAGTAATAAATTTGAGATATGTATTTTATTGTATGTACAGAAGAGTTAATATCTTTTTATTGCTAAATAATATTCCATTATATGAATGTACCAATTTCTTTATCCATTCGCCTGCTGGTAGACAAAGGGGTTTTTTCAGTTTGGAATTATTACAAATAAAGATGCTATGAACATTTCTATATAAGTCTTTGTATGGACTTACGTCTTCATTTTCTTGGAAAATATCTAGGAGTAGAATAACTGGGTTATGTTGGGCATAGTAGTTCATGCCTATAATCCCAAGAAGGCAGGAGGATTGCAAGTTCAAACCTAATCTTAGCAATTTAGCAAAAATCCCTGTCTCAAAATAAAAAGAGATGGTGATGTAGCTCAGTGGTAGAGCACCCCTTAGTTCAATTCCCACACAAAAAGGAAACAACAACAAAATACCTGGATTATAAGATAGGTGTATATGTAACTTTTTATGAAACTGCCAAACTGTTTCCCAAAGTGAATGTCCTATTTTACATTTCCATCAGCAGTGTGAGAGTTCCAGTTTTTCCACACCTTACCAACGCTTACATGGTCAGTTTTTTATGTTAGCTGTGGTGTCTTAAGGCATCCACACTCATCTTTTTTTGTTGTTGTTGTTGTTCTCCTTCAAATTGAACCCAGGACCTTGCCAAATCTAGAAAAATATTCTGCCATTAAGCTATATCCCCAGGACTGAATTATTCCTTTATTTTATTTATTTATTTTGGTACTAGGGAATTGAACCCAAGGGTGCTTTACCACTGAGCTACATCCCCAGCCCTTTGGGGTTTTTTGTTTGTGTGTTTGTTTTTTGAGACAGGGTCTTGCTAAGTTACTAAGGGTCTCGCTCAGTTTGCTGGGGCTGGCCTTGAACTTGTGATCCTCCTTCCCAGACTCCTGAGTCGCTAGAATTATAGGTGTGGCCATGGGATCCAGTTTGATGCATCCCTCTAGACATTTGTAAGCACTTTGGCTATTTTCCACAAATTTCCTCCTTACATTCTTGGTTTATTTTCTCTTGGAATATTTTTCTTATTGATTGGCAATACTTTTTGAAAAATTATATGTTACTTGTCAGATTTGAACATCATAAATATCTTACTCCATCTTGAGCTGGGGATGTAAATCAGTGGTAGAGTGCTTGCCTGGGATGTGTGAGGCCCTAGGTTTGATGATCTTCTACTATCCTATCATCTCCCTATTAACTTTTCCATGATGAACTTCATTGATTAGAAATTTTTAGTTTGGGTGTAATCAAAATAACCATTTTGTCCCTTATGGTTCATGAGTTTGAAAATTTGTGTATATTCTTTCCCATCTCTGTAGCCCAAAGACATTCTTTTACTTTTCATTCAATTAAATGATGAAAAATCCAGTAGGTTATTTTGATAATGCAAAAGCTTATCTTTTTTTCTTTTCTTTTTTTTTTTTTGCAGTGCTGGGGATCAAACCCAGGGCCTTGTGCTTGGCAAGCACTCTACCAACTGAGCTATATCCCTAGCCACAAAAGTTTATCTTTATATGAGGTGTTAAGGATCCAATTTATTTTCCTTTTGGTGAGCCACATTTATAAAATATCAAATTCTAGTGAGGCCCTAAGTAACTTAGTGAGACCCTATCTCAAAATAAAAAGGGCTGTTTGTGTGGCTCAATGGCAAAGCGCCCCTGGATTCAATTCCCAGTACCCCCCCCCCCCAAAAAAAAATCTAATTACAAGAGTCTGTCTCTGAACATGTATTCTGTTCTATTGGTATATTTGTCAGTTCTTGTACAATACTACCATGTTGTTGATTTTCATGATGCTTTGTAGCAAGTGTAAATTTCCAGAAGGGCAAGACCCCTCTTTGTTACTCTTCCTTTTTAGTGTCTGCTTAACATCTGTGGTCTTTTGTTGCTCCATAAAAATTTTGGGATAAAGTTATCAAGATTTGTAAAAAATAAAAAAACAAGACACCAGTAGGATTTTTGGGGGGTGGGTACTGGGGATTGAACCCAGGGGTGTTTATCATCGAGCTACATTCCCAACCCTTTTCATTTTTCACTTTGAGACCACTTGGAATCCTCCTGACTCACTGGAAGTATAGGTGTGTGCCACTGTATCTGACTACCAGTTGGATTTTTATTGGTAGCGTATCAAATTATAAAATAATTCTGGGAACAACTGATACCTTTATACTACCAAATCCTTCATTCAAGAGGATGAACTGTTTGTTCAGATCATCTTCTATGTTCTTTATGAGAATGAAAACAACTTTTTCCACTGAGAAGATTAATCAAGTAATCTTATGACTACTAATTCCTAAATCCTTTATAATTTTTGTCACTGATGCAAATTGAGTTATTTTTATTACATTTTCTAGCTTGTAATTAATGGTATAGTAAAATACCAGTGATCTGTTTTTGGTAGGTTGATCTTGTACAGCAACCTTGCTGAACAAATTTGTTGGTTTTAATAGTCTTTCTGTTTGTTTGTTTGTTTGTTTGTTTATTGGTTTTGTTTTTGCTTTAGTACCAGGGATTGCACCCAAGGGCTCTTAACCACTTATCCACATCCCCAGCCCTTTTTATTTTTTATGTTGAGACAGGTTCTTGCTAAATTGCTTAGGGCCTCAGCTAAGTTGCTGAAGCTGGCTTTGAACTTGCAATCCTCCTGCCTCAGCCTTCCTAGCAGTTGAGATTACAGGCATGTGCCTCAGTGCCCAGCTATTTTTTTTTTAAGTAGATAATGATGTCATCTATAGTCAGTTTGTTTTGTCACCTCCAAACTTTGCACTACGTATTTCTTTTACTTCTTTGTATTACTGGACAAGACCTCTAGGACTTTGTAGAAATAGAGAACATCTTGGGTCTGGGTTGTAGCTCAGTGGTAGAGCCCTGGGTTTGATCCCATCACCACAACAAAAAAAAATGGATACTTTTGTCCTTTTCCCAGTCACAAAAGAGATGAGTCCAACATTTATTTATTAAGTGTAAGATTTTCTTTCTAATCTTTGTTTGCTAAGAGTTCTTTTTTTAAAATATTTTTCCGATGTTGATAGACCTTCATTTTATTCATCTATTTATATATGATGCTGAGAATCGAACTCAGTGCCTCACACATGCTAGTCAAGTGCTCTACCACTGAGCCACAACCACAGCCCGAGTTCTTTTTTTAATAAATATTTATTATATTTTTAGTTGTCCATGAACCTTTATTTTTTATTTATTTATATTTGATCCTGAGAATCAAATCCAGTGCCTCACACATGCTAGGCTCTACCACTGAGCTACAACCCCAGCTCCTGCTAAGAGTTCTTAAGCAGACAGTGAACCTCATCAAACGCCCTTTTAAATCATCATTGAGGTAGCCTTAAGATTATTTCTTTGGTTTATTCATGTGATAAATTGCCTTGATGGATTTTGTAATATTGAAACAGTTGCATAAACTATCCTTGTTTGTGGTGTAATAAAATAAACTTTTACATTTAATGAAGTAATATTAAGGACTTTTTCATCTATGCTTATGAAAGAAATGGGTTTACAATACTTTTAATTATCATTAACTGATTTCAGAGGCAAGATTATTTTAGTCTTATGAGCTGGCTACTTTGTCAATCTTTTTCCAAATTCATATCTCAAATATTCACTCCAAAATGAATCACAGTAGAGGGTAGAGTACTTGCCTAGCATGAATGAGGCCCTAAATTCAATTAAAAAAAATGAAAATGAACCATAGGAGATTACCTGGTTCTGCTTCTTGTTTCCTAAGCAGGCAAAAATATTATTGTCCCTGTTTTACAGTTGAGACAATCGAGGCCTAAGAATAATGTCCTGAATGAGGGAAAATTGGAACCTAGTATATCCTGCTGGATGCTGTGGTGCTCACCTGTAATTACAGTGTAATTACAGTCTCCTCGGGAGACTGAGGAAGGAAGATCATAAGTTTGGAGTCAGCCTGGACGACTCAGTGAGATCCTGTCTCAAAATAAAAAGTAAAAAGGTCTGGGAACATAACTCAGTGGTAGAGCACTCCTGGGTTCAATCTTCAGTGCTGCAAAAAGAAAACAAGCACCTGAACATTCTGTCTGCCTTAGATCTGTAACTTCTTTGTCTGACCAGTATCATAATAGATGACCAATTAAGTAATTTTTTAAGGAAAAAGAACACTTAAAATGTATTACACACCTAAGGCATAACAGTGTTAGATTCCACCCATTAGGTTAGTTACTTTGTTTGCAGTACTCAGATTAAACCCAGCACATGGTGAGGCAAGAGACCTACCACTGAGCTACATCTCCAACCCAGTTCATTTCATTTCATTACGAGATACAGTCTTGATAAGTTGCCCAGGCTGGCTTCCAACTTGTGATCCTCCTACCTTAGCCTCTCTGAGTAGCTGGGATTACAGGTATGCACCACCACGCCCAGCCCAAATAGATTTTCCACATATATTCCATATGTTCCATATATTCCATGTTCCATATATATATATATGTAAATAAAAATAAATAAATAAATATTTATTTATTTATTTTAATTTGAGTATAGAACTTAGGGCCTCATGCACGGTAGGCATTACTGAACTGTAACCTCAGCCCCCAAAGGCTTGGTTTTGGCTTTTGTTTTTGGGTGCTGGGGATGAAACCCAGGGTCTCCCAAATGTTAGGCATATGCTATCCCACTGAGGTACATCTCCAGCCCAGCCTCCACAGTTTAAAGTAATGTTGCATAATATTAAAATAGTACTCCAAGTTTCCAAAGTTCATTCATGTATCAGTTTTTTAGAACATTTTTTCATATAAACAAACAGGTTGGTTGGGTTCCCATACCAAGTGTTTAGCTCAAAACATCATCATTGGCCATCCCTGTTCTGTGGTGTATTTCCACAGATCTGACCTCTAGACACTACTCTTAACCTCTACTCTGAATACTCCTTTCCTAAATGGTACTGACACATCTGGCTGTCTGGAAGACATGCTTCTCTCTCTCTCTCTCTCTCTCTTTTTTTTTTTTAGGTTTATTGAAGTACTGGGAATTGAACTCAGGGATACTCTACCATTGAGCTACACCTCCAGCTGCCCCCTTTTAAAATTTTTTTAGTAACATTTAAAAAAATTTTGTAGTTGTAGATGGACAGAATGACTATTTTATTTGTTTATTTTTATGTGGTGCTAAGGATTAAACCCAGTGCCTCACATGCTAGGCAAGCACTCTGCCACTGAGCTACAGTCCAGGCCTCCCCAGACCCTTTAAAAAATATTTTATTTTATAGTATCTGGGATTGAGTCCAGGGGTGTTTAACCACTGAGCAATGTCTCTAGCCCCCCGCTCTTTTGTTCTTTTTACATATACATGACAGTAGAGTGTATTTTGATATGTTATACATACATGGAGTATAATTTATTCTAATTAGGATCCCATTCTTGTGGTTGTACATGATGTGGAGATACACTAGTGGTGTATTCATATGTGAACACAGGAAAGTTATGTCTGACTTATTCTACTGTCTTCCCTATTCCCATCCCCACTCCCTGCCTTTCCTTCCCCTTTGTCTAATGCAATAGACTTCTATTCCCCCACCCCCTATTGTATGTCAGCATATCAAAGAGAATATTCGGCATTTGATTTTGGCTTATTTCACTTAACATGACAGTCTCCAGTTCCATCCATTTACCTGGCAAATGACATAATTTCATTCTTCTTTATGCCCAGCCTCCCCTTTTTTTTAATAAACTTTTGAGACAGGGTCTTAAGTAGGTGCTGAGGCTGGCTTTGAAATTTAGATCCTCCTGCCTCAGCTTCCTGAATCACTGGGATTATAGGCATACACCACCATGCCTGAATTTTATTTATTATTTTGAGATACGGTCTCACTAAATTCCCTGGGCTGTTCTTGGGCTTGTGTCCGCCTGCCTCAGTCTCCTGAGTAGCTGGGATTATAGGCGTGCACCACTGTGCCTTGCTGTCTGGCACCCCTCTTTAAAAGGCTTGTTTGGGTCTTGTTTCACATACCTCAGACTTCAGAGTTAAGAGTATTGCTCGGGCTGAGGTTGTGGCTCAATGGTAGAGCCCTTACCTGGCATGTGTGAGGCACTGGGTTTGATTCTCAGCCCACACGTAAATAAACAAATAAAGGTTCAAAAAACAGTGAAAAAAAAAAGGAGTATTGCTCTCTGAGGTTGCTAGCTAGACCATTTTTCTTCCTTCATTCTTCAAAATCCCCTGCTCCTTCTGAGTTCATATCTTGAATCCTGTCGCTGCTACCTCTCTGTTTCTAGTGTCTTCAAGTTTTGGAATTAACCCACATGCACTGCTAACTTTAGCACCAAGTTCATTATCTTCCTTTTTACACCTCTTTTCCTATCATCATTATTGTTGACTTCAAAAATCCCTCAGGATTGGTAGGCACATGGCAGTCCCAGGGCACACTGGCAGTCCCAGCTACATGGGAGGCTGAGGCAAGGAGATTTGCTGGAGCCCAGAAGTTTGATGCCAACTTGAGCAACTAGGGAGGCCTGTTTCAAAAACCAAACCAAACCAAACCCCTCTGGGTAATCCATCTAATTGTAGCCTCTCAACCCCTCAGTCTTATCTCCAGTGATCTTTTTCTTCAGCCCTTTATCAGGCCCCTACCCTTGGCTTTGTCATTTCCCCCAACAACCTCTCATGACTATAGCTTTCTGGTTTATTTATTCATGTTTTCCCACCTCTTTCACCCATGGAGACTTTTAAAACATTGACCCTACCAGTTTTCACTATCCACTAACCATTTTTTGTGTTTACTCCTCTTCTTACCCTATTTACATCATGATCTAATAATACAATCATTCTCATATATATACCTAAAGTCTCTTCTCCCTCTTTTTTTAGAAAAACCCCAACCATGGTATATTCTAACAATCCATACACTTGGGTCCTTGCATCCAGCTATTGATTTCAAGGCTACTAGAGAAAGAAGAAAAAAAAATGCAATGATATTCACTGATATCACTAAATCTGTAACTGCAAAAGGATGGGAAGCAGACCTCAATGGATTCAGAGAAGTCTTTATTCATTCATGGACTTGTGTGCCTTTGGGGCACATTTTCCAGATACAAAAATGGCCTCCAGTTACGGAGGGGATTTTGGTTTTATAGGGTATAATGAGGATGATGTAATCATTGGATTACATCATTGGATTACTGTGCACATGCAGTTTTGACCTTTAGGGCTAGTTGTATAGATTAAAACCAGACCCCAAGGAATGTGTACTCAAATCTTGCCCATTGTTATTTGCTGTGCTTCCTTTTTGGACTAATTTGCCATGGGGGAAGGTCAAGATCAGTATCCACCCTTTTCCTTTAGAGCCCATTGTTATCAGGAAAGAATTTGCTAGGAGGTTAATTCTTGGCTAGTCTCTCCTCCCTCCTCCTGAGCTGCACCTTTCTCCATTTTTTCTTTGGGGGCTACCTTACAGGAATATTATTTTCCATAACCCTACAAAATCAATGGTTCTTAACTGGGACAAATTTTGCTCCTCTCCTCCCTAGGACATTTGGCAATGTCTGGAGATATTTTTGATTGTTGCACTTGGGTGTGGGGGAATGTTTTACTACCTGTAATTGAAAGATGTCAGGGATGCTACTAACTATCCTAGAATGCACAGGATAACAAAGAATTATCTGACTCCAAATGTCAATAGTGCCAAGGTTAAGAAATCTGGCTTTAAATTAATGACTACAAGTCTCAAATGGACAATTGACACAGGGCTTGTGCACTTGTTGTTAGTTAAATATTTTGTTAGGCTGGGTGCGGTGGCACTTGCCTGTAATCCCAGTGACTTGGGAGGCTGAGGCAGGAGGATTGCGAGTTCAAAGCCAGCCTCAGCAACTTAGCGAGACCCTAAGGAAAAAAAAAATTTTTTTAGTTGTCAGTGGACCTTTATTTAATTTATTTATATGTGGTGCTGAGAATCGAACCCAGTGCCTCGCGTGTGTTGGGCAAACATTCTGCTACTGAGCTACAACCCCAGTCCACACTTGCTGTTTTTACTGCTAATAACACGATTCCCCCCTCCTGGTTTGGCTCATTGTTTAAGAGTCACTTCTTCAGAAAGTTTTTCTGACCTCACTGGAGATTGGACCCAGCCTCATTACACTACCCTGTTTCACTGCCTTCAAAACATTTACCATTTTATGTCTTTATTACTTGCTTCCTTCTAGAGAATGAGTTACATGAACACAAAGTCCTTATCTGTTTTGTTCACTGCTATATCGCTGTGGTCAAGTATAGTGCCTGGCACATGACAGGCATTCAGAAAGTAGTTATTGAACAGTGGATGAAATATTATTTATTTGAAATTTATTTATTCATTCATTCATCAAATATTCATTGGTGATAAGGTCCACACATCTCTAACCTCTTGGAATTTCCCATACAATAGGGCGACCCACATTGAATCAATAAGCATACAAAATAGTTCCAGACTATGAAAAGGGCTTTGAAAGAGAAGTACAGGTAGCCATAAGAACATTGAGCAGATGATCTGACTCAGTCTGGGGTGGGGCAATCAGGCCAGGCTTCCTAGGAGTGATATTTGAGCTGATAGCTGAGGAATGAATCAGTTAGCTGGGTAGAGGAAAGAGAGTGTCGGTAGATGGAGAAGAGTATTTCAGGCATAGAGAACAGAGTGTGCAAAAGTGCATTAGTGGGACAGAACATATGTACATATGTAGTACATTTCATGAACAGAGAGAAGGCCAGTGTGGCTGAGGCACAGAGCCAGGTAAGCCATGGTATTGCATTTATTTGTATGAGCACAGGAGTGCCACTGAAAGATTTTTAAAAGAAAACAACGCATCTAATTTGGTAAACAAAGATCACTCTGGGGAACTGGTTTTAGAAGGACAAGAGTGAAGATGGGGAGATTGGTTTGGAGGTAGTTGCAGTGTACAGGTAAGAGGTGATGGTGGCTGTAGCGGTGACAGTGAGCTTGGAGAGGTGTTAGATACACTCAAATAAAGAGGAACATGGACTTTTAGAGCTGAAAGGAAACTGTTAAAAAGAATCTCACCATTAGTCAAAAAACACAACAATAAATATGAATGACAAAGAGTTCATGAAGGTCTGCATTTTATATAAAAGCAGGTTAATGAGCTTAACAAGGCATTCTTTAATATGCTCATTGAATAAATCAAGGACAGATTTACAGACAAATGTTTGAGAAGAATATAGATGGGAAATGTGAAGAAACAGATGTGAAAAATGGGTATGAGAGGTGCAAAGAGGTTGGAAGAGAGGTAGACTGGGAGACAACAGCAAGAAAAAGGGTGGGGAGGCAACGATGTGCACACAGGAGATGAAAAGGGCTGGGCTCCAAAGCGCTGGAGATTGGGTCCAATGGTAGACTAACAGGGAGGGAGTGAAATATGAAACTACAAAGTGGAAAAGGCAAGAAGGGGGAGATGATCAAAGGGAGGGAGAAATGAACAGATGACTGGAAGAGATGCTGGAAGGAAGGATGGGGCAATAGCTTGGGGAGAGTGAGAATGTGAGGGTGAGGTGGAAGAATGAGGGTGGAATCAAAGACCACCTTGGAGAGCCAGATGCTGGGGAGGCAGGAATGGTGAGGGGATGAGAGAGTTCTACAAACGACAGGTCTGCCCAGGATAAGAACAAGGGAGAGAAATGTTCTAGCTGGGGGAGGGGATGAGGAAAGTGGAAGGTACATTAGAAAAGACTCCAAGGGAGGGGAATGACGGGTGTGGCCGAGACTCTGACCTCGGCCTTAGCCTCCTCCCCACCCTCTGCGACTCTCCTCAGTGTTTTTTTCCTTCTGCCCGGAACCTTGATGTTGGAGGGGATAGTGACCCGCCCAGGCATTAAGTATGTCAAGGATTGGAACAGGGGACCAGGAAGGTGGGGTTACTGGGCAGCCATGCCCAGAAGCCAGCTGACTGTTGGAGGGCCTAGCTAGAGAGTGCCGGCAGTATAGGGGAGGGGCGCTGGTGAGATGTCACTAGGAGTGGAAACTTCAAGAAATCTGAAGCAAGGGGTGATTTTCCGGGATTGGGTCAGGGCCCGTTGAAGGTGGAGACAAAAGAAAAAGGAGAAGAACGAAGGGTGGAGGCAAAAGGCAGGCTGGACGAACATTTGGGGCAGAAACTTGCAGGGAAAATGTGGCGCTCAGCCTTTCCAGGAGCGTCTCCCCAGTTTTAGCTCCGCTGCGTCCCAAGCGCACCTGTTGGGAAGAAGGGAAGGAGCACCGTAGAGTGGGTGGGAAGTCCAGCTCCGAGGGGCTGACTGGGAGCTCCCGACTCCGGAAAAGATATTGCCTGGTCCCCACCTGCGGTTAAAGCCGGGCAAGTGAAGGGGCGTGACCCTAATGCTCAGGTTTCTTCCTCTTCACCTGGACTAGGAGGGGTGGGGGCCAGGACTTCCGGTTCAGGTGAGTGTCCCTTTGGTGACGTCAGGTCACCCTCGGCTGCCCCTCCGGTCCCGCCCCACCTCCCGCGCTCCGGGTCCACGGGGGCACGCCCCCGACGCCCTACATATACTCAGGTGCGCCGCGCACCTGTCCGCCCGCACCTGCCCGCTCACTGCCCAGCAGCCTTTCCTGCGCAGCGAAGCCGGGACCGATAGGCCTGATACTTTCTGGGGACCGCACCCAAACGGCCCCTCTTCTACCTTTTGTTTGGTAGGGTTCTTTGAGAGCGCGGCAGAGAACCGCCTGACCTTCGGGGACTGCTTTTGTCTGAAACCAGTCCTTCGGGCGTAGCCTGTTCCCTCTGCTGTAAGACCGTCACTCCACCGAGGGGTCGATTTGTGTTTACTTCGGGTGATAAGAAGATTTGAAGTCACCGGGTCAAAACCACTTTTGCTTCTTTGGGTGACTTAAAACACCCCAAATTGTCTTGTGGGGCTGCTCCCCACTCCCCCCGATTCGGTTTCTGTTGTTGTAGGGTCGCCCGCCCGGCGTCCCGTATTTTTTGAGGGCGGAAATGGCCAATTCAGGTCTGCAGTTGTTGGGCTTTTCCATGGCAATGCTGGGCTGGGTGGGCCTGGTGGCAAGTACCGCCATCCCGCAGTGGCAGATGAGCTCCTACGCGAGCGACAACATTATCACGGCCCAGGCCATGTACAAGGGGCTGTGGATGGAATGCGTCACACAAAGCACCGGCTTGATGAGCTGCAAAATGTACGACTCGGTGCTCGGCCTGTCGGGTAAGACCGTGGGACCGACGGGGCGGACGCGCCCAGGGAGGAGATGGTGGGGCGGGTTGTGGGGCAGAGCCAAGGTCCCCGGGCCAGGCGCCTAGGTTTGCCGAAGAGCAGGAGGAAATGGAAGTGGTCTTGCCGGGGCAATGGGACTGGGCTGGGGTGGGCCCGGGTTCTAGTGGCCGCACGTGAGCCGGTACCCCTGCAACCTTTGCTCTTCGCTGAACGACCCCAGATGAGCCTCCACCTGGGCTTGGGGAAGTGAGTCCTAGGCCAGGGTCGTCCCTCCCCCACCGCCCTGGGCAGGCCAAGGCCTCTGTGTTCTCCTGCCCTTTTAGTTCGGACAAAAGGGGGCGCGGGGCTGAGACAGTGCGGAGGACTGCGCAGCGGTGCGGTTTGTCAGACGTTGGCAGTCGCCGGCGGCCTCTAATCTTATCGGCCGATTAGCTGAAGCCACAAGCCCCGGCCTCGAAGGCGGGACTGGGGCTGGGACGCGCGTCTAGATGTTCGGCCTATGCCGAGGTTCTGGCCGCCACCTCCGGTTACCTTCGCTGCCCCCTTTCACCCTTCCCCCTACCCCGACCAGTTTCATCGAAACCCTGGCGCCCCGGGCGGGTTCTTCAGCAGAGTGGGTGGGGCGCGAGCAGGAAGGCTGCGCTGTACTGAGGTTGTGGGAACCAGCCCCGTCTAGGTAGGACCTTGGACATTCGAGGGGAGCAAGGCCCTCAGCAGACCCTAATAGCGCCGGTCAGATGCGGGTTCGGGGGGTTGTGGGTGCGGCCCGCCCTGCCAAGACTGTAGCCATTTGAGGACTGCCAGCCATTTCCAGCAATAACGGCGTCCTTTCTCCTCCGCAGCGGCCCTGCAGGCCACTCGAGCCCTGATGGTGGTATCTCTGGTACTGGGCTTCCTCGCTATGTTTGTGGCCACGATGGGCATGAAATGCACACGCTGTGGGGGAGATGACAAAGTAAAGAAGGCCCGTATAGCTATGACTGGAGGCATCATTTTTATCGTAGCAGGTGAGCCACAGGTCCATAGGCAGCTCTCCTCTGGCCCATGTGGGACGTGTTGGGGAAGGTGCTGGTTTGGGCCCCCGAGAATTGGAATCTTCATTCTCTCTTCAGGCCTTGCCGCCTTGGTAGCATGCTCCTGGTATGGCCATCAGATTGTCACAGACTTTTATAACGTCAACATCCCCGTGAATTCGAAGTAAGTCTGGGATCCCTGCCTCTTAAGGAAGCAAATCAGGGTTCTTGGGATAGGAATGCAGAGGCAAGCCAGGTTTCTGATCCTGATCATTTCTCTCCACAGGTATGAGTTTGGTTCAGCCATCTTTATTGGCTGGGCAGGGTCTGCTCTGGTCCTCCTAGGAGGTGCGCTACTCTCTTGCTCCTGTCCTGGAGAGGAGAGCAAAGCTGTGTACCGTGCACCACGCTCCTACCCTAAGTCCAACTCTGCCAAAGAGTATGTGTGAGGTGGGATTCCCATGCCCCAGCCTGACAGGCTGTGGGTGTGCCCAAATGCCTGAAAGGACCCAGGGCAGAGGACTCAGCCTGTGGGCAGGGTGCAGGACAAAGGCCTCCTGGTCACTCCATCCCTGTACACCATGTACAGTTCTCTGATGGGTTGGGTGGGGGAGTCAAAAAGTGGGGAGGGTGTGCTTTTTGTACAGTAATAAAAAATACATTTTAGAAAGTAGGCTTTCTTTTCTTTCTGGGCCTGATTTCTTCCCACTCAGATCCTTGGAGCGCGGTTGGTACCTAAAGTACACCTACTTCAGTTCAAACACTTGTAGAACACCAGTTGTGTGCCAGGTCACTCCTGCTCATTTACACTATGACTCAGACCCAATCCCTAGACTGGACTCCAAAGACTCAAAGAGCTTGGCTTTCCCCATCCCATTCATTCCCACTGCCCACCACTCCTGTTTAAATAGCTACTGAACAGTTTCCTTTTTAACAACAACAACAATAAATTCATTCTTTTTATTGGGGGGGGGGGGGGGGGTTTGTTCCTATTCCCTCACCTTACACTCTTCACCCCACTTTCTGTCCTGATCAGATGCTGCTTTCTACCTCATAGGGTAGGGCCTCCCTATACAAAGGAGCAAAGGCAGTAGAGAAACAAGGTAAGCCTAGTACAAACAACAGGTGGTTCTGGGCCCACAGTCCTCCCCCTTCCACCCCTTTCCATTAGTCAAGTCTGGCCAGTCAAATATCAAGGTCATCATCTGGGTCTTCTTGGTCTAGGTCATCATAAGCATCTGGCTCATAGAAGATGTGGCTGGTAGCCTGGCCTGGCCCAGGACGCAGTAGAACCTGCTGTCTGAAGAAAGAATTGGTGCCAGTGAGGGTGGGTACTAGGTCAGGTCTGGATACCCCGTTACAGGTGCCTGTAGGCTTGTGTCATTTACTTGCCCCAGTCCCTTCTCTGACCTCCAAGATTAGAGCTAAGTAAGAACCACTTGACCCTGGCATCAGTACTACTCTAACAAAATCCTAAATTCTTAGCAGCTTGAGGGGAAGGATTCTGTAGCAGTCTTGCTTCATACACCCACACACTGGGCTCAGAATAGCAGGTACCTACCAAGCCCTTGTTAACCAGTTTTTGTCACACCCACATATCTTCCTGTCCTATTGTCCTAGCACTGCTGCCTGGTGAAGACACTTACCTTTTAGGGTTTGTTCTGGCTCAGCCAGAGCCAGATTACCCTGGGGATAACCATGAAGGTAGAACCCACGGCTCTAATGGAGATAAAAGTCAGGAAGACCCTCTGCCATTATGGGAGGTATGGGTGGGTAAAGAACCACTCCCCAGACTTGTCTCTGGAAGTGAACTTTAGACCCTATAAAGTCTGAGAGGTTAATCAATAACCTGTCATCACCCCACCTCTCTGTGGCCCAGATGCTGGGGATCCAAACACTTAGGCCCCAACCTTACTTTTCAGAGCTGAACTGGAAGGGCAGAATCAGGCTATCCTTGGCTTCTTTTTCTTCCTTAGACAGGTGAAGATTAAAGGTCAAATGAGTTGTGGGGTCCACCTGCAGGTAAAAAGGAAGCTGCCACTTGGCCCCATCCCTGAATCCTTGACTCCACCCTCAACCTCTTAAATTTTATTCTGTTTTTGCCAGACCCCAAGCTCCATTCTCTTGCTCTGGCCTCAATGCTCTTAGATACCAGAGATGTATGAAGATCTGAGTGGTGCTGGGACCCCGGAGGAGGCCCCTCCTGGAGGTCCAGGCTAAAGTCAGGAAGGATGGAGAACCACGAAGTCTGGGGAGAATAAAGAAGAGAGTTAAAAAGGTTTTTTCCATCCCACTGAACCAGAGAATTCAGGACCTCACAACTCAGCCTCCAATCACCCACACTGTTTTCAGCCCTAGCCCTCCTTTGTTTCTCCCTACAGACTTGTTCTTCCTTTCCACTAATAACTATTCTGGTCTTTTAAAAATCCTTTTCAAGGGCTGGGAATGTGGCTTAGTAGTAGAATGCTTGTCTAGCAATGTGCAAGGCACTGGGTTCGATTCCATTTGTCTGTCTCTCTCTCACACACACCCAACCAACAAAACAAGACGCAGGGAAGCATTTAAAAAAATTTTTTTTGCTGGGTGTTGTGGCGCATGCCTGTAATCCCAGCAGCTTAGGAGGCTGAGGTAGGAGGATCACAAGTTCAAAGCCAGCCTCGGCAAAAGCAAGGTGCTAAGCAACTCAGTGAGACCCTGTCTCTAAATAAAATACAAAATAGGGCTGGGGATGTGGCTCAGTAGTCAAGTGCTCCTGAGTTCAATCTCTGATACGCTCCCCGCCCCATTCTTTTTTTTTTTTTTTTGACTTGTCCTTCCCATCATGCCACCCCTTTTTCTGACTCCAATCTCCAGTCCTTTCTGTTGCTTCTCCTGACCTGATAAGTTGGGCGCTGCTGGGGCTTCCGAAGAAGGACATGGGCTGAGGCCAGGCCCACTGTACCACCCAGAGTAACTTCAGTCTGGGCAAGGCTGCTCAGTGCTCCTAAGAGGCCTGGACTATGAATTTCTTCATGGAGCAGGCCCAACACATGCACCTTCTTTACTGGAGAACTATCACCTGGAGAGAAAAAAGAAATGCAGGGCATGAAGGAGAGTAGGGAATATTCAGGGTTGAGGTTAGGGAGCAAATACTGAAGAAAAGGAAGGACAGGCCCACATTCCATCAGAGTTCTGCCACAGTCCTGACTTACCTTAGCCAATCTTACTGCTTGGCTATGAGCTCCTCTTCCCATACTGGGGACTGAATCCAGGGGCACTCTACCACTAAGTTATATAGCGCTGGCCCTTTTTTATTTTGAGACAAGGTCTCTAAGTTGCTGAGGCTGCCTTAAACTTGTCTTAGTTCTCTGGAACTATAGGGGAGCCACTGGGATTACAGGCATGCACCAGTACACTCAGTTTCTTAATATACCTTTTTACTCCAGTGCAAATCTGATCAAGGAACTACTGACTTTGGTAGCTCCTCAGGCCTTCAGGATGGAATAAACACTTTTGGCACCTGATAGCCCCAAACTTTTCAGCTTCATCTCACACAATTTACTACTTAGCAGTTTTTGTAACTTGTCAAGATCTTAGGGCCTTCTTTCCTCTCTCCCTTTTGGGAAGCATTAACAGTGTTGGGCACTGCCCTAAACATTAACACAACATTTTAGTCTTTACAAAGATCAGCAATATTAGATCAATCCATATGGCAATTTCAAGTGGTTCATTCTGACACTATCATATCCCCCACTTTTTTTTTTCAAACCGGGAAAACTGAAGCACTGAGAGATCAAGCACTTTAATACAAAGCTGGATGTGTCTAACTCTAAATCCCATTCTAATATCCACAGCGCACTTTAGGGCTAGTCCCAGTGTTCCCCACTCTTGGGCCAAACCTGCCTAACCCTTGCTCTTCAGGATGGTTTCTTTAAGGTACCCTATGCATATATCCCTAAGTCATCATAGTCCTTATCAGACTATCTTGTAACTGCCTGTACACTTGTCTGCATGAGACTTTGTGCTCCCAGGAGGCAGGGAGCCAACTACAAAGTTAAAGTTAGTCTTTATTTTTCCGTTATTGTACCTTAAACATTGTATGTACTTAATGTTTGTTAAGTGAATGAATAAAAATACATGCTAAAAAAATTAATAGGGGGGCTGGGGTTGTAGCTTAGTGGTACAATGCTTGCCTAGCATGGGGGAGGCATTGGGTTCAATTCTCACCACTGCATATAAGTGAATAAATAAAATAAAGGTTCATCAAAAACTGGAAAAAACAACAACAGACAGGTGGCATTAAAAAGAGATTATAGGGCTGGGAATATAGCTCAGTTGGTAGAGTGCTTGACTGGCAAGCACAAGGCCCTGGGTTCAATCCCCAGCACCACAAAAAAAAAAAAAAAAAAAGATTATAGAGGGGCTGGAGTTGAGGGGCTAGAGTTGTGGCTCGGGGGTACAGAGCACTTGCTTAGCACATGTAAGGCACTGGATTCGATCCTTAGCACCACATCAAAAAAATAAAGTTATTTATATGTGTGTGTGTGTGTGTGTATATGTTATATATGTATATGTAGATATATAAAGAGATTACAGAGAGTCAAAAATGCTGGGTGTGGTGGCACACCTGTAATCCCAGCAACTTGGGAGGCTGAGGAAGGAGGATCGCAAGTTCAAGACCATCTCCCCCGTCTCAAAATAAAAATAAAAAAGGGCTGGAGATGTGGCTCAGTGGTTAAGTGCCCCTGGGTTCAGTCCCTGGTAGTCAAATCTATCCTCAAAAAGGTTAGATGTGGAAGGTCTTTGGAGATAATTGATGCTGGATTTCTTTTTGGAACTGGGGTTTGAACCCAGGGCATTATACCACCAAGCTACATCCCTAGCCCTTTTTTGAGACAAGGTCTTACTCAAACTTGTGATCCCCCTGCCTTAACCTCCCAAGTTCTTGGGCCTTGATGCTGCTTCTAGGTTAGGAAAGGAAGATACTGTCTGCCAGGAGGAGATAGGTGAGGGGAAGCAACAAAGAAGGGTTCTCACCAGGGTAGGAGTTTTGATGACTCAGAGCATGCAGGGTCTGGCAGAGTTCGGTAAAGGGAAGATGAAGCAACAGCCAGCTGAGTGAATCAAGGGCTATGATGGCAGGACCAGGATCTGTCCTCCTGCACATGGCTCTCAAGACTCCCAGGGGTTCCCCAGGAAAAGCCTCTCCAGTCTTTGACCAATTAAGAGGGTCTCTGAAGAGGTCATGGTAAATCAGCCTGCAAAGGGAAAATATTAGAAGACAAAATATTACCTCTTTCCTTGCAATGTCAAACTTTACCCTATCTTTGTGGCTCTATTTTTTTCAATTTTCACTAATACCCTAGAAATTGGAGTTAAGCTCTTGGACATACAACCTAAAATTAAGCCGGGCGCGGTGGCGCATGCCTGTAATCCCAGCACTTGGGAGGCTGAGGCAGGAGGATCGCGAGTTCAAAGCCAGCCTCAGCAACTTAGCGAGGCCCTAAGCAACTCAGTGAGACCCTGTCTCTAAATAAAATACAAAATAGGCCTGGGGATGTGGCTCAGTGGTGGAGTGCCCCTGGGTTCAATCCCCAGTACCCCCAAAAAAATAAATAAATAAAAAATAAATAAATAAAATTAAGAGCACAGACTTTGCTGTCCAAGAGACTAACCTCTAAGCTTGGCTTTGCTGCATGTCCAAAATCATCTACCTGGGAATTCCACCTATGGAGCTACTTTTACATTTGTTCTAAACTCTCCAATTGTACTGCTTCTGTCTGAAGTTCGACTGTGGTCACCTCATAGCATTATTCTATTAAAATTAATTAGGACAATGTTGTTCACTGTTCTATCTCCACTACGCAGCACCGCACATGGTTTATAATTGTACTCAGTATGTATACACTGAACTTGGATTACTGCAATAGCTTTCCTACCTGTTCTCCCTGTCTACAGGCTGCCGCCTTCAATCCATCTCCCATAGTAATCACTGAACTAGTGTTTCTAATAGACATGGTGTTATCAGCTCTCCTCCCAAATTTTCAAATGACTCCCACTGACTTTGGGGTAATATCTAAATTCCCTTTCATACTCTGAAAGACCTTTTACAATCAGGTCCCTCTTTACCTGGAAGATCTCAACTACTTTGAGAAGTTCTTCCACCTTCCATGATATGTCTTATATCTTCCTAATTTTGCATGTGCCAATGTTCCCTCTGCCTCTAAGGCAAACCCCTCAGTAGCTTGCAGTCAGTGTTGATCAAAGTCTGAATTCACGACTGAATTACCCACCAGACTCTGAATGACTCAAGAGGCAGAGTGCTTATTTTTATCCTCTAGTATGGTCTTTAGTACTAAAAAATACTGCCTACCTTTGTGTGTGTGTGGTTTGGGGAGTACTGGGGATTGAACCCAGAGGTGCTCCACCACTGACCCACATTTCCAAACCCTTTTTAAGACAGGGTATATCTAAGTTGTCCAAGGATGGCCTCAAATTTGGGGTCCCCCTGCCTCAGTCTCCAGAGTTACTGGGATTACAAGCATGCGACCCAGGCCAAGTTTTTATGTTTGTTGCTGTAAAGAAGGTCCCTTAATAACAGGGGCCCCACATCTAATGAAATTTCTCCCAATTTGTACTTACCGGCTGTTGACACAGGAGTCAAAACCTTCTCGAAACTCTTCCTCACTCACTTCACAGCCCAAGACGTGGACTTGCTCCCCACTAAGGCAGAGATGAGGGGGAAATGTCGCAAAGTTGGGCACTGGCTCCCTTGTTAAAACAGGACTGGGAGGCTCTGCCTGTTACTCACCACAGTGCAGATTTCTTGACGAGCGCTTTCAGAAGACCCCGCCCCTCCCACTCCACAGAATCTAAGGAAAGCGACGGAGGAATAAACAATGAGAACCTTGAGATTTCCACGTTCATAAAACAACCGCGACTTCCACCCCTAGCCTGTGACCTATAGCCCTTCTTTCCCATTTCCACCCCATGAATCTGACCCGAAACCTCCGGTGTCTTAGCCCCTCACCGCGAAGCAGCACCAGGCCGCCGCCGAGTGCTAACATAGAATCTAGCATCTCGGACTAGCATCCCACTCCTATTCCGACGCCTTCCGATTACGTCAAGACTCACAGCCCCGCCCCCTCCGGGTGAGAGGGGCGGGGCACTCGTTTCTCCCACCATTTAGAGCTGGCAAAGGTTGGAATGAGAGGTGATTTTATGTTCACTATTCCCAAGAGAGCTTAAGCGAAATGGCCCCTCACAAGCCTTAGCGCACAGACGTAGGGACGATACCACCAGCCTACATTTTCACCATGACTGGGAGGGGAAGAGCCGTTGGAACAGTTGTCAATGGGAAGGGGAGGGGGTCGCGCATGCCTCTCCCGACGGTCAGAACCACAGGGCAAGTGACGTCACTCCATCCCGCCCACGCCTTTCAAGACTGCCCCAGGCCCCGCCCCGCGATCGCCATCTGCGCTTGCGCAATATTGCAGCCTTGTTGGGGGCGCACTTGGCTTTCCTTATCCCTACCCTCATAAGACCGAGTAGGGGGAACTTTAGTCCCGGTGAAGCGAATACACGTCACCACCGGAAGTAGTGTCAGAGGGGAAGAGGAGGGGGAAAAGAGGAGGGAGACCTCTGGGCGGTAAAATGGCGCCTGTCAGAGTGGGAAATCCAGCTGCAGAAGCTGCAGCCCCGCTCCCCAGCGGCTAAGAGACCGCCGACCTCGGGGAGGGGGAGGCCACTCCGGTCCAGCGCTCCGCGCCCTTCGTCTCCCCCTCCCCTTGCTACCCTGCTCCTTCGCTCAGCCTGCCCATTCTTTTGCCGTGGCCCTTCGCGCGCAGCTGCCCCCGCCCGCCCCTTTCCCGCGAGCAGCCCCCTAGTGCGCCTGCGCAGCGGGCCATCCTCGGCTTCCCCTTCCCCTCCCCCTCCCGTCTCCCTCCCTCCCTTTTCCCTAACCCCCTCCCCCACCTTACCCCCTCCCCCAATTCTCCATCCCCTTCCCTCCTGGTCTCTGAGGACCCCGTCCTAGCCCGACCTGTTTCGACCTGCAAACTCCGCGAAGCCGTCAGTGCCCCTCCCCGCCCATGTGGGCCCCCGCGGGCTGCCCACGCTTGTCCCCCAGATCCTCGTTCCGCTGGGCTTTCCCCTCGCTGGGGGTGGCTTTCTGAGCCGCCCGCTCCGTGCCCTTCTCTGCAGCTTCTCCTGCCACTCGGGGCCCCCGTTCCCCCTCCCGGCGGCGGGGGGCTGCCCCCGGGGGGCTGGCTGAGCTGGGCCGCGGGGGCCCCGGGGCCGGCGGTGCCGGGGTCATCGGGATGATGCGGACGCAGTGTCTGCTGGGGCTGCGCACGTTCGTGGCCTTCGCCGCCAAGCTCTGGAGCTTCTTCATTTACCTTTTGCGGAGGCAGATCCGCACGGTGAGCCTGGGTGGGCGCTGGCGGTGGTGGGGAACTCTGTTCATGGTGCTTATGGGTTCTCGGAAAGTGTCAGGCCTGAGGGCCCAAGAAGGGAGTCCTGACGGGGCTTTTCCTACAAGAGAATTAGGGCATCCTAAACGGGACGTGGGGTGGTGAGGGAGACCCTTATAATAGAACTGAGATCTGGGTTTTAATGGGACAAGATAGAATAGGATTTGGCAACTCTTGGGGGCTAGAGTGGTGGGTGGGGCGCTCTTTAAGAAAGCTGGAGCTGTTGCTAAAGAAACAGAGCGGCGGGGAACACCTGTTTGCTGGCAGCCAGATCTATGGATGTGGGCTTGTGAAAGACCCTCTTATTGGAACCTAGGGGTTTGTTTGGTCTTGGAGAAAAAGGCTTATGTGTGTCAAAAGTGGGGGGTGGGTAGGAGGACATTTGTAACAAACAAGGATGGAAACTTGAGGAAAGCCCTTGGTGTGAAGGAGAAACCTCTGCAGTTCCCATTAAGGAAACTCCTCCAAAAAGGCCCTGAAAACTTACTTCATAGTGTAGGTTTATGAATTTATTGGGACCCTGGACAGAAAAACATGCTTTTATGATGACTTTGTTTAGTTGTAGGAGGGAGCACATTAAAGTTTGGGCATCTGGGATAGCAGACTGGTCAGTTGTACAGCTTGCATCTGAAGTGTGCTTGTTTCTCCAGGAGATCCTAGCATTGTGAAGGGATGGTGGGGAGCGGGGTGGAGACTGTTTGGATGTACCTAAGCATCTCTGAGTTCCCTCCCCCAAAGCTTTTCTCCAAGGTCGAAGCTCCTTTGGCTAACATCACTTAGCGAATGTGCCCTTGTGTTCTCATCACGACTGGGGTGAATACTCTGAAGAAATATGGGGAAAATTGAGTAAACTGGGGTGTAGAGGTCTGTACTCTCTGGCATATTTCAATTTAAGTTAAAAGAATAAAATAAGGTAGGGGTGGCCTAGGTCAAAAGAATTCCCAGAAAGCCCTGGGTGGTAGTGGTGATTGACTTAATTGATTTGGAGGAATGGCCTGGCCTTGGATTCATCCTCTCTAACAGTTTATTCTTTCCACTTCCTGATTTAGGGCTCCCTGATTTAGGGTTCGGGGAGGATGGTTGTAGGCAGGGCTATTCCCCTAATAAAGCTAGAAGCCAAGAAAAATTTGGGGTCAGAAAGGCTGAGACAAATGTGAAGCTAGCTCGAGGAGTTTTCTTTACAAGTTGATTGTCATCCATTCTCTGTCTCTGCTTTTGTTCTGACAATTCCCCTTCCCCCCTTAACACATCAGTTTTAATAGTGTTCCAGTCCTTTTATTGGAAAGTTAGTTACTTCCAGAATTGCTCTTTGGGCAGCATTGACCCCACAGCCTTTTGTCTTCTCTTCCTTTCCAATCTAGTTTCCTCCCCCACCCCACTCTCTGGCAAACACTTGGAGCATTCCCTACATGCCCAGCATATGCAACCCGAGATAGCAGGGCAGGATACCCGAGCTGTTTCAGCCCTCATCACAGCCCAGGGAGAAAAGAAGGGCAGATGCCTTGGGATTAAGGGGGAGGATTTTTTTGGTTTGCAAACAGGGGGAAGCTGGTTCTGATCTGATTTAGGGCCTAGGCATAGACCAAAGAGTGTGCCTTAAAAGAGCAGAGGGAACTGCCAGGCTTTGCATAGGTAGATCTGACTTAGGAAATATCCTTTAGAGAAGGCTTGGAGAAGGAAAGCTGGAAGGCTGAGGTGGTGGCATCCCTGTCTCTTCACTTCTCTCTCAAAGCCCTTCATTCTGGCAGGTGGAGCTTTCCAATATTTTCTGCCTAGCCTGGGTACCGGGATAAGGAGGCTGCTCAGAGGGGTGAGGTTCTCTGAAACTTGTGACTTGGCTAGTAGAGACACAAATGGACAGGTGGCTGGTTAAAATAGGTCTGGTGGCCACTAGCCAGAGGAACTTAGTTGACCTGACAACCTTTGGATTTCCTCATTCTCTATTCCCCTTAACAATCCAAGGTTTGCTTCTCCTGATTTCTACTCTGTGTCCCCCAAGAGTCTGAGACTCTCAGTTCCCAATGGGAGATGATGTTTCCACAATGAATCCTTGGGATGGAAGTGGGGATTTCTTGGTTCAGCATACCGGGGATAACATCATGGTTAAGATGGCAGATTCTTTGGTCAATCTTCAGAGAACAATCCTGACTCTATCTCTTCATTAATTCTATTAATATTAACTGACCACCCTTACTACAGTGTCCTAGGCGCTAGGAAAGAAGTCATGATTGCAACAAAATTCATGCGCTCATGCAGTTTTCATTCTAAATTGGGGAGATAAGTCTAGCTGTGCAGACAGAGGCAAGATGTTGAACCCTTGCAAGCCTCAGTTTCTTCATTCTTAAAATAGGGATAATGTCAGACATGGTGGTGCAAACCTGTAAACCAGCAACTTGGGAGACTGAGACAGGAGGATCACAAGTTTGAAGCCAGCCTCAGCAACTTAGTGATACCCTGTCTCAAATAAAAACTAAAAAATGGGATATAGCTCAGTGGTAAAGTACCCCTGGTAAAATTCCCAGTATCTAAAGGGGGCGGGTAATAACAACAATATGGGATAGTTTTAAGGATTAAATGAAATAAACCTAAATCATATAGTGCCCAGCATGTGGTAAATAGTTAATTTTTTTTTTTTGTACTGGGAATTGAACTCAGGGGCACTTGACCACTGAACCACATCCCCAGCCCTATATTGTATTTTATTTAGAAACAGGGTCTCACTGAGTTGTTTAGCACCTCACTTTTGCTCAGGCTGGCTTTGAACTCTTGATCCTCCTGCCTCAGCCTCCCGAGCCGCTGGGATTACAGGTGTGCGTTACCACGGAATAGGCAATTTTCGATACCTGTTGTTATTACTGGGGAAGATTTCTTCATCAAGAGTTCTAATCCTTTCTCTTGTTATCCTTAGGTAATTCAGTACCAAACTGTTCGATATGATATCCTCCCCTTATCTCCTGTATCTCGAAATCGGCTAGGTGAGTATGGTGGCTGGGAAGACCCCTTGAGGTAAAGTAGGATTCCATCTGTGGGCTGGAGGTCAGTTGGTGTTTTTCTTTCCCATTCTGGTTCAGCCCAGGTGAAGAGGAAGATCCTGGTGCTGGATCTGGATGAGACACTTATTCACTCCCACCATGATGGGGTCTTGAGGCCCACAGTGCGACCTGGAACGCCTCCTGACTTTATCCTCAAGGTGTGTGGGGATGGATAGTAACGAAAGGATTATGTTTGTTACTCTGCCCAGTCCTGGGCTCCCTTTCCCAGTTCCAGAGTATCTGGTCCCCAATTCCTGGTGCCAGGGTCATCCTGAAGAGCAGGAGGCAGTGGGCGTTAGGGAGATGTCCTCTTAGGCCTATGTTGCAGTGCTCAGAATTTGCCCAGTCCTTCCCTGTTCCTTTACAGGTGGTCATAGACAAACATCCTGTCCGTTTTTTTGTACATAAGCGGCCCCATGTGGATTTCTTCTTAGAAGTGGTGAGTGTACACAAACTAAAGGGAGTTCTGTAATGAAGGAATGGTTGTAGGGCCTTGTAATTTTAGGGGATTTGGAGAAAGGGGTGAGGAGAAGTGGGTGAGGGCAATTTTGGAGAGGGAAGACTGTGGAAGGTAGAAGAATGACTTTCAGTAGTTGGTGTTCTTTTTTTGTGGGGGGGGGGTACTGGGATTGAACTGAACCACATCCCCAGCCCTGTTTTATATTTTATGTAGAGCTAGGGTCTCACTGAGTTGCTTAGTGTCTTGCTTTTGCTGAGGCTTGTTTTGAACTTATAATCCTCCTACTTCAGCCTGCTGTGCTGCTGGGATCCCAGTCATGCTCCACCACATGTGGCTAGGGTTGATTTGTTGTACTGATGTAATTTTATTCTTCCACAGGCATCCTAATCTTTTGCGTTTCTATTTTTGAATCTTAAGTTATAGGGTGCCTCAGACACTGATTTTGAAGGTTTGGGAAATTTCAGAATTGTGTGTTCCCAAAGACATTTGATGTTCCTAGAAGGCCTTCTAAAGTATTAGGCTAAAAAAGAACTGTATACCAATTTAAAAAAGCTGGGGTGGGGAAGGGATAGATAGGTGTGTGGAGTTGGGGAGGGAGAGGGAGAGAGAACTGTATGTCTAAATGAATTATTACCTCCTGTGATACTTCTTTCCCAATCTATTTCAGGTGAGCCAGTGGTATGAGCTGGTGGTGTTCACAGCAAGCATGGAAATCTATGGCTCTGCTGTGGCAGATAAACTGGACAATAGCAGAAGCATTCTCAAGAGGAGATACTACAGACAGGTAAGGAGTTAGAGTCCAGGTTTAAGAGTGAGGCAGGCCACCAGGGAGGGATCTGGCTTTGAGGCAGTTGCCTTGATGAGGAAGTGGGGAGGTACACTGCATAACCCCTGCCTTTCAGCACTGCACTTTGGAGTTGGGCAGCTACATCAAGGACCTCTCTGTGGTCCACAGTGACCTCTCCAGCATTGTGATCCTGGATAACTCCCCAGGGGCTTACAGGAGCCACCCAGGTATGGGGGAAGGTGATGAATCTGTTCCGGCCAGGACATGATTCTGGGTTTTTTTTTTTTCTCTTTGGCAGTGTTGGGGATGGAACCCAGGGCCTCATGCAGACTGGGCAAGTGCTCTACCAGTGAGCCACATACTCAGCCCACTGATGAGGCATTTTGAATGGAAAGAACTAGAAGGCTGGAGACCTGGGCTTTGAGATCTGGGATTTTCTGGTGCACTTTAGGTCCATGTTCAAGTTCTCTATGTCAAGTGAGATACCCACCCCCATGTGTGAATTTCACAAGTCAGATTTCCTATATCATATTTGTTTCAGGTGGGCCACAGTGACAATAAAGTTTGACTAGAAGCTTCACACTAGTATCAGTTTGGGTGATTAATGTTTAATCAGGAAAATTTTGCTTAGGTTGTTGACTTGGGTGGGGTAGGTACAGATTTTTTTTTTTTTTTTTTTTTAAGTAACGATTTTCAGGAAAAACCTCCAGTGTCTCTTGAATCCTTTCTTCTCATCTACATTTTCACCCACTCCAGACAACGCCATCCCCATCAAATCCTGGTTCAGTGACCCCAGTGACACGGCCCTTCTCAATTTGCTCCCAATGCTGGATGCCCTCAGGTAAGGGAAGTGAGTTCTAGATATTTGGATTTCTGAGGAAAGGTAGAGGTGGGGGATCCCAAGGAAATAAAAACATTTGTCCCGTTTTATTTACTTACTGCTCTTCCCTTAAGAACTTAGTGTTTGGACAAGGTCTTCTCAACTCCAAAGCTCATCATTTTTAGCTATAGGGTTTTGGTCAGGTGAACCTGTCTCATCATGTGAAAGTGGTGTTAAATTTTGCCCCATATCTTCAGTGAGGTGCCCTATGCTAGTGTGAGGATGTCAGCTATAAGGTACTCCACCAATGCAAGTTATTGTCATCCCAGGTTCACCGCTGATGTTCGATCCGTGTTGAGCCGAAATCTTCACCAACATAGGCTCTGGTGACAGCTGCTGCCCCTCCACCTGAGTTGGGGTGGGGGGGAAGGGAGGGCAAGCCCTTGGGATGCCGTCAGATGCCCTGTCCAATGTGAGGACTGCCTGGGCAGGGTCTGCCCCTCCCACCCCTCTGCCCTGGGAGCCCTACACTCCATTTGGAGTCTGGATGGACACATGGGCCAGAATGTGAAGCAGCCTCACTCTAACTTCGTGTTCACACTCCATGGAAACCCCAGACTGGGACAGGTGGAGGCCTTGGAGAGCCGAAACTGTCTGGTGGAGAGGCAGGACTGGCTGGAGTGAGAGACATACCGTGATCCAGGAGGCTCAAAGAGAAGCCAAGTCAGCTTTGTTGTGATTTGATTTTTTTTTTTTTTTAAACTCTTGTAAAAAACTGATCGAATTCTTCACTCCTGCTCCAAGGGCTGGGCTGTGGGTGGGAGACTGGGATTTTGGGCCACTGGATCCTCCCTAAACTTGTCCTTCCCTTACTTTCCCTCTCTTTTTCTCCCTAGATTCCCTCCAACCTGTAACTAGCTTTCTCTCTTTTTTTCCTTTCCTCTCTTTTAAACCATGCATTATAACTTTGAAACCAAAGCTGCCCTAGGTCCTTCTCTGGGGTTTTGGGAAACGAGGGGAGGGTACTGTCTTCACATCCACCCTGTCCCAGAGCCACAAGGAAGGAGCCATCTGTGGGAGTAAAGGGAAAGGTAGTGATGAATATAGAGATGGACTGGTTAATAGTTGGTACCAGCTACTTTGGCGAGAAGGGCCCAAGTGACAGAATGGGAGTGGGACAGTTTCAAAGCAGTAGCATATGGAAGGATGAAAGGAACTGAAACCTGGAGGCTCCAGAATGTTTACAGCTGGAGGAAGGCCGGGCTTCGTCTGGGAACTGACGTGGACTGGCTAGGCCGGCGGTGCCCCCCGGCAGGACCCCTATCCACTCTCGTCGCTGCCGTACCCCCCCCCTCCTTCCCGGAGCCGGCTCTACTTCCTTGCACCCGCCACGTGACGCTCCGCCCTTCTCTGAGATCACATGATTTTTGTAGATAACAAATTCTTGAAAGTGTTCATCCGCCCTGGCGTGGGCCCTACCTTTTGGAGTTCCTTTTCAGTCCTTATCCAGTTCCTTTCCTGGTCCCTAAACCTTCTACACGTCTGTCCAAATATCTATTTCCTTTCTCTCTGATTTCTGGAGTCCGTCTCCGCCACTTGGGTACTACTTTGTTTTGGTGTCAACGGCCGGCCGCCTTCAACGTAGCAACACGTTTCGGGAATAGCTAGCCTTGTAATTGTCTCTCTTCTTCCCCTACGTTATTTCTGAAAGTAACTTCTGGAGAACCAAGCCTCATATTATGATTATCATCTCTTATCCTTTTTCATCCCAAACTTGGTGGGGGAGGTGGAGAAAGGGTTTTCAGTTATTTTTGACGATAGTAAAAACCAACAACCTTTGCTACGTTGCTTGCGTAGCTCACAAATTGATTCCAAAGAGATTACGCTGGTGACGTGAGGTGGACGGACTGTGGGTGGTGCTACGCTAGCGGCGTTAGCGCGCTCTGCTAGTGGCGTATCTTAGCAGGCGGGGCAGCCCCGGAAGGTCGGGGGCGGGGTTGGTGAATAGGGAAGTGGCGCAAGTTCGTGGATCGCTCCGCTGAGTCCGCCCGCGCGTCGCCGCCGTAGCCGCCGCCGCCCCCCGTCCCGGCCCCCCCCCCCCCGGGTTCCCTCAGCCCAGCTCGGTCCAGCCCGGTTCCCGGGAGGATGAAGTTCGTGTACAAAGAGGAGCATCCGTTCGAGAAGCGCCGCTCTGAGGGCGAGAAGATCCGAAAGAAATACCCGGACCGGGTCCCGGTGAGGACTGTAGCCAGGGCGAGGGCTCAGGGTGCTGACGCTGACGCCACAGCCTGGGCTTGGGTTTGAGGCTAGCAGCGCCGCAATTGGGCTGCCTGCCTGTGGTGGGGTAGGGAGTGAGCCTGAAACTGTTGTCCCTGAGACGAGGGTTGAAAGTGGAATAGCTGAAGGGCTGGGGTTTGAGGGGATGTCGACCGAAGAGAGAAATCTTGGCTCTCCTGTGAGTGGAGGCCTTGGGGATTTGACAGTCTGAGCTTCTTACGGTCATCTTCCCAGGTAGCTGAGTTTTCGAGATTGAAGCTCGAGTCAGCCCAGGCAGGTCACCCTGCTCCTTTGATTAAGATACTTGTTTATTAGGACGCGCCGATTGTGGATTGATCCTGGATATTTAGGTGAGTCAGCGAGGTCAGGGTCTCTGGTCTCAGTGCTGCATCGCATGTACAGAAACAAAGAAAAATGAATCTGGGACAGGTTTGAGTGCTGGGAATATATTGTAGCTTGAGTTCTTGACCAGTGGAGTTTTAGCTGTGTTTCTTATGTCTCCTAATTTTCATCTTTCCTTTATCAGGTGATAGTAGAAAAGGCTCCTAAAGCTCGGATAGGAGATCTGGACAAAAAGAAATACTTGGTGCCTTCTGATCTCACAGGTGGGAACCTGATCTAAGACCCAGGTTTGCTTCCTGTTGGTGGGAGTGCCATCTCTGTGGGAGGAGGCACCATCTAGCAGCTGTTCTTTGAAAGGCATTTATGACCGCTGTGACTTTCTTGCACCTTATATCTTTGGCAGTTGGTCAGTTCTACTTCTTGATCCGGAAGCGAATTCATCTCCGAGCTGAGGATGCCTTGTTTTTCTTTGTCAACAATGTCATTCCACCCACTAGTGCCACTATGGGTCAGCTATACCAGGTATGGTGCCTGGGAAGTAGTAGAGGCTTTGGAAAGGAGTTCTGGGAGAGCTTCAAGGGAAGAAAGTGCTAATTTAGCAACTCTTAATTAATATTACTACCCTTATCATGACCATCTTGGGTTAGAGTTGGACAGAACAGTGGGAGTAGAGAGAAGGAAATCACCCAGTGAACTGGAGGAACTGTTCTTGTGACTACCCATTTCCTTTCTCCATTCCAGTATATCAGAAAACATATTTTGCCTCAGGACTACTGCAGGGCGTAGAGTCAGTGAAGGAGAGTCAGGCACTGCTTTTGAGGCACTAAGAAGAATGGTCCTTGAAGAACGTATCTGGTTAGTGGGTGGTTCAAGCAACTGAAACCCAGTTGCCTGAACACCATTTTCTGTTTTCATCCCCAGGAACACCACGAAGAAGACTTCTTTCTATACATTGCCTACAGTGATGAAAGTGTCTACGGTCTGTGAAGCTGCAGCCCCTGAGGTGGGGGGTCCCATTCCACAAAGAGAGAGGTGGCACCCTTTTCTTGACCTCCACCTCCTTCAGGCTCAAACACCACCTCCCTTCTTCAGGACCTGCACTTCTTAATGTTTGAGGCTTTCTCTCCAGCCCCTCCTAGGAGGGGTAAAGGTGGACATGGCCTCTTGTACCTCTCCTTCCTCCCCTTCCTCCCCTTTCATCACCTTTCTTTGTCCTCCATCCCCACTCCACTTTAGACTTGATTGTCAATCTCTGTCACCTCCAGTGATTGATTTGGTTTCTGTTCCTTTCTAACTGCCCAGGGGGCTCAGAACCCCAACAATCCCTTCCTTTCATTACCTTCTTTTTGGGGGGTAGATGGAAGGGCCTGAAATTGTGGGGGGAAGGTAGGAGACACATCAATAAAGAGGAAACCACCAAGCTGAACTGAATTTTGCTTTGTATTGCTCCCTCTGGCTTTTCTTTTCAGTCGTTCCAAGACCTTAAGGACTTAAGTGGTGGGGTAAGAGGAGGAATGCGTTCTGGTTGGAGGAACAGAAATATATTTTGGTTTATTCTGTTGTTGGGCATTTCCCTGTCAGCATAAAAAGGATGCGTTTGTTGCCAGTGGTCAAATATTAGTTTCATATACACGTTTCTTCGCTTCTAAGTACTTGTTTTTTCATTGTGGGTTCAAAGAAAGTTTGACAATATATGCTTTAGATAAACATATCTAATTTTTGTTATTCCAGATTAAGGAAGAGATGTTCATATGTGGGAGGTGGTACAAGTACTGTCGTACTCAGTTGCCTGTCACAGATTTTGTGTCAGCCTGCATGATTCCGTGGAGTGGAATCTAGGAGGGAGAAGACACAGGGGGGGCGGGGACAAAAACAAAAACAACAACAACAAAAAAACCATTATTACCAAGAGAACTTCGTCTCCCAACAATCATTTCTCCGCCAGGCCGGAAGTGGGGCGGTCCCATGGGGGGAGAAAAAAGGTGCAGAATGAGGCAGTATGGTGGCCGAGAGTTCTAATCCCTTCTTCCTCTTCTTTCTTGGTCCCGCCTAGCCTACATTTCCCAGCGGCCTGCGCGTGTTCTTCCGGTCCATGCTCAAGCTCCCGAGCTCCCCGCCACTCCCCGGGGACGAAGAGAGGCTTATTGCGCCTGCGCCAGCCCATAGCTTTCTGGGACCTGAAGTTCCAGAGGCTCATGTGGTCCCCTTTTCGCTGTCCCCTGATGGACTACAAGCTCCTTGGTGCATTGCGCGTCGGCGCCGACGGGAGGGGGCTGGGGGCGGGGGAAAAGGAGGGAGGGAGGAGGGAGAAGAGAGGAGGAGGAGGGAGCAGGCGGCCGGCGGCGCTGGGGGAGGGGGACCCGGTCCGGGAGTGCGGGAGGCAGTGGTAAAGGGAGGTGGCGGCAGCAGCTAGCGGACTGGAGTCTCAACGGAGCCGAAGCGGACACTTCTGCGAAGCGAGGCAGTAGCAGTACCGAGCACCCGAGGCGGCACCGGGATCCCCGGCTGAGGGGAGGGGGGCGCCGGACCGGGAGGAGGGGAGGGGGCGATGCTGGAAGCCATGGCGGAACCCAGTCCCGAAGGTGAGCTCTCGACCGGCACTGAGCTGGCGGGGGGCGGGCGAGGAACCTATTGGCAAACTTGGAGGTCGAGCCCCAGAGCCCAGCGGGGGAGTGCGGGGAAGGGGTGGGGGGCCTGACCCTGAAGGTGGGAAAGCGACGAGTTATAGACCTTGGAGAAAGGAGTGGGAGACTGGGTTGGGGTACTTGGAGACGAGACCCCGTGTGTGGTTCCTTTTTCGGGGTGGGCGCTGGAAACCCTGAGCTTCGGGGGTTAGGGGCCGAAAGGGCCTCGTACTGGTTGGGGCCATGGACCTGGGAGGTAGGGGAAATCGGGGCTTAGAGAGTTGTTGAGGAGGGAGGGTGTATAAGGGGACGGAGTGAGGGGCTCGGTAATTTTTCGAGGTGGGGGAGTTTGTGGCGGTGGTGCCGGAGCTCCTCGTAGTTGCCGCCAGAGATAGCCCGGTGATTGTTAGTGGAGTGGGCAGGTAGTTGTGGGGAGAAGTGGGGTCTGGGTATTGTCTGTGGTAGAGGGACTTGTGCCGGGGGGTGGTTGTGGGGCGAGAGAGCCGGGAAGCGAGGCGAACTGGGTAGTTGTAGGGGTCTGTGGGGCAGGGGTTGGGGGTTAAGACCGGCGACTGGTGGGGGGAGGTTGTTTAGCGAGGATTAGAGCCTGATAGTTGCGGAGGATGAGGGGAGCTTTCGTGAAGAGAGTAGGTGGTTGGGGGAGCTGGAGTTTAGGGGTCCGTAGCCTAGTGACTTGGTGAGTACGGGGGCGGGGGGGGGGGCGGCGGCCGGAGAAGCTCGGAACAGGGCCCGGGGGCCCGGCAGGGAGCCCGAGAGAAGCTCGAGACGGGGAGGGGCCAAAGCCCCGGATGGGGGCGGAGGGACGGCGAAAATTGTGGGGAGCGCGGTGTTGGGGGGGGCAGGTGGGGCCGCGTCCGGGCTGGAGCTCTCCAGTCTGTCCCAGACACGAAGTAGCGTTGGATGTGTGTGCCCGTGTGTGTTTGGAGTGGGGGTGAGGGGCGCGCCCGGCCTCGTGTTCGAGAAGGGGCCGGAGGGCGGGGAGCGGTTCAGCGTGGTCATCCTGGACCCTGGAGGCTGGCGGGTGCTGTGTGCGGTCTTGGAGGGCCCGGGGCGGTAGAACGCGGTAGTGTAGGAACTCCCGGCTCTGCGCGCGTGTGAAGGACGGGGGCGGGCGGTGGCCCGGGCTCGGCCTCGGGAGCGGTATGGCGGGGTGGGGCGCTGAGCTCCGAGTAGACTGAAGAAGCCGTGAGGCGGGGGGGGGGGGGGGCGGGGCGCCGGGCCTCCAGTTGGGGGGAGGGGAGCGCTATAGCGAGGCCGAGAGGGCGCCGCGCCCAGGCTCCGCCCCTCCTGGGGCGGAAGGGGGGAGCAGGGGCGGGTCCAGCACAGCTGGGGGTCTGTTGGCCTGTGAGGGACCTAGGAGAGGAGGGGGTTCACTTGGGACTTACACGGGTTGGGGGGGAGACTTTTTTACACAACTGTTTCCTAGTGCCTTGACTCTGCTTTTATTATTCCACAGATCCACCTCCGACACTTAAGCCAGAGACTCAGGTGAGATGTCCTTTAGCTGGTATCACTGCTTGACGAGAGTACCCTTCCTCTTTTCTAGATTTCTCACTTTAGGGATTGTGCCTTTGGGAATGCCTCTCTTAAACTCGAGTCTGGCTTCTGTATGATTCTTATTTCCTTCCTTTCAGCCACCAGAGAAACGTCGGAGAACAATCGAGGATTTCAACAAATTCTGCAGTTTTGTCTTGGCCTATGCTGGTTACATTCCCCCTAGCAAAGAGGTAGGGGACAGGAGAACAACTACCTTGAGGCGGGACTGTTATTTTATAGGCGGAACCTACCTGAAATGATACATAAAACTGGGTAAATTTGAAGTTGTTAGGACTGTAGTGGGAAAGCTGGTGTGTAGGGGAGGGGATAGTAGAGAAAGCTGGCTGATCAACAGTGATAGAAGGGGGCTGGAGGCATTGGTAAAGATTTTGGAGTAGTGTTGGGTTACTGGTAATGGGAGGTGTTTTTGAATATATTTTAGGGATCTGAAAATGGTAACAAATGAATCTGTACAGAAGGAGTTCAAGAAATGTCACTCTGGTCTGTGGGGGCGCAGTGTTCCATGGACCCTGGGCAGGGGGGTGGGGAGATGCTGAGAACTTGAGGGCAGAGGTAACATGGAAGTGGTCAGGAGGAGATGCTGATCGGAATTGGGATAAGAATAAATTTTCAGTATAGTGAAATTTGATGGTTGGAGTCTCTGGTTGTCAGGCTGGGTTTGTAGAGGAACTGATGTGACACTAGGTTCTGATGACCCTGCTCTCTCCGTTCTTTTAAGGAAAGTGATTGGCCAGCTTCTGGCTCCAGCTCTCCATTGCGAGGTGAGAGTGCGGCAGACAGTGATGGCTGGGACTCAGCCCCTTCTGATCTTCGAACCATCCAGACCTTTGTTAAGAAAGCAAAGTCATCTAAGAGAAGGGCAGCTCAAGCAGGTCCCACCCAGCCTGGACCCCCAAGGTCCACCTTCTCTCGCCTGCAGGCTCCTGACAGTGCCACCCTGCTTGAGAAAATGAAGCTCAAGGACTCTCTCTTTGATTTGGATGGGCCCAAAGTGGCATCTCCACTGTCCCCTACATCCCTGACACATACCTCCCGGTCCCCTGCTGCTCTCACCCCAGTGCCCCTTTCCCAGGGGGATCTCTCTCAGCCTCGAAAGAAGGACCGAAAGAACCGAAAGTTGGGGCCAGGAGGTGGGGCTGGCTTTGGGGTGCTTCGGAGGCCTCGTCCAAGTCCTGGGGACGGGGAAAAGAGGTCTCGAATTAAGAAGAGCAAGAAGCGGAAGTTGAAAAAGGCCGAGCGGGGGGATAGACTCCCGCCTCCAGGCCCTCCCCGGGCACCCCCCAGTGATACAGACTCTGAAGAGGAGGAGGAGGAGGAGGACGATGAGGAGGAGGAGGAAGAGATGGCAGCAGTGGTAGGGGGTGAAACCCCAGCCCCTGTGCTCCCAACACCCCCTGAGGCCCCTAGGCCTCCTGCCTCAGTGCACCCTGAAGGAGCCCCTCCCACTGACAGTGAAGGGAAGGAGGTGGGCAGCACTGAAACTAGCCAAGATGGAGATGCCAGCTCCAGTGAAGGAGAGATGCGGGTCATGGATGAGGACATCATGGTAGAATCAGGTGAGGGGTTTGGGTCTGCTCTGGAACAGTGGGGATGGTGGGATTGGGGGTGGTGGTGAGCTTAGGCAGAACATCAAATGAACCTTCTTTTCCCCAGGTGATGACTCATGGGATCTGATCACGTGTTACTGCCGAAAGCCCTTTGCAGGGCGGCCTATGATTGAGTGCAGCCTGTGTGGGACATGGATCCACCTCTCCTGTGCTAAGATTAAGAAGACCAATGTCCCTGACTTCTTTTATTGTCAGAAATGCAAGGAACTGCGGCCAGAGGCCCGGCGATTAGGGGGGCTTCCCAAATCTGGAGAGCCCTGACTAGGAACTTGAGCTTGAAAATGACAACATAACTTGGGAACTGAGCCTCAGGGTCCTCAGCCTGTTCCCCTGGAGCTTGGATACTGTCCTTATTTCAGGGCAGAAATTCCCAAGGAAGATGTGTTTGGAATGGAAATGAGTGACTTTGGTCCTCCCCTATCCTTCCTTCCCATTCCATGGACTTGAAATAATTGGACATATTGTAGTTAGGGGAAGGAAGCTGTCTGAGTCTAGACACACAGTGTCTCTCCCTTGGACCTGTCACCCCTCATTTTTTGGGCCAGGGTTCGAATTGGGATGAAATGGGACTGTTGTCTATAAAACTTTAGTGTAAATATAGCACTCCCCTCCATCATCTTTTCTCCCCATTTATTTTCTTCTACACCGGTTGTATTTTTAATTTTGGACTTCCTCTTTTGAGCATGGCAGCTCAAAGGTGGAGTACCAGAGCCTGGCCAAGTGAGGAAGGAAAGGTGATAATTCTCACCTCTTGTTTTTAATAATACTGGCCAGCTGTTTATGTACAGACAGCCTGCGTGTTGTAAATAAAGCAGAGTGGGCTCTTGTGTTTATAGCCCTCACTAACTGTCCTGCTTGGGAGGGAGGCTTCGGAAAAGCTGGCAGAAGACTAGCTGGAGCTGGGACTGAAACCCCCCTCTTAAGATCCAATCTGAAAATGGGCTTTGCCCAGATCCTCTGGAGAATCCAACCCTACAGCCCCAATTGGTTTGTCCCTCCCCCCTCCAGAATATCCCCAGCCCCAAGCCCCACTGTTGAGGGTGTGCATACTACTGCGTGTCAGAGACCTTCAGGACTCCTACTTGGGAAGGGGGAGCCAGTTGCCCGCTCCTAGAGTAGAGCCGGGTTTGGCCAAGGTGCTCCCTCGACCTCCGGTGGGGGCAGATTTGGGGGTGGAGCCGTTTTGGACCTGGAGACCGTTGCTTAAGGCGGTGGTCACGTGGCGGTGGCCCTAGGAGGAGCTTGGTGTCATGTGACCAAGGGGCCTCACGTGATAGGGCGGTACAAGGTGGGCGGGCTTGTGTCACGTGGCATGAGGAGAGGTGGGCGGGGACCTGGAGAACGCTAGCGTCGGCGGTGGCGGTGGCGCGCGGCCGGGGCATTCGCGGCTTTGGGTCGCACTCTTCTCACCGCCACCGTGAGCCCGCTGCCTCATTTATTCCCTTTGCTCATCTCCAGCAGTGAGTCGGTCCTGGCCGCACTCCGTCGCTCGTTTACGGGTGTGCGCAGGCGCGGCTGGGCGATTAGCCCTGTTGGGTGGGCGGTGGATCCCGGGAGCGCGCGGGCGAGACCATGGCGGGCTGCAGCACGGGGGGCGTTGGTACTGGGGAGACGAAGGTGATTTACCACCTGGATGAAGAAGAGACTCCCTACCTGGTGAAGATCCCTGTCCCCGCCGAGCGCATCACGCTCGGAGATTTCAAGAGTGTTCTGCAGCGACCCGCGGGCGCTAAGTACTTTTTCAAGTCTATGGATCAGGATTTCGGGTGAGCGCGAGGCCTAGACTGGGAAGTATGGGGGCTGTGCTACAGTGGATGGGCCATATCGAGGGGCACAAATCTACTCTAGGCTACTTTGGGATCTTTTGCTCCTTAGTGGAGTAGATTGTAGTATGCCGGGATAGATTGGCTGTATCTCAGGACGGACAAGATTATATTTGGACAGAAGCACACGGAGCTACAGCCTGGGACCCAGGACAGCCTGGGCTATACTAAACCTGATTAGAGAAGATTAGGCTGCCTTGGGATAGATAGGGGCACTCTTTTTTGGTGGGGAGGCGGGGATAGTCTGGACTGCACTGGGGACGCATTTCTCTGTCTTCTGATAGTTTGGTATGCTATAAGCAGTCCTGTAGCTCACAGGCTATTCTGTAATGTGATGTAGTTTGAATTATACTGGGGATATTCTGGCATGTACCAGGACAGACGGGATTGTTTTAGGATGGTCTAGTGTATGAATTAGTATACACTAATGCAAAGAAGGCTGGCTCCATTGGGATGTTCTAGGCTGTCCTAGAGTAGATTATCCTGGAGAAACTGGCCATTCTGAATTCTACTGGGTTGGTTTTAATTTCTCTTGGTACCAGACTTGGTTTTATTTGGTCACTCAAGACAGGCTGTTGGGGGCTGTGCTAGCTAGTACAGACAGCTGTATTGGAATATCACAGTCTACGTTGTTGCAGACTGCTGCTTGTGGGAACACTGTAGACTACTCTAGAATAGATGGGACTATCCTGGAGCGATATGGGACATTCTGGGTTGTCCTGGGCTCGACTGAAAATGTAAATAATATGAGTAAACCCATTTGTGTTAGCCTTTGGGACTCTGTCCTCAAATCAACCTCAGTTTTTGAAGGTAGGCTGTCTTAGGTTGGGATATTCTGGGTTGGCAGAAGCTGGTGGGGGCTGGGTGTGATGTTCTCAGGTAGACAAAGGTTATTTGCTACCTGGATGAGGAAGAGACTTGCTACGTGGTGAAGATTGCTATTCTAGCCTAGTGCACCACCCTTGGCTAGGAGAACTGAACAAACTGGACCCTACCTAGAAAGATTATTCAATGTTGGGAGACGTATACTGTTGTGGGCATTATCTTGAATTTAAATCAAGGTGATTCTTTTGGTCAGCAATGTAATCTTGGGCAATTTATTTAACTTCTGTGCCTTGATTTTCTCTTATGTGAAATGGAGCTAATCATACTTCAGGTGCCCAGTACACAGTCAGTTCTTGGTGAGTGGCAATTTTCATTGTTAGTATCAAGGCTGACTAGTTCATAGACTAGGTTATAGTAATATGGAAATACAGGTGTTTCATTAGACTGATCTATACTGAGGTTGAGTTATGCTGGAAAGAATATTACATTATGTTGAACAGATTTGTAGTGACTGGGCTGTGTTGTCACATTGGTAGCAAATGGATTAATGGAATATATTCAAGTTCCCAGATCATGTTAGGCTAAAGGGTTAATCAGACAAGATGTCCTAATTGGAGAGTGAGGTGTGTGTGAGACAGACTCAAAATTGACATGTTTATTGATTTAGTCTATAGGTAGATGTTCATGCCTGTTCAAGTCAGGGATGGTGCTCTGTGCCCAATACATGGTGTTCAACAGAATAGGTGTTAGTGATTCGATGCGGTTGAGAAGAATGGACAAGTCCAGTCCATTGCAGGGAACCTGTGGTAGAGATGTTCTCTAAGTGTGGGCTTGGAGATCCCTTAGACTGAGCGTATTGCTTAATGCAGAGTTTACTGCCAAATGAGGGGAATGGGAAGCTGTGGTTCCCCTCTCTTTAGGAGTTCTCTGCATAATGAGGAGGTACTGTTGTTTCATCTAATGGGTGTTTTTACCCAGGCAAAGACTACACATTTGGACAGCTCTCTGGAAATGAATTAGAGAAAACTAAAGGGAAGTGGAAGAGTAGAGGCTTACTTGAGGACCAAAGCCTTTTTTGGGCAGGTGTGTAAAGGGATGGGATTGGGAGGAGGCTGCCAGCAAGGCTCCTAAGTTAACTGTTTTGGGCTGCTGCATAACCACAGGGGATGGCCTTTGAAATTGGACTGAGAAGTTAAATTAGACCCAAGAGAGTTTTTTTGTGTTTTTTGTTTTTGGTACTTGGGATTGAACCCAGGAGTGCTTGACCACTGAGTCACATCCCCAGCCCTTTTTATTTTGAGACAAGGTCTCACTAAGTTGCTTACGGCCTCGCCAAGTTGCTGAGGCTGGCTTTGATCCTCCTGCCTTAGCCTCCTGAGTTGCTAGGATTATAGGCATGCATCACCGTGCCCAGCCCAGGAAAGTTTTCAGAGCAGTGCTGTGCCCCTGAAGATGAGCTGGGGAGAGAAGGTGAACTTAGGAAAGAGAATTTGAGTCTGGAGATTCTTAATTGTGAGTGGGTTGTATCAGCATAAGAGCAGAGAACTTGGACAGAGTAGGAGAGAATTAGCATCTTTGGGATGGATGGAGATTGGGGGAAACTTTGGGGTTGAGGGTGGGGATGATTAGTCCAGTCTTGCTGACCTCTGAGGTCTGTTGGCAGGGTGGTGAAGGAAGAAATTTCAGATGACAATGCCCGCCTCCCCTGCTTCAATGGAAGAGTGGTGTCCTGGGTAAGGATACTCATTATCAAGCTGCTCTAAGCCTCTGCCTGTTTCTGTAGCCCCCTGTGCACAGTTGTTGGCAGCTCTGGCTCCCTGCTTTCCTACCTACTTGAAGAGCCAGCAGGAACCCCTCAGCCACCTTTCAGAGCCTCTTTTACTGTCTATTCCTCTTTTGGGCTCTTTCTCTGAGATCCTATCCCCTTTCTGATCCTTTCTCTTAATTCCTTCTCTTAACACCCCACCTCCCAATGGAGTCATGGTTTCTTATTTGCACTCTTCTAGCTAGTGTCATCAGATAACCCCCAACCCGAGATGGCTCCCCCAGCCCATGAACCTCGGACAGAACTGGTGCCTCCACCCCCACCATTACCCCCTTTGCCACCAGAGAGGACCAGTGGCATTGGGGACTCAAGGCCTCCATCCTTCCAGTGAGTCGTCTGCATTCTAGAGTCCAGGGGAAAGAATCCAAGCCCTTTGGGAGGGGAGGCCAAGGATTTAGAGTTCTGTTCTGATGTGGGTTGGAAACTCTCTGCCCATCTAGCCCTAATGTGTCTGGCAGTCATGAAAATCTGGACCCTGAGACAGAAACTGAATCAGTAGTGTCGCTGAGGCGGGAGCGGCCTCGAAGGAGAGACAGCAGTGAGCATGGCGGTGAGGGGGGGGCCAGGTCCTGGAGGCTGGGTAGACTGGAAGCTGGGGAGAGAACTAGGTCTCAGCCTTGCTGAGAGTGAGGGGGCAGGAGGCCTGTACCTGAGATTCTTGTTCATACACAGCTGGAGCCCACAGGCCCAGTGGCCCCTCAAGGCTGGAGCGCCACCTGGCTGGGTATGAGAGCTCTTCTACCCTCATGACTAGTGAGCTGGAGAGTACCAGCCTGGGAGACTCAGATGAGGATGACACTATGAGCAGGTACAGCTCCACACATCTCTCTCTAGGGCTTCTGGCCTCTCTCTTCCCTCCGTCCAATCAGTCTTCATTGTTTTTCTTGGTTCCATGACCACTTTTGCACATGAGAGCGTCACTTCCCAACTTTTATCAGGTTCAGCAGCTCCACAGAGCAGAGCAATGCCTCCCGCCTCCTCAAACGCCACCGACGGCGGAGGAAACAGCGGCCACCTCGCATGGAAAGGGTGAGGGGGTTCTCATGAGGCAAATGGGCTTTGGTTTAGGCAGTCCTGGGACACAGAAGTGGTCTGGGTTGCTGAAGGGCAGTCCAACTCCCTCCCTTCTCTCCACAGACCTCATCCTTCAGCAGTGTCACAGATTCCACTATGTCTCTCAACATCATTACAGTCACACTCAACATGGGTATGGTGGGGCCTGGCTGGGGAAGGGGATGACTTGGTCTCCAGGGTTCCTAGGACTTCCCCTCCTCACATGGATTTCCCTCCACAGAGAAGTACAACTTCCTGGGCATCTCCATTGTGGGCCAAAGCAATGAGCGGGGTGACGGAGGCATCTACATTGGCTCTATCATGAAGGGGGGTGCTGTGGCAGCTGATGGGCGCATCGAGCCAGGGGACATGCTTTTGCAGGTGTGCTGGGGTGGGCTTCTGAGCTCACTCAGGCAGGGACCCTTATCCCTCCCACCCTGCCACTCTTCCCCAACCCATTTCCCCTCACTTCCAGGTGAATGACATGAACTTTGAGAACATGAGCAACGATGATGCTGTGCGGGTACTGAGGGACATTGTGCACAAGCCAGGGTGAGCCTCTGAGCTACTCTCAGTTTCTTGGGTCTCTTGTTTATGCCCTTTCACCTGTGTGTTGATATTTTAAGAAGTGGGGTGGTGTAGCTTCCAAGTGTAAGAAACAAAACGTAACATAGCAAATAATGTTAGTGACTTATACCGCCTAGTTTACCTAGTGTCACTACCACCTACTTCTTGGAACAGAAGGTTGCTGGTAGCTCAGAAACCCTGCCCCCCTGCATGTCCCTTCCCATGTCCAATCTTTTCACTCCCCCAGGGGTAAACATTCTCTTCACTATTTACTTAGTCAAGAAAATCTCTGTTTTACTTATTTTTTTTCCTCCATGCATGAATCCTGGAACAACATAGTTCAGTATTACCTGTTTTGTGCTTCCTGTATATGGAATTGCATAGTGTGTAGTCCCTTGTTTCACTCAGCAGTTTTTAAGTTACCCGTGTTGGTGAGTCATCCGTGTTATGGAGCCCTCCATCTTCATTTTCTCCAGCCCTGTGTGCTCTCTTCCCTCTTTCTGTTCCAGAATCTATTCTTCTTCCAGGCCTCATCCCTCCTGAGCCTCTTCCTTGTCTGTCCTTGACTGGCCTTTTCTCCCTCACAGCCCCATTGTGCTGACAGTGGCCAAGTGCTGGGATCCCTCTCCTCAGGCTTACTTCACGCTTCCCCGAAGTGAGTGAGACTCAGGCTGAGGCCTTAAGCCAAAAGAATAGGGGAGCTGGGAGGTGGGGCTGGGCCTCCAGGCTGTGGGGAGTGGGTTGGGGAGGGTCAGGGGAGAAAAGGAATCAAAATTTAAGTTCGTGAGAGAGAGGACTGGCTTTCTGAGATTGAGACATGGTTGACTTGCTTTGTCCAGATGAACCCATCCAGCCAATTGACCCTGCTGCCTGGGTGTCACACTCTGCTGCACTGACTGGCACCTTTCCAGCCTATCCAGGCTCCTCATCCATGAGCACCATTACATCTGGATCCTCTCTGCCTGATGGTGAGTCCCAATTCCACCCCCCTGGAGGGCTGACTGGCTGACCATTGGTGGGAGTGGACCCGACCCCCTACTTCCCATTGTCTTCTTTGTCAGGCTGTGAGGGCCGTGGTCTCTCTATCCATATGGACATGGCATCTGTGACTAAGGCCATGGCAGCTCCAGAGTCAGGGCTGGAAGTCCGAGACCGCATGTGGCTCAAGATCACCATCCCGAATGCCTTTCTTGGTATCACTGGGTCTGGGCAGGTGGCATGGGAACAGGAGGAAACAACCAAGGCCAGGAGGGGTGAGGGTGGGATTTGGAAGGAGAACCTGAGGCTTTTTTCCACTGTGGGTGATGTTAGGCTCGGACGTGGTCGATTGGCTCTACCATCATGTGGAAGGCTTTCCTGAGCGACGGGAGGCTCGAAAGTATGCCAGTGGACTACTGAAAGCAGGTCTCATCCGTCATACTGTGAATAAGATCACCTTCTCTGAGCAGTGCTATTATGTCTTTGGGGACCTCAGTGGCGGCTGTGAGAGTTGTAAGTCCCCACCCCAGTCCTGGGAGACAGGCTTGGCCTGCCTTTCCAACTCTAGAACAGACCTAGAAATTGCAGTCAGGGACACTGTGAACAGTTGAGTAAGATGTGTCCTGCATTGGTTGTGGGTGGGAGCTGATGTCCACCCATGTTCTGCTGAATAAGCTATGCACCAGGTGCAGAGCTGTGGTTGCTGGTGGGAGGGGACACCTCTTCTCAAGTTTCAGAGCAGCATATAGACTAGTGGTGGCCTTGGCTGGGACCCTGCCCTAGTAGCAGTAGTTTCTTATCAGAAGCTGTTGTTACCCTTGACCCCCATCTTGGGTGGCTTTGGGGAAATGGTTCCCAGCTCCTCTCCATTCAGTGTCTTAGGTTCTTGGCCTCTTAAAGCAGTAACTTCTTACTTTCTTCTCTTGTGTTTCAGACCTAGTCAACCTGTCTCTGAATGACAATGATGGCTCTAGCGGGGCTTCAGACCAGGACACCCTGGCTCCTTTGCCTGGGGCCACCCCCTGGCCCCTACTGCCCACCTTCTCCTACCAATACCCAGCCCCACACCCCTATAGCCCCCAACCCCCACCCTACCATGAGCTTTCATCCTATACCTATGGTGGGGGCAGTGCCAGCAGCCAGCACAGTGAGGGTAAGTCACCACCAGATACCAATACAGCCCAAGTCTGAGGGTATAGTGGAGGGGAACCCAGGGAGGAGAGTTTGGAACATGGAGAAGCCAGAGGACCTTGGACTGAGTCTCACTTCCCCATCCCCTCTTCCCCCATAGGGAGCCGGAGCAGTGGCTCAACAAGAAGTGATGGGGGGGCTGGACGCACAGGGAGACCTGAGGAACGGGCCCCTGAGTCGAAGTCTGGCAGTGGCAGTGAGTCTGAGCCCTCTAGTCGCGGGGGAAGTCTTCGGCGGGGTGGGGAATCTGGTGGGACTGGTGATGGGGGTCCTCCTCCATCCAGAGGCTCAACAGGGGGTACTTCCAATCTCCGAGCGCACCCAGGGCTCCATACTTACGGACCTCCTCCTGGCATGGCTCTCCCCTATAACCCAATGATGGTGGTTATGATGCCCCCACCCCCACCTCCTGTTCCTCCAGCAGTGCAACCCCCAGGTGCTCCTCCAGTCAGAGACCTGGGTTCTGTGCCCCCAGAACTGACAGCCAGCCGCCAAAGCTTCCACATGGCCATGGGCAACCCCAGTGAGTTTTTTGTGGATGTTATGTAGAAGCCACCCTGGGGCCAATGTTGGGTCTGTACCCTTGGCCTGACCAATGTTCGCTTGGTGCCCCTGTTCTGTGACTGGTATCTTGTCAATCATCACCTTATTGCTTCTTGCAGTGCCTGGGATTAGCCTACCATTTCGTTACCACTGTGACTCTCACCAGCAGTGCCTGGTCCTCCCCCTTCCCTCAGGGGTAGACAAGGGACCTTTGGTTATTTTTAGCTTTATTGTTTTTTATAAGCCTTTTGGGGGGTTGAAATAGACTTTTTTACATTTTGGGGAATTTTTAAATAGACATTTTCTTTTTTATATGAAGAATCCCTGTCTCCCAGGCCCCTTCTTCTAACCTCAGAATGTGACCTCTTCCTTCAGTTGTCTAGTCAGCTCTGCCCTTTGCAGGGGGAGGGGGTGGTCATTGGTACACTGGGAGGAGGAAAGGGCTTGGGCATTCTAGACAGCAGTCCAAGGAAGTTGGGGTATTTGGTATTTGGGGACTGTGTAGTTGCCTTTGTCATTCTATTTATTTTAGTCACTTGTATAAAACACCAAATAAAGCAATAGAGGCAAACTCCCCACGCCTCTGACTCCTTTCTTTGGGAGGGAGGCAGGCAGAAGAGGGAAGAACTGAGATACAGTGGCAAAGCCTGAATTGTTAGAAACTTTTATTATTTGTGAGGCAGTTAAGTGCTCCTGAAATCAGGCACAGTTGGGGAAAAACAAGGTCTTCTTCAGGGCAAACCAGGGCCCCCAGGATAGGGGCTTGCACTTTGACTTGAGAGAAGGCACATAACCAGGCCAGGCCCTGGTTGGGAGTATTCAGAATCCAAGGGGATTGCTGGTGACCACACCACCCCGCTCCACCAAGGCCTTGGAGATACTTTTGAAGTTACGGAAGAGCTCCTGCTGTCGAGGGTCAGACAGCAGAGCGGTCATGTTCTCTTGGACCCGAGATGCAGCCTGTGGAGAGGGAAGGAGGGAGTCAGACCTGTGCCTTGAGTCCTCCACCTTCACTGGGTAGCCCCAAGGCTTACCTCAATACACCAGCTGTCACAGAGCATTTTCTCATGCTGGGCTGTGGGGTAGCCCTCACTCAGGGATCTTGAGGCCCTGGTGGGGAAGCAAGAAAAGATAAACCTGGGCTATGATCCTGGCCCAGCCCCACTGTGGCTCATGCCTACCACTCCGCCTCCATCTCACCTGGAGAGAACCACCACCATGGCGTAGAGGTCAATGGCCCCATCTGCCAGACGCTGAAGCAGAAACTGCTCATCTGTCAGGTAGATTTGGGTATGTGTGGTTAGAATATGAGGAAGGGGACAGCAAAGGGAGGGGGGCACAAGACAGAGCTTACTCACTGACAATCCCCTTTTTGTGCTTTATCAGCTTGGCTTCCACCACAGTGGCAAACTGCTCCAGAGCCTTCACTGCCTAAAGAGATTGAGAATGGTCACAGGGCTTAGAAGGGCCATCCCCCTCAGCCCTTGCTGCAAACTGCCCTACTTCTGTTCACTCACCAGCTCACTGCTCCGACTCAACTCTGGGTGGACCACTCCACTGAGACTCAGGCCACTGCCCAGCCCTGCCCGCCTGGGAGGAAGAAGGAGAATGACTGGTTAGTTACCATGCACCACCTTGCCCTCCCCTGGCCACAGCCCTTGAACTTACCGCCTCAGCTGTTTGCCTGCCTCTCCTAGCAGAAGGCCAACATTCCCAAAAGGATTCTTTAGGGCACTGCTAAGCCCAGAAAGTTCCTTTCCTTTGTCCTGTTGGGGAGGAAAGTCCAGTAGTCAGAACTAACTGTCCTCCTCTCTTTCTCTCCCCAGTTCTCTCTTACCATACAGCCCTGCAGAGCCACAAAGAGCCGAAGAATGTCGTTTGTCCCCTCAAAGATCCGGAAGATGCGAATATCTCGGAGCACTCGCTCTACCCCAGGCTCCTAGCACAAAGGAAGACACAGCATAAGTCCCTGTTGAGATGTGCCTACCCACTTTGCCTGGCTACCACTTGCAGAGGACCATCCTGTACCTTCATGAAGCCCATGCCCCCCATGATTTGGATGCATTCATCTGTCACCTTCCAGGCTGCCTCCTAGGGATAAAGAACCGGATGAGATTATCTTGGAGCTGAGCTCTCAAAGTAGAGTCCCACAGGTCATGCCTGGGTTCTCACCGAGCCAAAGATTTTGCTGATGGCAGCTTCTATCTGGAAGTCTGTGGATCCCTGGTCCATGTTGGCACTCAGCATGTAAGCCATGGACTGAAGTGGCATGGTTGGCACATGGGAAGGAAAATTGAAAAGGGTTGCATCAGACAGCTTCAACACCCAGATCTCAAAAACCATGTCTGACTAGCTCATGGCCCTTGCATTCACCTTCCAACTCTGGTCAGGTCAAGCATATGTAAATATTTGGTCCACTGAGTTGGTGTATTAGGGGATCCAAGCACTGGACTTCTTGAAAGAAGTGAAGGTAAAGGGTGGATTGGGGGTAGAATTAACTTGTTCTACCTCTGGGAAGCACCTCAACAGAACAGCATCTCTCCCCCTTCAAAAGCTGAGCTGGCTATGCCTCCCCGCATCCCCTAGGGCATTGGTGTAAAGCTGGAGACCCACTGCCCCAGGTGCTGCTGGGGGTTGTAGTCTGACCCAACTGGGAAGAAAGCCACAGGGAGAGGGGCACAGGAGGCCCTCACCTCAGTCACATACTGCAGCATAGCCATTCGGGCCAGCTTCTCCTGGATCAGCCCAAAGTTGTGAATTTTGTCCCCAAACTGGGTACGATTAGCAGCATGATCCACCTAGAAGAGGGCACACATGTCCCATTGTTGTCTGCTGTCCCCAGGAGAAGGGGTAGGCTTGGGTTGGAGGGATGGACTTGTGCCATAAACAAGAGTTCAATACACATTGGATGGAGACCTAAGCTAGCAGGTCTAGAGCTGCTGGCAGAGGAGGGGTCTCTGGTATTGGGAGTGCCTGCAAGGGAACACAGACATATGGAAAAGGGATGTGATTCATTCAAGCTAGCTAGGAATACAGGCAGGGTACTCACCGCCTTGGCAATGATGGCTTTCATGGTGCCTGCAAGGGTTGCGGCCATGCCAAACCTTCCATTGTTGAGGATGTGCACAGCAACCTTGAAGCCGCCCCCTACCTCACCCAGCACATTTTCTGATGGCACCTGCACTCCATCAAAGTATACCTCTGCGGTGTTTGAGGCTTTGATACCCATCTTCTTCTCAGGGGGCCCACTGTAACAAGGCAAGAAAACAGGTGTGAAAAGGTTTGCATGGAGTGAAAGGCCCCTATATTCCTTAGAACCAGAAAGAAACTGCAACTAAGGGTATAGGTAACATTGCTTGCATGTTCTGTGGACTACAGGGGCCTAGCTATGTTCTGCTACTCTGTGTTGGACTTGGTTGCCAAAGCCAAAGTTTTAGGTCAGTTCCACACATATATGTCTCAAAAGGAATATGATGCCCACCTGCTTTGGTTTTTGCACACCCCCCCCCCCCCCCCCGTAACTTAAAATATCTCTGCTCTGGAGCTCAGTGCTTCTGGCCCTTGGTCCTACCTCTTCCTCCCCAAATCCACTTACTGGGTTACACCTCCAAAGCTCCGCTCCACCACAAAAGCTGTGATCTTCTCCTTCACAGTTCCTGTGGCTGCATCTGTAACTGGTGTCTTGGCAAAAACTGTGAAAATATCTGCCAGGCCCCCATTACTGTGGAAGAATCAGGGGGTGGTCAGAGTGGGGAGTGGAATTGGGCTGAGGGGGAGAAGAGGGGAGAAATAGGAGATTGCCTGATCCAAATCTTGCTTCCATTGAGGGTATAAAATTTTCCACAGGGGCTGGGCACAGCAGAGCTTCGGATGGAGGCTGCATCTGATCCACTTGAAGGCTCCGTTAGACAGAAAGCAGCCAAAGTCTCCCCTGTTGGGGAAGAGGACTCCTTTACCAGGAGTCCTCATGGGCATCAAATTCTCCTTGGTCCTCCACACCTCCCCCCCCCCAGGCAGCTCAATACCTTAAAATGTAATTTCTTTACATTTTCCCACCAACTCACTGTGATACCTCCCCAAAGTCTCCCAAGTGATGTACTTCACTTTGATAATCCAAGTACCGATTGGTCTAGTCTGTGCTAAGCCCAGGACGCCCTTAATGCAAGTCTTTTAGAATTGCCTTACCAGATGCCACTTTAGGGAGGTATTTTTCTTTCTGAGCCTTTGTGCCAAAGAGCAGGATGCCTTTGAAACCGATGCTCTGGTGAGCCCCCAGGGTAACACCCACGCCAAGGTCATGCATGCCCACGATCTCTGCCAAACGAGCGTACTGGAGGGGAAGCAGGCATCTGGGGCTGTAACTGCCTGCGTGGGGACCTGCTCTTAAGAGTGTGGGCAACAGGGCAGGGCCTACACCATCTTCCAGAGTGAAGAAGGGAACTGGGATCATTAAAGAGGACACAACAGGATGCTGGCTTTTGTCCTAGGTTTTGGTGGGAGGAGTTCTTACTACTATCAGAAAATGCTGCCTTATTAAGCAGTCCACAAGAATTTGGGAACCAGGTTGAAGTCCATGAAGTCTAGAGGACTGCATGTAGATTGTATTGTTTGGAGGGCTAGGTTGCATACAGAGCTGTGAGAATCACACTCCCACAGGCTTGCTTGGAAGAGACCTTGGCTTTAGGGGTGAGGAGGGGGCTGAATTGGCTAGGCTGAGAAGTAATGAGAAGACTGCCCTCACCTGGGTGTTGCAGAGACCCACACCACCCAGTTCACTGGGCACTTGCAGACCAAAGGCCCCCAGCTCTTTGAGGCCCTGTAAAGTGGTCTCCTCCACCCTCTCCAGAGTGTCATTCTTGGCAGGATCATTCACCTCCTGGGAAAGGCACAGGATCCTAAGTCCAGGTTTGCTTGCTTCCTTGGTAAGCTTTTTTTTTTTTTTTAGCATTTCTGCCCACCCCATCAGAGACAAAGCCCCATTCTTCACCTTGAAGAAACGGGCCACAGGCCCTACAAGCTCTTTGAGAAACTGTGTCTGCTCTTCATTGAGTACTGCAGAGATGGGGAGGAGAAAGACAGGTCAGTCAGGTGAGTCGGGTCAGGTGAGGTTGGCATGAGACTGCCCTGTCTCACCCGGTGCTGACTACCCCTTCTCTTACCAGATGGGTATGGGAACACCTGGTCAGTGGTGAGCTGCCCTTTGAACATCCCCACAGCAAAGGACTTAGATTCCTGGGCAAGGAGAAGAGGGTTTCAGGGAGCTGGTTGGAGCAGGTCTATCCCTGGTTTAGGTCCACCCGGCCTCAGGCCACATACCGCTTTGGTCTGTTTTTCCCTAGTGGAAGCATCAGAGGAGAGGGAATCTGACTTGTCCAGAACGGCCTGGAGAAAGGAGTGGTTAGCTAGGCCTGGGAAGGCGTTTCTGGTGTGTCAAGGAGGGCTCTGGGGAAGAGCTGGTTGTGGGGTTGGGTGGACCTGGTGCCTTTCCTCTAGTTTCACCCCAGGGCACCCTGGCTTGCCCTTTCCCCTACTTTCGGAGCTAGAGTTGTCAGCAGGTGACTGGGACGAAGAGAGTGACCCCTACTGGTGGCAGGGTGGTAGGAGTCTAGTTGCAACCCCGCTCCCACATCCCAAGGTTGCTGTCACTAACCTGAGCGGCCCCAGTAGCATAGGATCCCTGAGCAGTGCTAGGCCGGGGCTGCCCCTGGAGTGTACTGGGCCGCAAACTGTAGGGAGAGGGGGTTCAGTACTGGTCCGGTCCCATGGCCCGCCGTCCCCAGTCCCCGACCCTCCTCTCATTCACAGACCTTCGGCTCCCCAACCTCAGCAGCTGCCGCCCCACACTTGGAGTCATCCAAATCGTCTGCATGTTCGATCCGCTCCGTTCGCCACTGTTTGGAGCGGTGACCTCGGTCTCCCGTCCCGCCTGCCCAAGTCTGGGGGCCGGGTCCCTGACTCATCCTCCACAATGCACCACGCGGTTGTAGGCGGGGCTTCCGCCCCCAGGGCATCTTGGGAGTTGTAGTTTCAGGGCGATCCCAGCCCCTGCATTCAGGCTGACCTGGCGTGATCTCCAGGTGTCCTTTGTCTCCCCCTAGCCCCTTCATCTCGCCTGTCCGATCTAGAATATAGCCCTCTGAAGTGTGATGGAATAGAACGGACGGCAGAGGGAGAAGCTTAGGCGACTGCAGCCAGAGGGATGGAGGGAGACTGGAGGGAGGACTTCCTAGGTGGAGTTAGAAAGAAGTGGGAAGAGAAAAACTTAAGGTAGATGTTAAGAGTCAGAGGCATAGAAAGATGACTCTTTGGGGTTCCTTGTGAAATTCAAGTGCAGGATAATTATGGGGTAGGGAGAGACTAAAGCTGGGGATGTGTCCCAAGCTAATTTTCCTGAGACCTAGGAGGTGTCACTGATTCTCAAAACACCAAAAAGTGCACAATAGGAGGGGACCCCTGAGTTCATTGCATCTCCCTTACTGCCTCTGAGAGACAGCTTCCTTGACATCTCTCTGCCATGATTTTTTCACAGAGACCCTGTGCCCAGGCTAGACCTCTGGGCAAATGGATTGTTCCCAGGCCTAAGAGGAACTGTAGAAATTCTCATGCTCTCGAGTCCCCTCCCCAAACTTCTCTGGCTCAAGAAGTTCCAAGAAATATATACTCCTCTTTCTTTGATTCCCACTGGAGTCAGGCCTGGGAAGGAGAGAGCTGGGTTCAGCTTCCTTTCTTTTTAAACTTCTGGAGCCTTTGTGGGGAAGTCCCTCTTTCTGACCCCTCAGGGAAGTGTAGCTTATTGTGCCTGGCTTTGGGGAGGGGGAGCAAGGTGATTCCTGGGGGACCTAAGGAGGAATGGACCTAAGGAGTCCATTCAGAGACTGCCTACTTTGCTTAACAGCTAGAATTGGGTGGGGACAAGGCAGCTCAACTCCAATCCTGGCGGATTAGGGAGATTAAAGTGAGAGAAGAGAGAGATGTCTCAGAGACCAAGAGGTGAAAAATAGGGGTCCTTGTGGAGGGGAGCATAGTGGGGGGGAGGCTGGGACTTAAGGCTCTTTCTCCCTTAATCTTTCCATAGGAAGGGCTGGGGAAACTAAGGTGACCGTGTGTTAGTTTCTTCCTGATCTCAGTCCTCCCTCACTTGCTTTCACTAGCTCCCAGGTCAGCCCTCTGGCTCCTGGCCCCTCCACTATTACGGTGGGCACCCCCGCTCCTCACGGTCCTGCACAGTGACCTATTTCAGGCCTTGCTGGGTGAGTAGCCTCAATTTTCTGAGGGAACATAGTAGAAAGGGCTGGCCTGGGCCTATGAGGGCAAGTACTGAATTTCGGGGCTGGTGGGAACCTGGAGAGCGTTTGGTCCAAGCTGGAGCCCTGTGCAGGGTCATCCCCAAGTAGTCCTCCATCAGGATCAACCAGCCTTGGCTGAAGGAGCTCTTCTCTTGCCAGACAAACAGCAGTGAAGGTGGCAGGGCTGTCTGGAGAGGCCTGGGGTGGGGGAGGGTAACTCAGTTCTGCTCCTGTGACAGACATCCTGGACTATTATGAGGCTTCCATCTCAGAGACTCAGGTAAGGAGGTGGGGGTGGGTACCTGCCTTCCTCAGGGGGTGGGCAAGGTTGGAGCGGGGGAGCAAAGTCTTGCCAATATTAAACTGGGGGCCCTGTTGACAGCATACTGAGTCAGTGGCCCAGGGCTTGGGGGCACTGAGAATGCACTTTCTGCAATTGGTCCTGTAGCTCTTCTCCTTCCCTCTTCCCCCTTTTCTTTGCCTGCCCCAATTTCAGGCACTAGAGTCCAAGACATAATTACTTTTCAGGCTTCCTCCTGTGAATCCTGAGGGAGCACTAGGCCCCCAGGGATTCCCTCCTGCCAGCCCCTCCCTCACACCCTATCCCCTACCATGGTTCCCTCCAGTATTTAAACAACCACCGTGCTCTCAGCCTAACTGTGGGATCTTCCTCCTCTAACAAATGAAATCCATCCTCATGGTCTTTCTCTCATCTTTGGAGGCTGGCCAGGTCTCCATGTTTGCCTTAGGGCCTCTCTGCTTCTGCTTGTATCTCCTTTCCCATTATCCGGGTTCCTGCCAGCACCGAAGGAGTTAACTCTGTCAAGGCACCCCCCCATTCTGGCTCCTAGCTCCCTCCCTCCCTCCCCCTGCTTCCTCTCTCCTCCTCTCTCCCCTTCCCTCCTCGGCTCCACGGCTCCCTCGGCCGCTGCCATCTCCAACCCCCCCACCCCACTTCCCCGCCACGGCCCCTAGCCCCTGGCCGTTTGGCAAAACCCCCCCCTGCCCCGGGGCTCCCCGAAATCCAGTTCCCCTCCCCCACCCCAGCTCATGCCCCAGCCCCCGAACCTCGGGGCTACCAGCCCCCGGTGCCCCCGCCCCTCCTGAGAATCGGGGTGTGCACCCCAAGCCCCCTCCCCTCCACTGGGGAGCCCCTTTTAGGGCCCCCTTCCTCTCCCTCCCACGCTCCCCTACCCTTCCCTTCTCCAACCCCCTCCTTCCCCTCTCACCCCTCCCCCCATCCTGGCCCCCCCTGCAAAAGTGGGGTGCGGAGGGGGGAGGGGTGAGAACCCACCGAGGGGAGGAACGAAACTCCAATGAAGTCAGAGCCCCTTACCCGCCGCCGCGGCCAGGCCCCCCAACATGGACTGTCTCTGTATAGTGACAACCAAGGTAAGCATGAGGGGGGGCTACAAACTGGAGGGAGCATGTGAATTTGTGGGGAGGGGTAGACAGGCCTTATCTGGCACTAAGGCCCTAGAGTGAGAGCATCAGAAGATGTATTTGGGGGTCATAATTTAGTTTTGGGGTTCACATACTAGAAAATGCTGGATTTGGCCACAGGTGCCCCCTGGAGTGATCCCTTTGTACCTGTAGAGAAATGAAAATTTTGGGGTATTCCATGGTTTTGGGGTCTGATGGGTTTTGGGGTTCACTAGCGATGTTTGAGGGCAACTTATTTAAGGAGAAGCCTGGCTCACATGGGAGTCCTGCTTTTGTATGTGGCAAGGTGGGCTATGTGTGTAGGGGGCTTCTTTTCCCTCCTGGGGGAAAAGCTGGCTTCCAGGTGTCTTGTCCAGTTTGGGGGGACTCTTGGCATAAGGCTAAAGGTTGTTGGTTGTGAGTACCTGACTGGACTGGGGTTGTCAGCTGGCAAGGAAGGGGTGGGCCTTCAGGCTATAGAACAAGCAAGCATCTCATGGTGCATATGTTTGGGGGTGCTCTCTTGATTTGAGGGAACTGTTATTTTGGGGTTCAATCATATGGAATGGAGATAGTTGAGAATTGTCAGAAGGCTGGGGCCTGACACAGAATCACCTGAGGGAATGGGCCAGGCAAGGTTAGGACTTGGGGTTCTCCCATGGGAGCTAGAAGGTTGCAGCACTTGAGGTTGCCAGCTCCTGAGAAGGAGGAGGAGAGGTTTGGGGAGAGGGGATTTGGGAAGGAGGACCTGAAGGGTGGTGCAAAATTTGAGGGTTTCCCAGGCAGGTGCCCAAATATGCCCATCTCCTCCCACACTTCATTTAGACCTGCTTAAGAAAGAGGGAGAAGATCAGATGGAGGGGGACTGTTACCCTGATGCTTGGGATCAAGGTGGGGGAGGACACCTGGATGTAAGAGTCCCCGAGGACTTTTGACTGAGGTTACTGGTGTGAAGAGCTAGTAGGATGAAAAGGCATAGGAAGAGGGCAAGACTGGCAGCAGTGGGATTTCCTACAAGGGTGTCTCCCTGGTTAGAGCCTGGAAAGGGCAGGTGATCTTGGATGGGTAGTGCAAGCAAGCTCCTGGTGGGATGCAGGATACCTAGGTCTTTGCTTCCAGACTCTGGGACTGGAAAGCTGGATGCCTGGTGTATGGAGGGAGGCTTGGGCGGGTGGCAGGCAGCTGGGGGTTGGGGGGTGGGACAGGAAGTGGGGGCCGGGGGAGGCGGGGTCCGGGTGAGTCACAGGCTGGGGAGGGGGTTATATTTAGTGGGAACTGCAGCTTCTCATGGGAGGGAGCTGAGGACACACATGTTCCTTGCCACAAACTCACACATGTGTGTACACATGCATTGTGCACGTGTGAGCATGACTGGAAGAGATTGAGGGCTAAGGACCTTTACATCCAGATCTCTACTCTTCACCAGGGCTGCTTGCTTGTCTCCCATTCTGTGGACTTTGAGTTTTCTTCCTGGTTGATTTTTGTGCCTCAGTTTCTCTGTTCTGGTTTCTTTCAATGTCTGTGATTGGATGCTCCTCTTGTCTCCTGCCCTTACGCCGGCTCCCTGGCCTTGGCTCCCTAGCTATGGTCCCTTGTGTACAGGTGTATACAGAAAGCTCGTTGGAATGTGTGGGTTCTGCTTCCAACACGTGAACACATTAATGTGAGCAAGGATGAGGAGCTTGCCTGCCCTGGTGGCTGTTCTGGGTGGGTGGATGGGGGTTATTCATTCTCCCCTCCAGACTTCTACCTCTTTGATGGAGTTCAGGGTTGAGCATCCTTGAAGGAAGGTGGTTTGCAGAAAGGATCAGGCATTTGGGGTTTTACTGAGGCATGGAGACTTAGGCTTGCCACATTCCTTGGCCGCAAAACTTGAGTCTCGGGATGGCGAAGACTCCAACTCCCATAAGACCCTGAGGCACAGGATCGCTCAGTATTGGAGTGTTGATGCCCTTCGGACTGTTGGGAGTTGTGGTTCATCTCTATCCAGGGCAACGTAGGGTAACCCAGGAGCAACCAGCAGGAGGCACATGGCTTCTGCCCCCCCCTCCCCCGAAAATGCTGGCTAGGGAGTGATCAGGCTTATGGTCGTTGAGTTCCCCACCTCAGTCTGACGATCTTTCATCTTTCAATCCCTATATTTAGAGACTCCTCCCAGTAATTTAAGGAGCATTATTGATAGCCACTATGTGCTAGGCCCTGGGCTTTGTGCAAATTGTTTTACAGCTATCACTTAGTCTTACTCGTTGCCATTATCTCCGTCAGTATCTCTGTGTCTGAGCATCTCTTTCTCCCACTCCGCCCCCGTCCCTCCCCCTTCTCCCCGCGCTGCTGCCGTCGTTGCCATGGTAACCGGCGACGACTGAAGTTGCGTGGCGGACTTGAGGGCCGGGCGAGGGTGGCGCAGGGCGGAGCAGAATAAATGAGGGGTGGGAGTAAAGTGGAAAAAAGAGGGGTTTTTGGCCAGGACCCCGGAAGCGAAGCGGTTAAACCCTCCGGGTGGTCCTTATTGGGCAAAGCTAAGATGTCGGGGGCGGGGCAGTGTGGCCACCCGCCTCATTCATTGGCCGATAGGGGCGTGGCGGAAGGATAGTGTGGGCGAGGATGGGGGAGCGAATGGGCGGGAAGTGGACGGAGGTGTGGCCTCTAGGAGGCAGGCAGGTGGGTGGGGTCTGGCTTACTCTCGGAGGAGGCGGGCAACAACCCTTGGAAAGGGGAGGGGCTGGATTACCTGACCGAAATGAGGGCGGGGCTGACTCAGGAGAGGCGTGGCTTGGTCCCTAGCGCCAAAAGCAGACCGGGTTTGAGGGGCAGTTGTCCGTAAACCGCGGGACTCAGGGGTCTTTGGTAAAGAGAATCCGGGGATTGGGAGGTCTGACGTCCCAATTTTCCTAAGATGGAGTCGTGTTCAGATTTCATCAGAGCACCCCTCCTACCGCAGCTCTATGTTCCAGGGAGACGGTTGCTAGGCGACACCAAAGTCCTTGATTGCTGTGTTGCCAAGCAACGGGGAAACGGAAAATGGAGGGAAAAAGGAAATGGGGGATGGGAGAGGGTCTTAATGAGCTATAGCGCCCACTGGTGGAGAAGTAAGGCCTGCGCATTTTCTGTTCTGGAAAGGAATTTTGAGTAAAGCATAGATGGAATCCAGATATGAAACTAGGACATTGGGGGTCATTTTGGGGGCGCATCTATCAGATGCCGATTAACGCATGGGCGAGATTCTAGGGAAATCGTCATTTCTGCCATGGGTGGGTATTGTATAGAAGGCAGACAGCCAATTGGAGGAGACCCTGTACTAGGCTTTAAGAGCTGGAAAGGTGGGCGTTCAATGGGAGAATATTTAAAAGATTGCCTTTCAATTTCAGTTGTTTGGGAGAAAATGGAAGCCTCTGAAGAGACCTGAGTCAGTTCATTTGAGTGTTCTGGAAGATGTGTGGGTCACAGCAAATTGCAGTCCAAATCTTACTTTGGTGAATATTATTTGAATTTTGAGTGTAGGGAAGATATTTGGGAGTGATCTTCCAACAAAACGAATTCAGAATTATGGAGGGAATGTTGAGATATAGGGAGGCAACCAGAAAATAATAAATTATGAATTTGAGGGGTAAAGCAAAGGATAGAGAAATACCTCCTAATGTAAGGGTTTGAAAATAAATTGAGGAGATTGCAGTTGAATTGGGAGGGTCTGCTTTAAGGTAGATTAAATATTCCCTGAAATTGGGTTGTTGTGTGGGCCTGGTATATTAGAAAGTCCTGAGTATCTTTAGATTCAGCAGTTTGGACAGGAGACCCCTCAACTCAAACATTGGTAGACTCTTTATTTGGATATTTATATTAGAACAAGGGTAAGAGATGCATTAATTTCAACTTCTCTTTTAGTGGATGGAGGGACAGATATAATTTTAAAAGGGAGAGTATATTGAGCTGAAAGCACAGTGAGGATCCGTGGTCCCTTAAACTTTTTCTTTTCTTTTCTTTTCTTTTCTTTTCTTTTCTTTTCTTTTGGTACTGGGGATTGAACCCAGGGGCACTCCACCACTGAGCCACATCCCCAGCCCTCTTTTGTATTTTATTTAGAGACAGGGTCTCATTGAGTTGCTTAGGGCCTCGCTAAATTGCTGAGGCTGGCTTTGAACTCGCGATCCTCCTGCCTCAGCCTCCCAAGTGCTGGGATTACAGGCGTCCGCCACCGCGCCCGGCTTCCTTTAAACTTTTGAAGAAGCATTGTCTGGTTGTCAGGTGGGGCTGGACTTGACCTATGCAGGTTAGAGTAGGACATGTCTTGGAATCTGAAGGGATGCTGTTCACAACAACAATCTTAAGGTGGGGGCTGCTGGGAGAGGCATTTTTGATCCCTTAGGAGTTTTTCTAAGTGAAGGAGAAATGCTGGCTCCTTCTCTGTACCCTGGGATACAGAGATGTTCAGTGAGGTTTTAGAATGGTTAGGGGCCTGGTTATTTGGGGATAGGGCATTAGGTGAGAGAAGGGGTCCTTGAGAACAAGACACATAAATTGGAGTCTCCCTTTGTAGAAGGGTCAGAATAGAAGTATACTATGTACGGTGAGGTCCACAGAGAAACAGCTGGAACCAGGGAAGTTGGTGGCTAAGAGGGTCTCCCCTCACCCCTCTCTCCCATCGTGACGCTCTCCCGTACTGCGCAGGCGCCGTCCCCCCCACCCCCCCCACCGGCCGCAGCCTCCGGTCGCCGCGGCCGCCGCAGCCCCCGCCCCTCTGCCCCTCCCCCTTCCCCAACCCGGGACCCTTGCTATCCCACCCGCCCCTTCCCTCAGTTCCCCTCCCCTCCTCCATGTCGGCTCGGAACAGATTCGCCTCCATGTGTCTCTGCGTGGTACGTGCCGCGGTACGGGATCCGGCCCCGCTCCCCTCTTCCTGGACCCCCAAATCTCAGGGTGCGAGCTTCAAGTGCTGTCCCTTTTGCGTCTGTTTGACTCGGGGTCTCTGCGTTGCAACTTCTTGGGGACAAGCGCAGTGGGTCGCCCCTCTTATCATCCACTAACTTACACCCTTGTTTTGGGGTGCAAGCCTCGGTTCCAGGTCATTCGTGAAACTGGGGCTTTGGTAGGGGGCGGGCAACAGGGAAGGAACAACAGCGAGCCCTTATATGTCCCCCCAGGCCTTTTACTTGTGTCAAACCCTAATATGTTGGGGGTGCACTCTTGTTCAAGTAGTATCTGAGCTGTCACAGCTCAAGGCCCTAAATATCCAGTGGGTTAAAGGAGGGGGGTCCTCCTTCCTGTCCTGTTTTAGTTGCCCTCTAATCCAGTTCTCAGAAGTACTGACAGCCCCACCCTTCAGTTTTCAGTTTCAGAATTGCTGGTCCCCACCCCCATCCTTCCAGACCTTTCCCCTTTATTTTTCCCCTCACTACATGTACACTGAAAATTTCCAGGGGCTAAACATAGGGCCTTACCTCCTCCAACCACATTTTGAGACCTTTGGGTTCTTCATTCTATGTTCCTCCTTTTCCTCATGTTACCTATGAGTCCCAAAAAGCCTTTTCCTCAGTGTTAGACATTCCCCTCTCCCATGGATTAGGCAGGGAGAGATGTCTGGGGTCTCACTGTGATAAAAATGTACCTTCATTTCCTCTCTAGAATAAACCATGAAATGTCTCTCTTCATGCTTCCATTTTCTTTGGTGCACCCTGACATTTCTTCATCAGATTTGTGATTTTTCTTTGTGATGTGGGGTGAAGATGGAGGGACATTGGGCTCAAACCCCACCCCACCCCCAGACTCCAAAACTTGGAACTGCAAGTTTTAGCCTAATTTAACTTGCAGGAAATTGGGGACCTTGCAAAGTAAGAAGAAAGACCTGTTTCCTTCCCTTCCTCCTAGACCCCACAATTCGGGGCATTGTCCCTTGGCTTGCACACTGTCCAGGCTGAAGACCACCTTCTCAGGATATGGAATGAACAACCTCTTTCAGTTTGGGCTGTTACCCAAGACAGCTCAGCCTTTGAGGAGGGCGATTTTGTGTACTACTCCTACTTTCTACTCTGATTTTTGTGTCCATGGTATTAACCTCTGGAGTTCAGGATTCTCTCTTCTCATCCACAGCCCAGACTTGGTGATCTCCTATTTCCCTTCTTTAAAGCTCTTTAAGCATACTTCTTAATTCTAGTTGCCTCTGTGTCCTGGGTTGAGAATCTTTGTGCTGCCGGGACCAGTTTCCTCCTCTAGTTCTCTTCACTTCACTCTTGTCCTACAATTGTGTTGAATTAAGATTTTTGGCCTTGATTCATCATTCTAATTTTCAGAATCATACTCTAATACCAGACATTTTCCTCCATAAGCTTCCTCCCATTTGGTCTTACAGTTGTTGCCCCTCAAATGTTGAGGTACTCTCAGCTTCTCAGAAACTTTTGAGAGGAAATTCTGCCTCTTTTTACCATGTGCACTAGTGGCTGTATTCTGTCTTTTCCAGTCCCCTAGAGAGCCCTGCATCTGGTACCCTACACCTCCTTCCCTGAACCTGGAGGCTGGACCTGTCTACTGTGGGGATCAACTCCTGAGGAGAGTGGCACAGGAAGTCAGAGGCAGCTGTAAAAGGAGTCAGGCAGAGTTGTCCTTCACTGCTGCCCTTTACCTCTCTCTCTGACCCCCAGTTAATCTCATTTACTAGCACTGGAGGCCCTTCAGATAGCAGCTGGTTAATTGGGCAGGGAGTCAGAAGACATGTTGGGTCTTTTACCCCAAAAGGCCAGAGGGAGACCTGACCATTGTGAGGTTCAGCATGCTACCCTCTTCCCTGGTGGTTGGGGGACCTGGTATTCATTTCTGTCCCCCTCCTGAGCCCTAGTGCCTTTTTTCCTCCCCTTCCTCCCCCATCACTTCCCTTTCTAGTACATCCGGATTAGCTGCTGGGGTTGTGGACTACTGTAAGGGTACAGCTAGCTCTGGGGTCCTTTTGATGACTATTCCGGAACCAGTGAGGCCAGTAAAGGAAGAGTGGGACAGGCTTAGCCTTGTCTTCCTGGGGGGCTGATGCCAGATACTGTCTAGTTGAAGAGCCTGACTTTGGTCCCTGCTTCAGGCATGCAAGGTGCTGGAAAACCAATTGCTCATGGGGTAGAGGTTGCAATGGGGAGACTGAGGTGATGAAAGTAGGGTGCAGAGCAGGAACAGCAAGTGAAGTATGGGAGGGGGAGTCTAGAACATGGGAGTGGGATTTAGATGATGAGAGAAGCAAAGAAGTTGGGGGATGGGGTGTGGAGAATAGAAGTACCAGGGTCAGGGGCAAGAGTTCTTGAAGGAGGGAGGGAAAAGGGGTGGAAAAGGCCTGGAAAAGGGGTGAAAACGCGGATGCCCAAGGAAGGGGCATGCTGGGTAGAAGGCCAAGGCCCCGGGATAGGAGGAGCAGGAGTTCTGGGATGGTGCTGGGACTTGGGGAGAGAAGAGAGGTGCTGAGGCCCTGGCGGGAGAGGGGGCTGTCGGGAGGGTGGAGAGAGGGGAGCCAATGGGCTGGAGGAGAGGGAGGGGGAGGAGCTGGTCAGGCCCCAGGGCCTTCCGCACTGCACTGGCTAGGGGAAGAGGTGGCGGCTGGGGCCGGCGGCCTGGAGCCTGAGGCACTGGGCGGCCCAGTGACGCCTCGGTCCCCATCCCCAGAAATACCGCTACCAAGATGAAGACACGCCCCCTCTGGAGCACAGCCCGGCCCACCTCCCCAACCAGGTAAACGCCCCCGAGCTGGTGCACGTGGCGGAGAGGAACTTGTCCCACCTCGAGGCCGTCCAAGGGGTCGTGGGCCACGCCCACCTCTCCCCCCTCAAGGTAGGAGACCCTGACGGCCCCCTCCCCAGCGCGGCCCTTGGAGCCTCGGAGCTGCAGCAATCCCCACGGGCCGGTAGGGCAAGAGCTGTGGTGGAAACTGGGAATGGGGTGGGGGCATCTGGGGCTTGGGCTCCTGGGGCCTGGGGGAGGGGGCGTTTGGGGGGGCTGGAAACACTTTGGTCCCAGGAGTAGAAACAGGTCAGGCAAGTGGGCGTGCGTGTGTGTGTGTGTGTGTGTGTGTGTGCGCGCTATGTGCGCCTGTGCACCCCCCCCCCCGGGGCCCCCAACACCAGGACCCTCTTCATTCCTTCACACCCCCAACCTCCGGTTGCTTCTGTTTTCTGTGTCCAGAGCTCTGTTCCAAGCGCCTGATGCCCTCATTTGCTCCTGTCCCTTCCCGCCTCCTCCCCCACCTCCGCCTCTGGGCCTGCTCTCCCTGTCCCTGAGTCTCCAGCTCTTTCCATCTGTCTGGCCTGCGACTTCACGTCGTGGGGCATTTTTGCCTCTTTCTCTGCCCCAGCCTTTGCTCCCCTCCTGTGCTCCCTCCCCCTCCACGGCTTTTTCGTCCCTGCTGGCTGGCTGGCTGGTTCTTGATGCTGTCTCTCTTTTCCTCCCACGCATCTCCTTCCCCCCCTTGCTGATCCCCAGCTCAGGCCTCTGCGGCCTGATCAGTCTTCTCCTTGGTCAGCCAGCTCCCTCTTTCCCAGTTTCACCATTCCCTGTTCCTCTGGTCTTTCCTCTTCTTGGGCTTACCTCCACCCAAACATTGTCCCCTTGCCCCCACCCCGTGCTTTCTCCATTATTATTCATCACCACCTGTTTCCCCTTCCCCTCCACCTCTGCTCAATGTGCTTTCCCTTCTCCAATCCTGGGAGACCTTGTTTCTGAGACCTTCTATTTTCCATCTATCTACTTTCTATCTATCTTCTTCCCCCTCCGTGTCTTCTTCTGGGGACACAGGATGAGGAAGAATGGAGAGCACAAGGCAGGTGGTGAGATTGAGGACAATGTGCTGGTCAGTGGTGTGGGAAGCCCCCAAAAGGGGGAGGTTGCTGATGTTACACCAAGAAATGGGGAGGAGGTTTCTGAGCTGAGGGTATGAGGCAGGGAGAGTCCCCCAGGCTTGGGACTGGAAGTGGCAGGATAGGAGTTGGAAGGGTTTGGGAAGGGGACAGATGGAGATGACACTGTGAAATCAGGGCAGTGGACTGAGCTGGTGTAGAGGAAGGAAAGTGAGGCCCTGGAAATGCGGATGGTGCTCAGCATTTGTATGCAACTCTGTGGCTTCGAGGAATGAAGGAAAATTCCAGATGCCTTTTACAAGATGGGGCCATTAAGTCATCAACGGGGATGAGGAAGACAGAGAAAGGAAGTTTGAGGGGTGGTAGGTAGTAAGGTGCCAGGGAGTGTTGGGACCACAACTCAGGAAGCAAATGGGAGTGGAGGGAGAGTACTGGAGGCCACAAGTGATGCTGCAGGACTTCTTACCACAAGGCCTCAGTTGTAGGACAGAAGTCCCAATTTTCAGATGGGTAGTGGGTTGAGAAGTAAAGGGGTGATTTGGGGATAGAATCTTGAGGGTTTGAAGATGGGGTAACATTTGATTCCCTTTCTGGGAAATCAAATTGGGATGGAGGGAAATGACAGGAGATTGATAAAGGATAGAGCAGGGGTCTGAACTGGGGACCTGGAAGTGGGTTGAGAATGGAGGCTGGGGTTGGAAGATGGAAACTGCAGGGTGGGTACAGGGATCTGGGTGGAGAGTGTTGGATGGCAGTAGAGATAAGGATGAACGTAATCTTGGATGAAGGATGGGGCATCAGGAAGGGTTTAGGATAGGGATGGGGATGAACATGTGGGATGAGATTTTGGTAGTCTTTGGCTATTGGACAACAGCATTTGCTGTGGTTGGGAGCGTGACATTAGAAGAATTATGGGTGTGAAATCTATTATAGAGCCTGAAAATGGCCGGCAGTTTCTAGAACTGAGAAATAGGAGTAGGGAAGAAGAGGGCCCCTTTGGAGGAGAAAAGTGGGAAGGAGACTGGGGGAATCCTTTCACTTGTTTGGTCCCAAATATCTATTTAAGGAGGAAATAGGTTGGGGACCCCGAAGAAGGCTCTTGGCTGCCTCCCCCTATTGCCATAGAGACATGGCTTTGGTTGCCCTGGCAATTGGGGAAGCCCCTAGGACCTACAACCGACCTGGCCCCGCCCAGGAGTCCAGAGACCTGGTCCCGTCTGGGGGACTGACATCAAAGGGCCTGGTTAGCCTCTCTTTAACCCTTTCCTTAATGAAGGCGGGGGAGGGAGTAGTTGTGCAGGCTAGGACCCGGATGTCTTTCACCACTCCCCGTTTCTGACGTCCTTTGCACTGTGTTGGGTGAGGGGCGCCCGGGAGACAGGAAGGCTGGTTACTCAGGATGTGCTGTGCCCACAGACCTCTTAGACCTGGCCTCCTCTCGGCCGGGCTAGTAGGGGGCGGGGCCCAGGGCAGGAGAGGCGGGGCTAGCGGAGTCCCGCTATGCTCAGGCAAGTGGACGACCCTAGGCCACACCGGCCCCCCCCCCCCCCCCCCCCCCCCCGTTGTCCTGACAACAGGGCCTCCTGGAGGTGGGTCTCCCCAGGTCTTGACTGGGCTTAGATACCGTTGCTAGGCAACAAGGATCCTGGAGGAAGGCGTGGATTGGATGGCGGGTGGGTGAGAGGGAGGGAGGGAGGGAGGGGCCTGCAGCTGGGGAAATCCCGGATTCCCAGAGCGCCGGGTTTAGGGCAAGTGTATGTGAAGGTGAGGGACAAATCTGGGGGAGCATTATAAAAATATCTGGCTAAATGTCTGGGGATAGCGACAGGGAACGTGCAGGAACGGGGTGATCAGGACCTGGTGGACAGGAGCCCTGGTGTGTATGTGTGTAGCACATAAGGCATGTAACACCCTGTGGTGTTATATCCGGTGAGAAGCTCCCTCCCCCCAATCCCCCCCCCCACTCTTTACCATCTGCTGCTCCCCCTTCTGTCTGGCTGTCTCTCCCTTCCATTTCTCATACACCTCCTTCCACTTGCAGAGGACCTGAACTGAGCAGAGTTGAATCCATGCACATGTGTATCTGTGTGTGTGTGTGTGTGTGTGTGTGAGAGAGAGAGAGAGAGAGTAAGGGTATGAAATGTGGGCTAAACCTGGGTCCTTGAGGAGCCCCTAAGGGTGGCAGAGTGGAGCTTGGAAAAGTGGCTGAAAGGGGAGCTAGGCTGATGGGACCTATGATTGGTTATAGCCTCCCTCTTGAGCCAAGACTGAGTCAGCTTTTCATTTCCTGTCTCCCCTCACAGGCCAATTCTCCCCCTGTGATTGTCAACACAGACACCCTAGAAGCCCCAGGATATGTGAGTTGTTTAGATTTTGGGGCTGAGACCATTGCAGAAGGAGGGAGGGAGGGATGGAGAACCTATGTCCCTGCATGAGGAGGGAGGTCCAGGTTCTCAGGCTGGAATGTCCATCTCATTGTTTTTGTGTTTCTGTCCCATGTTGGAGTTGCAGGTGAACGGAACCGAGGGGGAGATGGAATACGAGGAGATCACATTGGAAAGGGTGAGCCAGCTCCTCCTTCCAAGGTCCCCTTGTCTCTCTGCCTATGCCTCTCTCTGTGCCCATGTTTTCTTGGTAGCCAGTCCTTTAACCATGTCCCTTAGTGCTCTGGCTACAACTCTCCAACCCATTCCTTGCCTCACTCACTTTTCGAGAATTGGACAGTGAGGGGATCTAATCTATTGCCCTCCTTTTTCTCAGGGTAACTCAGGTCTGGGCTTCAGCATCGCAGGTGGCACTGACAACCCACACATCGGTGACGATCCATCCATTTTCATCACCAAGATTATTCCTGGAGGGGCTGCAGCCCAGGATGGTCGCCTCAGGTGGGGAGGGGAGACAGGGGTTAGGAAGCTAGTACGCTTGAAAATGAGGGCCAGGGCAGTAGGAAGCTCCTGGCTCAGGTCCACCTTGCTGCTCCCAGGGTCAACGATAGCATCCTGTTTGTAAATGAAGTGGATGTGCGGGAGGTGACCCACTCAGCAGCAGTGGAGGCCCTCAAAGAGGCAGGCTCAATTGTGCGACTCTACGTCATGCGCCGGAAGCCCCCAGCTGAGAAGGTCATGGAGATCAAGCTCATCAAGGGGCCTAAAGGTAGTAACCCATTTGGTCCCACCCCTGTACTGAATGTCTTTACCTGCCCCCCTGCAAAAAAAAAAAAAAAAAAAAGGCCTGCTTCCCAGCCACCTGAGCTCCCAACCTCTGCCATTCCTTGCATCCAGGTCTTGGTTTCAGCATCGCAGGGGGCGTAGGGAACCAGCACATCCCTGGAGATAATAGCATCTATGTAACCAAGATCATCGAAGGGGGTGCTGCCCACAAGGACGGGCGATTGCAGATTGGAGACAAGATCTTGGCGGTGAGGGCCTCCACTTTTCTAGCCCAGACCTGGGTCTCACCTGTAAACCCTGGACAGGCCCAGGATCCTTATTACCTCACCCTACTACATCTGCTTTGTTGCCGTTTCTAGATCTGTCTGAGCTTTGCTTCCCTTGACTCTAGGTCAACAGTGTGGGGCTGGAAGACGTCATGCATGAGGATGCCGTGGCAGCCCTGAAGAACACGTATGATGTTGTCTACCTAAAGGTGGCCAAGCCCAGCAATGCCTACCTGAGTGACAGCTATGCTCCCCCAGACATCACAACCTGTGAGAGCCCTCCAAATCCAAAAGCTCCTCATGACCCATTCTAGTTAGCCCCATGACATATACTCCTGTGATATTCCCTGTGGCCATTCCTCTGCAGATTATCCCCGCAAAATGGCCACAACCTCTGATTCTTGCTGTGGTTGGAAAATGATAGAAAATGAATCACTTTAGAAACACTAGAAAATATGAACAATCTCTCCCTCCAGAGCATAAGGCCCACTTGGTTTTTTGGCTAATTTAATCAAATTCTCAAGAAATAGATGATTCTGGCTGGGCATGGTAGTGCATGCCTGTAATTCCAGTGATTTAGGAGGCTCAGACAGGAGGATTGCAAGTTTGAGGTCAGCCTCAGCAACTTAGCAAGGCCATAAGTAAGTGAGACCCTGTCTCAAAATAAAAAAACAAAAACAACTGGGACTGTAGCTAAGCGCTGAGTTCCCCTGGGTTAAATCTCCAGTGACAACAACAACAACAACAACAACAACAACAACAAACAAAAAAAGAAAGCAAGAAAAAGAGGGAAAAATAGGTGATTCCTATGCTTTTTCAGAGTAAGAAAAGATGAAAGGCTTTACATCTCATTTTATAAGGTCAGTTTAAATGGTCACAAAGATAACCTAAATGAAAGAAAGTAAAGATCAGTTTTACTTCTGAATAGTGATGTAAAAATTGATAGTGTCATAGCAGGAACTCCAATATGGCAGCATATTAAGAGAATAATATTTTTAAAAAGTCAGATTGTTTCAGAAAACTAAAGGTGGTACATTTTTTAGGAAATTTCCTAATATGATTCATTATGTAAAAAAATTAAGTGAGAAGCTGGGCTTGGTGGTGCACACCTGTAATCCCAGCAACTTGGGAGGCTAAGGCAGGAGGAGTGCAAGTTTGAGGCCAGCCTGGACATTTCAGCAAGACCCTCAGCAACTTAGTGAGACCCTGTGTCAAAATAAAAATAAATAAATAAATAAACAGGACTGTGGAGGCAGTTCAGTGGTAAAGTGCCCCTGGGTTCAATCCCCTGTCCAAAAAAGAAAAAAAAAAAAAAGTGAGAAAACTTATAGAATCATCTTAAATAGATATGGAAAGTCAGTTGATGAAATTTATTTTGGGGTGAGAATTTTCAGTAAACTAGGAGCAGAGGAGTTTTCTTTTTTGGGTACTGGGGATTGAACCCAGGGGCACTCCACCACTGAGCCACATCCCCAGCCCTATTTTGTATTTTATTTAGAGACAGGGTCTCACTGAGTTGCTTAGGGCCTCGCTAAGTTGCTGAGGCTGGCTTTGAACTCATGGTCCTCCTGCCTCAGCCTCCCAAGTGCTGGGATTACAGGTGTGCGCCACTGTACCCGGCCAGAGGAGTTTTCCTTAATGTGATGAGGAGTGGTTATCAGCAACCACCAATGAACATTTTGCAGTATCTCCATTAATTCAGGAAGGAGGCAGTGATACCTCTAACTATTGCTACTGTTCATTGCTTTCGACAGTTTCTTTCTATCACTTTTTTTTTTTTTCCTACAGTACTGGAAGTTGAACTCAGGGGTGCTCTACCACTGAGCTCTATCCCCAGTCCTTTTTTTTTTTTTGAGGAAGTCTCTTGCTAAATTGCCCAAGCTGACCCTGAACTTGTGATCCTGTGATCCTCCTGTTTCAGTCCCCTGAGTTGCTGGGATTACACTGCACCCAGTTTAGATTGGGGTTTCTTTCTTTTTTTTGCGGTGCTGGGGATTGAACTAGACTAGGGTTTCTTAATGTTGGTACTGTTGACATCTTTGGGCCCAATGGTTCTTGGTTGTTCTTGGAATTTCCAGGATTTTTTTTTGTTTTTGGTGCTAGGGATTAAACCCAGGTCCTTGCGCATGCTAGGCAAAAGCTCTATTAAGCTTTTACCCTAGCCTCTGTAGAACATTTTTTATTGGGATCTTTTTACTTATTGTATCTTCTCATTGCTATGATTTCTTGTTATTTATCTTCCAGGGTTACGTTCTTAACTTCCCATTTTATTTTTGAGTTTTTCAGTTAATTTTTTTTATGTTTTGGTCTAAATGGTCCACAAATAAGAATAATTTTGTTTCTCTTTTCTTTTTCTCTCTTTCTTTTTTGTTTTTGGTACCAGGAATTGGACTCAGGGGCACTCCACCACTGAGCCACATTCACAGTCCTATTTTGTATTTTATTTAGAGTCAGGGTCTCACTGAGTTGCTTAGCACCTTGCTTTTTCTGAGGCTGGCTTTGAAATCGTGATCCTCCTGCTTCAGCCTTCTGAGCTCCTGGGATTACAGGCATGTGCCACCGTGCCTGGCTGTTTTTCTCTTTTCAAATGTAACCTCTGTTTATTATTGTCTTGCTCAAAAGTAGTGATTCTCAACAAGGGTAATTTTGCTGGGGTAGTTTTGTCATAACAGTTTTGATTGTTATTATCACAGGGAAGAATGTAGGCGGAGGAATACTGTTGTCATCTGATAGAAATATATAAATGACAAGAAATGTAAGAGTTATATGAAGAAAATGATGGAATTTTACTGAACGATACAAAACAAAGTTTCTGGATGGAAAACCTTAATAAGTAGAAGATCTCAACCCTCTCAAAATTAATCTGTACATTTCATGCAGTTCCAATCAGAATTTAGTATTGTTTCCCCCCAGGAATGTTAGCAGATTGATCCTAAAGTTCAACTGGAAAAATATGTGTGGGAGAATAGCTAAGACATTTTAGAAAAGAATAATGAGGTGTGGCTGCCCTACCAAATATGAAATCATACTTAAAACCACTTGGTACTATTTTCTGAATACTATATTCTACATAAAGGAACCTGGGTTCCTTGGGAAAAAGACTGATTCCAAATCTTGGGCAAGAAATATATGAGACAAACTTCAGCATCTTTCATACTAGAAGGGAAGGAAGGTATCCAGGACTACTAGGGTCACATCAAATATACAGAGCCACATTGAAGAGGCTCCTGGTCATTCAGTCAAAACTCATTCAATACATGAAAGTCCATGATTGTCATAGTTATATTTAAAATTAGTTGGGGCTGGGTGTGGTGGTGTACACCTTGTGATCCTAGCCACTTGGGAGACTGAGACAGGAGAATCACAAGTTTGAGTCAGCCTGGGCAACTTAGCAAGAGGCTTTCTCAATAAAAATGTGCTGGGAATATAGCTCATGATAGAGCATCCCTGGGTTCAATCCCCAGTACTGCAGAAGAAAAAGAATTAGCTAGGTGTGGTGGCACAGGCCTATAATACCAGTAGTTTGGGAAGCTGAGGCAGGAGGATCGTGAGTTCGAAACCAACCTCAGCAATTTAGTTAGGTTCTGAACGATTTGGTGAAATCCTGTCTCAGAATAATGTCTAAGAAGGGCTGGAGATGTGGTTCAGTGGTTAAGTGCCCCTGGGTTCAATCCCTAGTACCAAAAAAAAAAAAAAAAGAATTGGGAAGCTAGTCTTGGTGGTAGGTGCCCATAATTTAGCAACATGGGAGGCGAAGGCAGGAGGATTGCTCAAGCCCAACTTGAACAACATACCAAGACCCT
>JAJEJO010003999.1:195006-220461 GCA_020662805.1 Glaucomys volans | reverse complement strand
AAAAAAAAAAAAAAAAAAAAAACCCAAAAAACAAAAACAAGAAACAAATTATGATCAAATTAATTTTAGGCTGGGGGGTATAGTTCAGTGGTTGAGCATTTGCCTAGCATGTACAAGGTCCAGGGTTTAATCCCTAAGATCAAAAGAAAAAAAAAATTGGATCCCTTTGGAAGATGCTTGGAAACCCATTCGCTGTGAACACTGGTAAAGAGTTGAGCATCCATCCTCCCTTTCCTGTACAAACTATACCTTAGAGTAACCAAAAGGTTACATGGAATAGTTCTTAACAGAGAATTCTATAAATGTTGTCCTATCTAAAAATGGTAAACACACATACACACACACACACAAAAAAAGAAATAGTGTCATCATTTGGTGGTCTCAGATGAATATCCAAACAAGGCAGCAATCATCAGTGGTTGTGAAAGCCTGATGGGTGGACAAGAGTGAAGACATCTGAAAGACAACCAGACATCATTGCATCCTTTGTGACAGACAGTAGGAACAGCACAGCGTCGTCTATGAAGTCTGCTTACTCACATATTGAATTTGAATCTATTGGAGCCTCTAGAATAAAGTCCCCAGGTTACAGGAGATATCGGAGCAGAGGCATAGGTTAAATAAGACCACAGGGATTATGCAGAAATTTCCCTCATAAAACCTGGGAAAATTTTTTAGATAAATGACCTAGTTTTTCAAAGATAAGAGGAGACCTAGCCGGGCGCAGTGGCGCATGCCTGTAATCCAAGCGATTTGGGAGGCTGAGTCAGGAGGATCGTGAGTTCAAAGCCAGCCTCGGCAACTTAGCGAGGCCCTAAGCAACTCAGTGAGACCCTGTCTCTAAATAAAATACAAAAATAGGGCTGGGGATGTGGCTCAGTGGCCGAGTGTCCCTGAGTTCAATCCCTGGTTCCAAGAAAAAAAAAAAAAAAGAGGAGGAGACCTTACAAAAAAAGAAAAGGAATTTTATGGATTAAGAGATTTGAGAGAAATATCAACTGAAAGAAAGAAAACCCAAAAAGCATGGTATTAATATTACCATTTGACATCACATCCCTGGCATATCAAGGACAACACATAACTTTCAAGCCCTTTATCCCCTAAGAGAACCAACCTCTGATGCTATAAATTCCTGACCTCTGACATTGCTGGGTCTGATGTCCCCTTTACTACGTCACCCAATATCTCTGGCAGAATAGCTTTCTTTTTGTCTGAGTCTGGCTCTCTTGGTTCCTGTCGGAGAGGGTGGGCTGGTGGGTGCCCTCCTTGTATTTCATCTAATCCTTCTGTCTTCCCTCAGCTTATTCCCAGCACCTGGACAATGAGATCAGTCATAGCAGCTACCTGGGCACTGACTACCCCACAGCCATGACCCCTACTTCCCCTCGGCGCTACTCCCCAGTGGCCAAGGACCTGCTTGGGGAGGAAGACATTCCCCGAGAACCGCGGCGAATCGTGATCCACCGGGGCTCCACGGGTCTGGGCTTCAACATTGTGGGTGGTGAGGATGGCGAAGGCATCTTCATCTCCTTCATCCTGGCCGGGGGCCCTGCGGACCTCAGCGGGGAGCTGCGGAAGGGGGACCAGATCCTGTCGGTGAGGGAAGGCCTGCCCTTGCCAGCCTGCCTGCTCTGTACCCCCAGCAGAGCCCAGAGCTCTTGGGAAGGGGCTGGGTGGGCTGAAGCCTGGTTCTCCTGCTGGACTACTCCCTGCCCCACTTAGACCTGAGAAGTGTGGAGCTACTCAGCCTCTTTTCCTCTCTCTAGGTTAATGGTGTTGACCTCCGAAATGCCAGCCATGAGCAGGCTGCCATTGCCCTCAAGAATGCGGGTCAGACGGTCACGATCATTGCTCAATATAAACCAGAAGGTACCAGGCCTAAGGCAACTGTCTTGTGGGCTCAGAATTTGTTTGATCAAGTGATGGCTTCAGCAGGGGTGAGGGTGGGGTGGGGCAGGGAGGTTTTGGCAATAGAATAGAGTACAGTTCAGGAACCTTCTTGTGCTTCCTCAGAGTACAGCCGATTCGAGGCCAAGATCCATGACCTTCGGGAACAGCTCATGAACAGCAGCCTGGGCTCAGGGACTGCCTCCCTGCGGAGCAACCCCAAAAGGGGTTTCTATATCAGGTCAGAGGCTTACTGGGCTGGGTTCTCTGGGCTTCTGTGGATTCCTCTTTCCTCTGTGCCCATTCCCTATTCCTTAGCCAGCTCTTGCCCTAAACCCTACCTGATTCCCTCCCCCCCACCCCCATCCAGGCTTACTGCTCAGCCACTGTTCACAGGTTTAGTGGCACAGATTAGTCTTCTGAAATACACAATCTGAATTGGAAAATAGCTTTTGCCCCAAAGTATTCCACTTGTCTTCTAGCCCCAGGGCACCATGGCCCCTCACCAGGGAGTCCCAGACTGCCTCACAATTGGCCATTTAAAGGGTCAACATAGGACTTTTAGGATTTCTTTATATATATTTACTTAGGTATTGGGGATTGAATCTAATAGAGCTTTATCAATGACCTACATCCCCAGATCTTTTTATTTTATATTTTGAGATAGGGCCTTGATAAGTTGCTGAGGCTGACCTCAAACTTGTGATCCTCCTGCCTCAGCCTTCCAATGTGCTGGAAGTACAGGCATGTACTAGCTTTTTAAAATGGGGGTCTTGCTATATTGCCCAGACTGGTCTTGAACTGAGCTTAAGTGATCCTCTTGCCTCAGCCTTCTGAATAGCTGGGACTTTCTGCACATGTCATTGCTCAGCTCTAGGATATTTTCAATATTACTTCAGCCTATTTTCAATATTGCTTCAGCCTTGGCATCCCTGTGGGAAGTCTTAGGGAGATGGACCACAGCTCTCTTGTGTCTGTCTTATATCTCTTTAGCAGCACTTACTCCCTTCTTAGGACTCGTCTCCCTATTGACTCCTCTTTTGTGCTCATCCCCAGTATGGACACTGTGGCTTAGGTTTCTGTTGCATTTCTCCTTGTCTCTCACTCTCTTTCTGGTCCTGTTTGCTCACCCAGCTTCATCTGCCACTCCACTCTGCAGATGTCTCTTAGAGCCGTCAGCCCTGGCCTGACCTCTCAGAGGCACAGACCTGCCTTTCTGGCCATCTGCTTGCTTTTCCTTCTTCCCTCCCCCTCTCCCTTCTTTCCTTCCTTCCCTGGGGATTGAAACCAGGGGCACTTTACTACTAAGCTATATCACCAATTCTTTTTATATTTTTGTTGAGACAGGTCTTGCTAAGTTTGCTTAGGGCTTCACTAAATTGCCGAGGCTGCCCTTGAACTTGGCGTTCCTCTTGCCTCAGCTTCCTAGTTACTGGGATTGGCCATCTGCTTTCTAGCCATCTCTGCTAAGATGTCCTACAGGCATGTCATACTCACCATGTCCCACACTGAGCTCACAGTCACTCTCCTGGGTTCTTGTGTTCTCTCTTTCACCATCCCCCTAGATACCTGGCTCATACTTGAGGTTCCACTTGGCTCTCCCTCCCCTGCCAGGGTCTAGTAGTTCCTCAGTGTCATTCAGTTCTGACTACCAGATGATGCTAACAATTCCAGAGTCTCTCTCTGTCTTCCCAGTCCCATTGCTTTACTCTGCATCTGTTATTTCTTGGAGAGTCGATAGTTTTCTTGTCCTAACCCTAGTGTTTGTGACTCCCTCACAGGAGATTGATGCTGATAAGGGATAAGAGTCACTAACGTTTGCCAGTGAGGGACTTTTTTTCCCCTTCTTTTTTCCTTATGAACTGGAGCAGATTCAGGGCATTCTGAGGCATGCATGCATATTGAAAACTGCTATCTGGAGTTCTTGTTCTCACCTTGGAAACTGGACACATCATACATGTCATGACAGTGATTATGTCACAGCAGAGCTTTTGGTCCCTGCCCAGTTTTTGTGATCCTGTGGGTCTGCCACTAGCAGCCTAAGCTTTGCTTAAATACCTAGCCCAGAACCTCTAGGCTGGTTCTTGGAGTGTCTGGTACATATTTCCTGGAGTCCTAGCCATGTCCTGACCCATAGCCACTTGCCCTATAGGGCCCTGTTTGATTACGACAAGACAAAGGACTGCGGCTTCCTGAGCCAGGCCCTGAGCTTCCGCTTTGGGGACGTGCTGCATGTAATTGATGCTAGCGATGAGGAGTGGTGGCAGGCACGGCGGGTCCACTCTGACAGTGAGACGGATGACATTGGCTTCATCCCCAGCAAACGACGGTGAGGCTCCTGGGACCTGCAGACTTCCTGTCCCAGGCACTGAAGTTCCCAAGGTTCTCCAGGGTGGGCAGCCAATAGGGGGGTTCTCTGGGTTCTGAATGGTGGGCCCTCCTGGTGACTATTGTTTCTGTGAGCCTTTGGGACAGACAACTCTTCATTGAGGATCACAGGGTCCAGAGGGTGGGGGCTCTTAGGCCCCTCACTGGGCACTTTCCTACCCTCAGTCCCTCCATGTATCCCACAGGGTTGAGCGACGGGAGTGGTCAAGGTTAAAGGCCAAGGTAGGTGGAGGAGTGGTGAGTTTGGTGGAAGAGTGGGATTCTCGCAGAGCCAAACCCTTAACCAACCCATGGCTTGCTTTTTCTTCCTAGGACTGGGGCTCCAGCTCTGGATCACAGGGTAGGTAGGGCCAGTTGGGAAGCCCTGGGGTGAGAGGAACACCAAGGAAGGCAAGGGGGCTCCAGGTCCACTGTCTTGGAGCCCCTTGAAGACACTTTGTCTCCCAACAGGTCGAGAAGACTCGGTTCTGAGCTACGAGACAGTGACACAGATGGAAGGTGAGCCCTGGCCCCTGCCTCAGCCCCAGCCCTCCTGCTCCCTTGGTCTGTTCGCTGCCTGAGTCCGGCTCCTCTCCTCAGTTCACTATGCTCGCCCCATCATCATCCTTGGGCCCACGAAGGACCGCGCCAATGACGATCTTCTCTCCGAGTTCCCCGACAAGTTTGGATCCTGTGTTCCCCGTGAGTGCTGGGGCCTTGGAAGGAGGTGGGGATGAAAGTAGGGGTGGAAGAGTGGGAGGCCTCAGGAGCCCCGCTTGTGAGGTCTATAGGCAAAACTGCCTGGAGGCATTGGAGTGCAGAGGGTCACAGGGTTCCTCAGAGGAGACGATCTTCTCATCCCCCCTTATGTTACATAGTAACCAAGCCCAGGCCAGAAACTGGGAGACCCTGGTGGTGCTGGGGGAGGTGGTTCTGTCTCTCTTGAGTCTTGGTCTCCCCAGTGGCCTCCTACCAAGGATGAGCCGGGCACTTTGGGGTTTGGTTGGTGTAGGCAGGTTTTAAGCTAAAGGGATGGTGGTTAGATCTTTGGGGGGGTGGGGTGACTTCCTGGCAGATACCACACGGCCCAAGCGGGAGTATGAGATAGATGGCCGGGATTACCACTTTGTATCGTCCCGGGAGAAAATGGAGAAGGACATTCAGGCGCACAAGTTCATTGAGGCTGGCCAGTACAACAGCCATCTCTACGGGACGAGTGTCCAGTCTGTGCGAGAGGTGGCAGAGCAGGTAGGACCCAGTGGGCACCTGGTCCTCTTCCTTCTGCCCTCTCCCCACCCCATTGCCTCCTCCAGCTCTCTCTAACTCTCTTTCTCTCTGTCTCTTTCCCTGCTGGGTCTCCACTCCGCTCCTCCACCTCCTTCTCCTCTTGGGCAACTCTGTCTGGCTGCCTGTTCTTTTGTGCCCTGCTGCCCTCACTTCCTGACCCTACACTCCCCACTGCCATCTGTTCCTTTCCTCTGTTCCCCTCCTCCTTGCCCCACTTCTTCTCTCTTTCTGTGGCCATATCTTGGCCTCCTCCAACTTGGTCCCTCCCTTCTTCCTGATTCCCCTCTGGCCCTCTCCTCTCTCCTCCCTTTTCCTTGGGTCCCCATGCCCCTCTCCCATTCCTCTGCTAACTCCTTTTACTGATGCTTGCCACCCTGCCTGCTCTCCCTCCATGGCTTCTTTCTCCATCTGCCTTTCCTCTCTCCCATCTGTCTCTCTTTGTCCCTTCCATCTGTCTGTCCTCTGTCCGTCCTCCTCTCCCTCCTCCCTCTATCCTACTTCCTTTCTCTTTTTCCATTGCTTTCTTTCCCTACCTGTCCTGTCCTACCTTCCACATCCCACCCCACTCTCCATTGCCCCTCTTGACCCTGCTCTGCCTCCATCTTTTGGGTCCCCTTCCTGTCTGTTTTTCATCACATCCTCCAATCTGTTCTTTCCCTGCCCTCCTATGCCTGTTCTTTCCCTGCTTTCCTATGCTTGGCTCTCTGTCTTCCCTTTCCTTTTTCTCTCTGTCTTTCACTCTGTCTGTTCATATCCCCTTCCCACCCTGACTCTGCCCATGTGTCTTTTGACATCCATGTCATTTCCCTTTTGGTCATCCTCTTGTCCCCACTTTTCCATGTTCTGTGTCCCTTCTTGGCACCTGGTCTGTCCTTTCCCACCACCTGCTGGTCCCCCTCCGCCTACCCTGCCTGCCCCCAGGGGAAGCACTGCATCCTCGATGTCTCAGCCAATGCTGTGCGGCGGCTGCAGGCGGCCCACCTGCACCCTATCGCCATCTTCATCCGCCCCCGCTCCCTGGAGAATGTGCTGTGAGTATGGTCCTGGGGGCCTCCCCTCTGCTCCCTCTCAAGGCCTCTGTGTTGAACTCTCCCCTCAGAACCCTGGACAGCAACTCCAGCAGCCCTCAATGGGAATCTGCAAGGAGAGCTGAAACCCAGAGATTGCAAGGAGTCCCAGGCTTTTCCTCTTTTCTTCTGCATTGAGCTAGGCAGGCTACAGCTCCCAGCAGCTCCTGGGACACATGCCTGCTGGGGCAAGCCAGGACCTCAGGGGCAGTTGGGAGTTAGAGCCTCACTTCCTTCTATGGGGCTGAAGACTGGAAGGATAAACTCTAGAAAGGTCCTGGGAACACCCACACCTGGCTGGGATGGGTTGTGGGTGGGGGCTCATCTGTGGCCCCAGAGGATATCAGAAATTGTATTTTTTGCCTCTTGCTCCCAATAAGAAAGTACCAGTTGCAACCTAACATCCCTGGATGGAGGAGGTAAAGGTCTGGGTCTCTCTTTCTTCACAGAGAGATTAATAAGCGGATCACAGAGGAGCAAGCCCGCAAAGCCTTTGACAGAGCCACCAAGCTGGAGCAGGAGTTCACAGAGTGCTTCTCAGGTGAGGTGGCAGTGGCAGCACACACGGCACTTTGACTCGGATTTGACAAAGTTGACCCCACTGCAGGGATGGCTTAGGAAGAGGTGCCCTGTGGGTGGGTGCAGCCCCATGGATTCTGGCTGGGGGAATTAGGAAAAGGTACCCCTTTCTCTGGGCTGTGCCCTGCCTTGGTCAGGCATCCTCTGGCCCTTGGCCTCACTCCCTGCTCCACCCACTCCCAGCCATCGTGGAGGGTGACAGCTTTGAGGAGATCTACCACAAGGTGAAGCGTGTCATCGAGGACCTCTCAGGCCCCTACATCTGGGTCCCAGCCCGAGAGAGACTCTGATTCCTGCCCTGGCTTGGCCTGGACTCGCCCTGCCTCCATCATCCGGGCCCTTGGTCTGGACTGAATTGCCCACGTCCTTCGCACCCCAGCCTCCCTCTGACCCCTTCTTATTTATTTCCTTTCTAACTGGATCCAGCTCATTGGAGGGGGGACACTCCTCTGCATGTATCCCTGCACCCCAGAACTTGGCTCCAGAACCCTAGGAACCTGGGGTCTGGGTGGGGAGCCGGGCTCCTGGTTCCAAGCCCTTGCTCCTCAGGATTCCTACCCTTGCCCGCCCCCAATGCACACACAGACCCACTGGGGGCTGCCCGCCCTCCCCATCTTCTCCCACACACATTCCAGAAGTCAGGGCCCTCTCAAGGAGCACCCGCTGAGGGGATGCAAGGCCACAGGCCTCCGCGCTCTCCTGAGGCAGGGTCTGGGGTCACCCTTGCCCCATCATAACTCCCCATGTCCCTTGATTTCTCATTTTTTTTCCATTTTTTTTTCCTTCTCAAAGGTGGTTTTGGGGGGAGAAGTAGTGGGACTCCACTGTGGGTCCCCTGCCTTCCACATGTCCCCCACCTTTTTTCTTTGCTGGTTTGCATGAGTGGAAGGTCTAACTGTGGCTTTTTTTTTCCCTGGGATTTTTCTTCTTTGTTTCTTTTTTTCTTTTCTTTTTTCGTTTTTCTTTTGTTTTGGGAGAAAGGGGAGGGATGGGTCTAGGGAGTGGGGAATGTGGGAGGGAGGGTGGGGGGCAGGGGTTAGGGGTTGGGTGTCTGGGAGCCAGGGGAAGACTGGAAATGCTGCCGCCTTCTGCAATTTATTTATTTTTTCTTTTGAGAGAGTGAAAGGAAGAGACAGATACTTGAAACTCAGTGTGTGGCCTGGTTATTTGGGTCCTGGGTGTGGAGGGAGACAGGGTGGGGGCCCAGGGATGCAGGGGTCTGGTAAATTCAGATCCTTTTTCATCTCAACCCAGAGAGAATAAGGGTGGCCTGAAAAAGGACTTTGGAGGGAAGCAGCAAATCAAAGAAACAGAGTTGTTGAAGACTGGGCCTGGAGAGGGCTGGAGCTCTGTCCAAAGTCCCTGACAATCAGGAAGAGGTGACTTGCCTGCAGACTTAGTCTAGCACATTGGTCCCTAAAGGAAAATACAGAAGCTTCTTGGCTTATGATGGGCTCACATTCCAATAAATCCATCATAAGTTGAAAGTATCCTAAGTAAAAAGTGCATTTAGTACACCTGACTTACTGAACATCATAGCTTAGCCTAACCTACCTTAAATGTTCTCAGTACACTTAGGTTAACCCATAGTTGGGCAGAAATATCTAACACAAAGCCTATATTATAATAAAGATTAAATATTGTACAGCATCTTGCTAGTCTGTGAAAAGGTTAAAACTTGGAGTACAGTTTCTACTGAATGTGTACCATTGTCAAGTTGAAAAACCAGGGGCTGAACCATCACGTAGGTTGGGGTCTGTGTAGAGGAAACTGTTCATGAAGTTGTAGACAGCTGGGCTCTGGAGATAACATTTATAGAGGTTTGCTGATAAGGAATGCTGTATGAATATTCATTTGATTTCTTTATGCCTCATTTCTATAGGAAAGATTTGAAGCAGCTTTGCAAATAGTGATGGTAGGAAAATAGAAACTTGATCCTGAAGATATAAATAGGAGAAATGGATGAGCTATGAGGGTAAATATTATCTCAGCTTCCTGGTAGCCAGGACAAAAAGGAAAATGGCTCATTGCCTAGTTCCTTATAATTAAAGGTAAAAAATTTTAGGTTTTTATTTTAGGGAGTCAGATTTTTTTCTGGCCCTAAGTCCTAAACAAAGCTCAGATTGCTGCTATATAGAAAAGTGGTTCTCAACCTTCCTTCCACCACTGTTCATGTGCTTGGCAAGCTCTCATATGAGGTGTGACATATGTAAACTCTTGCTGGCACCAGTTTTTATTCTTTTATTTTTTTCTAAATTATAGATGGACACAATCCCATTATTTATTTATTTTTATGTGGTACTGAGGATTGAACCCAGTACCTCATGCATGCTAGGCAAGTGGTCTCCCCTGAGCCACAACCTCAGCCCAGCTAGCACCAGTTATGATTCTGCTCCCTTGTCTCATTCTCATGGGCCCCAGTGGGCGAGGCTATGGTGGAGGGCCCTAAGTGTTGTGGTGTTTAAATCCTGAACAGTTGCAAAAGAGGTTTTTGTAGCCACCCCTGAGCAAAGCTGAGAGATGAATGCAAAAGACTGACCCAGAGACAGTGACCCTGGGGAGGGCCTGGCTGCTCCAACCTAAACCAGTCCAAGGACCAAGGTATTGCTTATACCACTGATCCTCTCTGGATTGCTCTGAAAAAATTTCTGTGTAGCCCCCTGTCCCACAGGACCCAACCTTTTGAATCGTGGTGGGGAAATCGAGGGGTGTGCATTTCAGGAGACCACTCAGGTGATTTTGATGTCTCGATGTAGGGAGAAGCACTGCTACAGAGGACATTTTACAAATAATCCCCTTAGCTTGATTTTGCATAGGAACAGATGGTGTGAAGCTGTGCTGTTCTCTACCACGGGCTGAAGGGAGAAATCTGGGAGCTGAGGAGAGAGTGTGCAGGCAGTGGGTCCAGGTCTAAGGAGTCAGAGTTAGTTTACCTAGAAGGGGTAAAATCACATAATTCTGCATTGTGATGATGAGGAGGAGAAAGGAGGAGGATTGAACCCAGGGACTCTCATGCTTGGCAAGTGCTCTACCACTGAACTATATCTCCAGCTTTTGAGAGGGTCTCACTAAGTTGCCCAGGTTGACCTCAAAACTTTTGATCCTCCTGTCACAGCCTCTCAAGTAACTGGAATTTTCATGCATTATTTTTAAACATAAAAGTAATATGTGTACTTGACAAATATTCAAATATAGAAATACATATGATTTCATTCTACCATGGTAATGGTTTGGGATGTAGTATTCCAACTCTCTAGAGAAATTCCCTGGTTCCTTAAAGGCGGCAGGAACTTTAGTGGACAAGAGCACTGGGCTCCTGAACTGACTTGGGTTCAAATCCTGGCTCCTCTTTCCCCCATGAACTTTAAGTCTTTCAACGAACACTTGGATCTTCCTTGGTACCAGCCAGTGTTCAAAATGCTGAGAAGCAACATTTGTTTTCAGGGAATTTCGGGTCTATTCAGTGGGAATGACAGGTAATTTGAAATTCAATCAATGTTATTAAGCAAGTAAAGTAACCACTGGGCATGTGTCCTTGCTAGTTTGTGCAGGGTGGCCAGGATGGCCTCTTCTTGGAGCAACATTTGAGTTGACTTGAATGCTGACATAAACTGGGGTGAGGGGACAGTGCCAAGTAGAGTGACGACAAGGTAGGGGTACGTTTGGGAGGTGGGGGACAGCAGGGCACTGGGGTATAACAAATTAAGTGGGTCAGGGAAATAAGCAAGACCCGACACATAGGCCTTTATGTGGATCTTACTTCAAGTGCCATAAAAAGCTGCTGGAGGGAGAAGGGAGACAGGTTTTCTATTTCAGCAAGGTGGCCCTGGGAGCTGGTTGAGAATATACAACTGGGGACAATAGACAGCCAGGGAGGTAGGTGGTTGTTAAGGTTAAGATGGGGGACGATGTGGCACCACTGTCACTGGGCAAGGAACGTACTCTCTCAGCCTATTTCCGTAGCTGTAAAATGGAATTAGTAACTGCCTGCCTTGCTGAATACTTGTGAGAAATAAAGGTGACAATACTTGTAAGTGCTTAGTCCAGTGCCTGGCAACAGTAGGAAATGGTAACAATGGTTGTTATTGAACTCTTGGTCTATTTTCAGTTATTGGATAAACCTGGAAGTTACATAAAACCTGGGATAATTTGAAGTTTTAATTTTTTTTTTTAAATTGTCACCCTTTAAAAGTAGGAAAGAAGTTTGGGAGCAGTGGCACATGCCTGTGAATGTCAGCTGAGGCAGGAGGATTGCACGTGTGAAGCCAGCCTGGGCAATTTAGGAGACCCTGTCTCAAAAAATAAAAAGGACTGGGTATTTAGCTCAGTGTTAAAGCACCCCTGAGTTCAATCTGAAGTACCGAAACAAATGAAAGTAGGCATAGGGAGGGTCCTGGTCACAGAATTCTGGCTGTCCCAAGGCTGGAAAGTTGGGGTGTGCCTGGGATGGAGAGAGTGGATTTGGGAAGATGAAAGCCAGGATGGAGAAAAACCCTGCTAGAATCAGAGTTCACATCTGGCCCCACAGGCAAGGAACTGTAGAGATGGCATGTTCCAGCTCACTGAAAGGGATGGTCATGTCGGTTCAGATTGTACACTTCTGTGTGGAGGACTACCTCCTCCATCCAGCCCCAGCAGTCGCCACTTCCCTTGTCTCTGCCTGAGTCCCTCTCTCCTAACCTCTCCTGCATTTTCTCAGACTGAGTCCTGCCCATTCTTTCTTAGCTCTGGGGACCTATAGGTCACCCTTTCTGGCAAGTCAGCACTGAGCCACCTCTTCTTGAAATCTGCTGGTACCATCTTTGTTGGCCAGGGGTCCCAAGAAGCTTGAGATATAACCCCCACCTTCGTGGTCTGGGGCAAGATCAAGGTTGATCTGTCTCCCATGCAAGGTTGGAAGTGCTCTGAGAGGGGTGGGCAAGAGCCAAGGTAGCTCAGAATCCAGGTCTCTTCTGTGGAAGGACAGGGGGCTGTCTGAACTCAGACATCCTCCTGGGTTCCAGGATTGTCCCTGTGAAATAGTTAATCATTCTCTGGGGTATGCAGAGAGGCATACTGTGTCATCCTGATCCCCAATTTCCCTTTCCTCTACACACAAAGAGGCCTCAGAGGTCCAACTCAGCTCTTGGCTCTGCTGTTAGAACAATAAAAACAAACAAACAAAAAACCCACCATGTGTTGAGCACTTAGTATGTGCAGGTGCTGTGCCAAGTCTCTTTACTCATTATTTCACTTAACCTGGACAGTAATTCTCCAGATGGGCATTATGCCCACTTTCTAGACAAGGGCAAGGTGAGCCCAGAACTGTCTGATAATTAGCTTTGCCCACTTAACCTCCTTCTGTGGGACCTCCAGTTGGCTCATTCTCTATGTTCACTTGTGTTCTCTTTCTGCCAGTCTCTTCTCTGCCCACCAGCTGCTCAGGCCTCCCCAGTCTAAAAAATACTTCCCTTTTCCCAGCTCTCCTGACAGGAAGCTCATGTTTCTCTCTGGCCCTGGTGGATTTTTACTTGGCCCTTGGGGTCCCAGGAACCCCTGAAGGTCACCCCTAATTCCCAGGTGGCAGTTCTTGGGGCTCACTCTTTTGATTCTGATTCTGGGAGGGACTTGGTCCTGGGCTCCTTTCTTTACTCTGCCCTCTTACTGGGTGGGCTCTTCTCAGGGCACTTTGCCACACTGGGCCATGCCCAAGACTCTGACTTCAGGGTCTGCAGCCCAGAAAATCCCTGTGGACTCCAGATTCACCCTTCTGGACCCTGGTCAGGTACATTGCTGCCCTGCCCCCCAGCTCTGTTCCCTCGCTCATTGCACATTCAGTAATAACTAGGTCCACTCCATTCCTTCTGCTAGTTTTGTCCATGTGGCTCTTCCTGTCTGGCCTCAATTCTTGTAGTTTCTCACTGGGACCAACAGCAGCCTCTTGAGTGATCTCCTTGTCTCTGAGCCACCTACCTCTGACCTATCTCCACATAGAGGTCAGGCATCTTTCAATCAGAGATTTGACTAACCACTCTTCTGCGTGCAACTCTTCATGGGCCCCATAATCTACATTCACAGTCTTTAAATGTGTTGCTCACCTGTCCCTGCCAGCAAAATGTTTTTGAGTTTGTGTTCCCTCAGTATGTGTTCATTCATTCTTCAAGATGCCCCCCAGTGATTCTTTTTTTCTTGGACTCACCCTTGGGGTAGTCCCCTCCCACAATGAGTACTGAGACCAGTAGGATAGCTTGGAAATGATGGACTGTTACTTCTGAGGCTATGCCATAAAAGGAATGGTGCTCTTGGATTACTCACTCTGGGAGGAGCTGGCAACCATGTTGTGAGGACATTCAAGTAGTCCTGTGGTGAAGAACTAAGTGCTGCTAACACCCAGCACTAATCTGCCCACCATGTGAGTGTGTCTGCTTGGTAGTTATCTTCCAGTCTCTGTCAAGTCTTCAGATGAACACAGCACTGACTGAAATATCTTGGCTGCACACTTGTTAGAACCACTGAGCCAGAACCTTTCAGGTAAGCTGCACCCTGATCCTCAGAACCTGGGTTAGAGGATCACTATTTATTGTTTTAAGTTGTTAAGTTTTTTTATAATTATTATTATTTTTTCCATACTGGGGATTTAACTCAGGAGGGCCCTATCACTGAGCCACATCCCCAACCCTTTCTTAAAGTTTTTGCTATTGTTACTTTTGTGATGCTAGGGATTGAGCCCAGAGTCTCTTACATGCCAGCATACATGCCTCACACATGTTCTACTACTGAGCCCCCCCTCAGCCCCAACCTCAGCCCTTTTAAATTTTTTTATTTATTTGGAGGTAGGTTCTTGTTGAATTATGGAGAATGGCCTTAAACTGGAGATCCTCCTGCCTCAGCCTCCCAAATTGCTGGGATTATAAGCATGTGCCACTGTTCCTGACTGGAGTAATTATTTTGTAGCAGTAGATAACTAATATAGCTGTACAACAGCACAATTCTATTATATACATTATAAGGCATGTAACTCTAAATGGAAACATGAAGATTAATATGTATGCATATGTGTGTGTGTGTATATATATATATATATGTATACATTACACATACACAACACACATACATACACATACATGTTTAGCATTAGTCCAAGCACTGTTCTCTAACAATAAATTTAGGGAACATGGTTATAAGGTGGAAACCAGATTTCAAAACATCTTATTTCAGTACAACATGCAAACAAAAAGATGCACAGTTGATAAGTGTATCGCTTTCTGCAGTTTTACAAGCTGAGCATCACTGTGTGACCAGCATCCAGACCAAGAAGGTGAACCTTTTCTCACCCCCAGACCTTCCTGTGTTCCCTGACAGTCCGTACCTCTGTGGGGGTAACCACTCTTCTGACTGAATCAGCATAGGCTTTTTGGCCTGAATAAACCAGATCGTAAGTGATAATATCAGAGAGTGTTTAATTAACAACCCAATTGTCACCAAAATCACTGGCCACAGGCCCAGTGCATGTAAACAAACACAAGGGTTTTCAGGATACAGACAAATGAGGGCACATACAGAGCTGTCACTCTTTACACAAGTGATGTGTTTCTAAATATCTCATATAATCTAGACAATTCAAGTCTAGTTTTATTGAAAAATCTGCAAAGCAGGATTTGTACAACTTCACATTTGGAGCCTTGACTTGTTAGCATTTAATGTTGCCCAGTTTCCATAATTTAAATTGTGTTAATTTCCAGTTAACATAATTTGAATTCAGACAACCCTCTCTGAAGCCCATGATTTAGCATCTCTGGGGTCCTGGGACTATGTGTGGATGGGACCGGAACCCAGTCCTGAGGGTGGTTCTGGGGGCAGCACGTAGGGTAGAGCCAGGCTACCCACTCCTTCCTGTGCTGCTTTCTTGCAGTGTAACTCTGACAAGCTCTTACCAACCAGGGCTTTCTCTTCTGCAAAATAGGTTGTGCTGGGGGATAACAGAAGTGAATGAGAGAAACGTCTTGGGACACATAGCAGGAGTCAGTGGAGGTTCATCAGCACCAAACCAACTGAGATTCCCCACTGTCCCCTATCCTGCCTCCATGCTTCTTGGAGGACTTCAGACTCCCCAGAAGAGTGAGGGAGTCAGACTACGTTGGCTGGGGAGCCTGGGGCCCAGCCCACAGGAAGTTATGGCTCTGGGGTCATAGACCCAGATTGGGCAAGAGCAGGGAACTTTTCGGTACCTCTGATCCTGGTCAGGAATATTTGGAGACACCAACAATTCTGGGAAATTCAGAGGTAGGGAGTGAAAGGGGTAGAGACAGAGGGGAAACAACAAACTGCACCCCAGTGCCCCCAGGCCTGTTCCCCTTCCCAAATGGTTCAATGAGGTGTGAGGTGACTGGCTTGTAGGTGTGTGTGGGGACAGGTGGGAGACTCCCTTTCTCTAGGGAGGAGAGCAGAAGCAGCTCATCCCCCACTCCCCCCCCCCCAAGTTCCAAATTCATTTCCATCTTTGTTTACCGTCCAAAGTCCCAAACACTGGAGATGCCAGATTCCGTGTGCTCAGACACACAGACACCCATACACACAGACACACAGGCCCAGGGCCCTCATATGGACCCTGCCTCTTCCACTCCCACTGTCCAGGGCTGGCCACCTACTCCAATTCTCCAGGCTTCAGCCCCTTCCTTAGCCTGGGATCTGCATAACATTGAGGGACCTTGGAACCAGACCTCCAGAACTTCAGCAAGTAAAATGGGGGTGGGGAGGGAGAACAATTGAAGGCGGGGTTGAAGGGTCCCTATGTGTGTGTGTGTGTGTGTATGTGGGGTGGTTGGGTGGGAAAATGGCAGAGGATGGATTTTGGATGTCAGGCCTGGGAGGGGATGGAGGAAAGAAGGGTCTCTGTAGGGTCCCCAGCCAGAAGTAAGAAAGGAACAGACCCCACCCTCCAGGTCCAGTTCCCTTCAGACCCAGACTCAGCTCCAACCTCAGCTTTGACTTGTCCCCGATCCAGTACCAGGCCTAACATGACGAGGGAGTATCAAGATCTTCAGCACCTGGACAATGAGGAGAATGACCGTCATCAGCTCCGAAGAGGTGAGGGATACCTCTCCCATCTGAAAGAGGAGTAGTTGGTGACTTTTTACCCCCTCAACCTGCTTTTTCCTGTGACACCTGGCTCTGTCCCTGGGTCTGACACACTTATATAGAAAATGGTGGCCAAGTTCCACTAGTTAGGGGAGGTGCAGGGCATGGGATTTGAATCCCTTTCTTGGTGACAGCTGCCCAAGCTTCTTTGCTGTGTCACCCGCTTCTCAGGACCTTGGGTTCACCCCCTGCCCAAGGTGGGTGGGAACAACTGAAGGCTGGAGAGATGGGCTTATGTCTTCAGAATGTAGCCACCCTCTTAATTTCCTTTTCCAATGTGGCCACAGGGACCCTCGGCCAGTGTGTGTGGGTGAGTGTGGTATCAGGATCAGCTCGGTCAAAGGGGTTCGGTTAGGAAGCCTGTGATGAGGCTGAGGGTCTGTGCTCTGGGAAGGATGTGTCCCCTTTCCCATGCATCCAAAACAAGTTCCCTCTCCCCACTTCTTTGTTCTCTGAGCAAAGAGGAATCTCTTGTGGGGATGGTGAGTATGGGGAGGAGAAAAGGGAGGGGAGGCACCCACACTCCAGTTCACAGGCCTGGGGGCTTAGTGTCATTCTCTTCTCCATGGGTGGGAGAGACCCTGCCTTCTCTCTGCATGCAGATGAAGATGGTTGGGATTCACAGAGAGAGGAAGAAACCTCTTCACTTTCAGGGGGCGCAGTGACAGACTCCCCCAGGTGGAGCTCTGATGAGGTTGGTTAGCTGCAGTGTCACGGTCCTGCCGCTAGGTGTCAGCAAAATCCCAGGGCCTCGGCAGTGTTAGGGAAGGTCAAAGCTTTGCGCCCCTGGGGATCCCACTTCCCTTCCCCACCTCACGTTGCCTCTGGCCCTACAAAATATCTCATTGCCCGGATTTCTTAGTTTATATGATTCCTCCTGGTCTACTAGAGTAGCCTTAGCCTCTCCTCACCAAGTGCCCTGCAGCTGCTACTCCAGGCTGGCCTATGTCTCTGAGCGCCTGATCCCTTCTCTTGCAGGGCCGCCTCCTTCTCAGCCTCTTCTGCAGCGACTTTGCTCTGGACCCCGCCTTCTCCTGCTCTCCTTGGGCCTCAGTCTTCTGTTGCTGGTGGTTGTCTGTGTGATTGGATCCCAAAGTGGGTATCTAGGGGTGGGAAGAGAAGGAAGCAATATTGGGGCTGGGGAAGGTGCAGTGCTGGTGAACACAGTCCCCTCCTGTTTTCCTACACATGTCCTCTCTTGTACAGACTCCCAGCTGCAGGGGGAGTTGCAGGCCCTGAGAAAGACCTTCAGCAACTTCACAGAGAGCGCTGAGGCCGAGGTCAAGGCCCTGAGCACCCAGGGTGAGGGGGGCTTAGGTTGGGAGCTGGAGCAGGGGAAGGGGTTGGGGGTGGTCAGGACATCTGGGCACTGAGCAAGTCTCTCCCCCAGGAGGCAATGTAGGAAGAAAGATGAAGTTGCTGGAGTCCCAGCTGGAAAAACAACAGCAGGATCTGAGTGAAGGTCAGAGAGAGAGGGTGTGTGTATGTGTGTGTGTGTGTGTGTGTGTGTGTAGGAGTAGTGTATGGAGTGCAGCTCTCAGATCAAACCAAGGCTTCCTGGCAGGGGCATTTGTGATTGGTCTTCCCAGAAAGATGACAGATCCCTCCTGCCATGTTCATACTGACCTTATTTCCCTCTCCCACTCTCTTCCTCCTGCTCCCCTTCTGCCCTCTATCTTTCCAGAACACTCCAGCTTGCTGCTCCACGTGAAGCAGTTTGTGTCTGACCTGCGAAGCTTGAGCTGTCAGATGGCCGTCCTCCAGGGGAATGGTGAGGAGGGCACCCAACCAACCCCACTTTTTGCCCCCCTCCAGGCAGTGCTCCAGCTTCTTCACCCTCCCTCTCCCCTCTCAGGCTCTGTGAGGACCTGCTGCCCCATTAACTGGGTGGAGCATGAAGGCAGCTGCTACTGGTTCTCCACCTCTGGGAGGCCCTGGCCGGAGGCTGACAAGTACTGCCAACTGGAGAACGCTCACCTGGTGGTGGTCACCTCCTGGGAAGAGCAGGTGAGGCCCTGGTGGGCTCTTCTGGGAGACTGGCTTGTGTAAGGGAGAGGTCACCGCCCTACTCTTCTCTTTCCAGAAATTTGTCCAGCACCACATGGGCCCTTTGAACACCTGGATTGGTCTAACGGATCAAAATGGCCCTTGGAAATGGGTGGATGGGACTGACTATGAGACAGGCTTCAAGTGAGTGTGTGTGACTGCTCAAATCTTTGTGTCTGGCATCTCCCCAACCTCTGGCCCCAGGGTGGGAGGGGCTCCTGGGGATGTGGCTGAGTCTGACCTCCTGGGGCACCTGGCTGTCTCCTGTCCACAGAAACTGGAGACCAGATCAGCCAGATGACTGGACTGGGCATGGGCTGGGAGGAGGCGAGGACTGTGCCCACTTCACCCCTGATGGTCGTTGGAATGATGACTTCTGCCAGAGGCCCTACCGCTGGGTCTGTGAGACAGAGCTGGGCAAGACCAGCTAGGAGCCTCCCTCCCCTAATTTATTTCCTCAATGCCTTGAGCTGCTGAGGTCTGGGATTGGAAATCCTCCTATGTGTGGGTCTCCACTGTCTTGGGGATTTTCATCTAGGATTTAAAAGGGAGGGGGAGTATACAGTGTTGTTTGGAGGGGTGGGGTGATGGCAGCCATGACACTTCCGCAGTGTGCAGCTTACTACTGACACTTTTTTTTTTTTTTAGAGTAAAAGGAAGAGCAATATATTTAAACATTCTATGAGCTGTCTGGTTACTGGGCATTAGGAACTGGGAAGGGTGTGGTTGGCATTAGGAAGACTTGGGCAGGTAGAGGCATCATGAGAACTGAATGGGCTTTGGGCCAGATGGCCTGGTTAGGAGCCCAGTTTTGTTATTCACAGGTGTTGAGCTTGGGCGTGTAATTTGGTTCTATGAAACTCAGTCACATGATGGGCTTGTTAATGGAGATCACCTACCTGCACCAATACCTCCAGGACTGAACCCCCCAAACTTGTTGAGTACTTCAGATACTTTGAATGAGCCAGATGCAGTGGTGATCCCTGTAATCCAAGCTACTCAGGAGGCTGAGACAGGAGAATTGCAAGTTTGAGGCCAGCCTGGGTAATTTATTGAGACTCTGTAAAATAAAAAGGGCTGCAGAAGTAACTCAGTGGTAGAGTGCTTGCCTAGCATGTGTGAGGTCCAGGGTTCAATTTCAAGTACCACAAAACAACAACAAACAAACAAACACACACTTTGGATGAAATTCACTGGCATTTATTACATTCAGTGCATTAAACAGAAGCCACATTCATAAACAGGTAACAAATACCACAAATACATACAACCTGAGTCACCCAACATATGAGGACAACCAGGACCATGAAAGAGAAGCACCCATATTAACAGAATTAACAGGCAAGTCTGGGAGTGAGGACTAATTAGAACTTTACAGATACTTATGGAAATATTAACAAAAATGGACAGAGTGTTTGTTCACATATAATACACATGCTGATTTCAAAAATAAGCAGTGCTCTGAACATAATACAGCAGTTATAAATGAACAGAAAAGTACATCCTGTAAGAGATGTATCAATAACTAGGCATAGTGGCACATACCTGCAATCCCAGGGACTCAAGAGGCTGAGGCAGGCAGACTGCAAGTTTGAGGCCAGCCTGAACAACTTAGTGAGACCCTGTCTCAAAATTAAAAAACAAAACAACAACAACAAAAAACCTCGGGCTGGGTATGGTGGGGCATGCCTGTAATCCAGCAACTTGGGAGGTTGAGGCAGGAGGATTGCAAATTCAAGGCCAGCCTCAGCAATTTAGGGAGGCCCTAAGCAATGTAGGAAGAAACTGTCTGGAAAAAAAAAAAAGTGGGGCTGAGGATGTAGCTCAGTGGTAGAGCACCCCTGGGTTCAATCTCCTAGGACCAGGAAAAGAAAGGAAGAAAAGAAAAAACAAAACAAAGGATTAGTTACGCATCTAAATATATTGCTGATTGTATTAAATGTAAAAAACTAAGTTGTCTTGCCGGGCGCAGTGGCGCACGCCTGTAATCCCAGCACTTGAGAGGCTGAGGCAGGAGGATCACGAGTTCAAAGCCAGCCTCAGCAATTTAGCAAGGCCCTAAGCAACTCAGTGAGACCCTGCCTCTAAATAAAATACAAAATAGGGCTGGGGATGTGGCTCAGTGGTGGAGTGCCCCTGGGTTCAATCCACAGTACTCCCCCCCCAAAAAAAAACCCAAAAAGAACACTAAGTTGACTGGGCTGGGCGTGGTGGCACATGCCTGTAATCCAAGCAACTTGGGAGGCTGAGTCAGGAGGATCGCGAGTTCAAAGCCAGCCTCAGCAACTTAGTGAGGCCCTGAGGAACTCAGTGAGACCCTGTCTCTAAAATAGAATACAAAATGGGGCTGGGGATGTGACTCAGTGGCCGAGTGTCCCTGAGTTCAATCCCTGGTTCAAAAAAACAAAACAAAACGAAAAAAAAACTAAGTTGTCTTGTTAAAAGACAAACATTTCCAGACAAAAAATAAAATCCAATTATATGCTCAAAAGACACATCTGAAACAGAAGTTGAAAACAAAAAATATGAAAACTATATTGGGGCAAATTCTAATTGAAATAAACTATCATAAGAAAGTATACTTTATAATAAAAAGTATTATTAGAGAAAAAGAGGGCCACTTTCTAAAGATAAAAGGTACGATTCAATAGGAAATACACCATTAATAAATATGTATGCACTGAACAACATAGCCACAAAACATAAAGTACAAAATTTTGAACTACAAGGAAAAAATAGAAAAACCTATATTTTGCTGTAAAAAGATGATCAAACATCTTTGTCAGCAATTGAGATCAAGCAGGTAAAAAACTTTAGGATACAAATGTTTTGAACCCAGAATAATCTATTATGATGTAATGGGCATATTCATTCCACTTCACTCATCAACTGCAGAATACCCATTCTTTTCAAGTACACCCAGACATTTTAAAAAATGGTGCAAATACTGGAACATAAAGCAAATTTTAACAAATTTCAAATGGGGAATAATGGCCAGAAATATAAAATTCCTATATCAAAATTAGTTAAACAAATCAGCATATTGTGAGATATCATGTTCAAGTAGCATATATATCAAGAATTTGAATATGGTTTAACATCAGAGAAGTTGGTTAGTATAATAGATTTAGGGAGTACGGAAGGATAGATTAAGGGACAATAAAAGACAAAATGACACAATGCAGAAAAGCACTCAGCAAAAGTTCAGCTCCTCTTCGTAATAAAATCTTTCAGGACTCTGTCAGCTTCTATCTTGTTGCTTCACTGTTGCTTCCACTACTTGTTCCAAGATACCTGCCCCAGTCCAGACCAGGGAAAAGAGGAGGAAGATGGCACGCTTTCTTTCTCTGTCTACAGGACACTTCTGGAAGTTGTGTGTACCACTTCAGCTTACATCTCTTGGATCAGAATTAGTCCCAGGGTCAAGTTAGCAGCAAATGGTTCTGAGAGGTGCCAAATTCCAGGGGAATATATCATTGTAGAGCAGGAGTCAGCAAATTTTGGCATTCACCTGTTTTTGTAAATAAAGTTTTACTGGAAAACTGCTCTGTTTATCTATTGATATATCCTTTATGACTGCTTTCGAGCCTCAGCATCAGTGTGGAATAGTTATGATAAAGACTGTGTGGCTGGGAAAGCCTGAAATATTTTCCATCTGGTTCTTTACAGAAAATATTTGCTGACCCCTGGTGCAGAGAAAAAGGGAGAATTGATATTAGAGGTCACTTAGAAGTCATTGCTCCTGTGACCAAACTGTACAAGCCAGGAAAAGGCATTAAAATTTTAGGACTGGGAGGCTGGATATGTGTGGATTGGTGGTAGAGCATTTTGCCTGGCGTGTATGAGACCTGGACCACAAAACAAAACAAATTCCCAGGACCACAAAACAAAACAAATAAAAAGTCTGAGTGCACAGATTAGCCAAAACAATCCTGGGCAGAAAGAATGATGCAGGAGGTATCACAATACCAGACCTTAAACTCTACTATAGAGCAATAGTTATAAAAACAGCATGGTATTGGCACCAGAATAGACAGACCAATGGTACAGAATAGAAGACACAGAGACAAACCCACATAAGTACAGTTATCTCATACTAGATAAAGGTGCCAAAAACATACAGTGGAGAAAAGAGAGCCTCTTCAACAAATGGTGCTGGCAAAACTGGAAATCCCTATGCAATGCAATGAAATTAAACCCCTATCTCTCACCCTGTACAAAACTCGACTCAAAATGGATCAAGGATCTAGGAATTAGACCTGAGACTTTTAGCCAAATAGAAGAAATAGTAGACCCAAATCTTCATATTGACTTAGGACCAGACTTCCTCAACATGACCACCGGAGCACAAGAAATAAAAGGAAGAATCAATAAATGGGACGGAATCAAACTAAAAAGCTTTTTCTCAGCAAAAGAAACAATCAATAATGTGAAAAGAGAACCTACAGAGTGGGAAAAAAATCTTTTCTTACACACACTTCAGACAGAGTACTGATCTCCAAAATTTATAAAGAACTTACAAAACTTTACACCAAAAATGCAAAGAACCCAATCAATAAATGGGCTAAGGAACTGAGTAGACACTTCACAGAAGAAGATATACAGGCGATTAACAAATATATGAAAAAGTGCTCATCATCTCTAGTAATTAGAAAAATGCAAATTAAAACCACCCTAAGATTTCATCTAACTCCAATTAGAATGGCTATTATCAGGAATACAAGCAATAACAAGTGTTGGCGTGGATGTGGGGAAACAGGCACACTTGTGCATTGCTGGTGGAGTTGCAAATTGGTGCAGCCACTCTGGAAAGCATTATGGAGATTCCTCAAAAAATTTGGAATGGACCCACCATTTGACCCAGCTATTCCACTCCTTGGTTTATACACAAAGGACTTAAAATCAGCAAAGTAGAGGGATGCAGCCACATCTATGTTCATAGCTGCTCAATTCACAATACCTAGATTGTGGAACCAACCTAGATGCCCTTCAATTGAAGAATGGATAAAGAAACTGTGGTATATATACACAATGGAATATTACTGAGCCATAGGGAAGAATAAAACTATGGCATTTGCTGGTAAATGGGTGGAGTTGGAGAATATCATGCTAAGTGAAATAAGCCAAGCCCAAAAAACCAAAGGCCAAATGTTTTCTCTGATCAGTGGATGCTGATATATAACCGGGGGGTGGGGGGAGGAAAAATAGTAGACTGAGACAGACAGTATTACCCTACGAATATGTAAGATTATATGAATTGTGTGAATAAAAAATAAAAAATTAAAATTAAAAATAAAATTAAAAAAAAAAGTCTGGGTGCAGTGGTGTAAGCCTGTAATCTCAGATGCTCAGGCAGATTGGAAGTTTGAGGCCAGCCTGGGCAATTTAGTGAGAGCCTGTCTCAAAAACTTAACAAAGGCTAGGGTTTAGCTTAGTGGTAGAGCGCTCCTAGGTTCAATCCCCACTACTGTAAAACACAAATAAACAAATGAAAACGAAGACCAAAACAAAACAATATTGCAATGGTACAAGAACAAATGGGCTAATGATATGGAATAAAGAACTCAGAGATAGACCTGTGGGTCAATGGGAACTTAATATACAATAAAAGAGGCAATTGGTGGAGGAAAGACACTATTGGGAAAATTGTCTTTCTATGTTGAGAAAAATAAAACTGGATCCGTCTCTAACACCACAGACATAGCTGGATTCTGGATAGACTGATGACCTAAATATGAAAATTAAAGCTAGAGAACAAATAGAAAGTGGGAAAAAGGAAATCTATATTCCTAGGACTTCTAGAAGAACTTAGAAGTTTTTGTGTTGATGAGCACTTCAAAGCAATATCAAAAAGCCAGAATAATTTGCTGAATTGCATGAAGTTTAGAAATTTCAGTTCAATGATAAGGTTTCAGATAGGTTCCCAGCGAGCAACTCATGGCATACTCAAAATGAGTAATTGAAGGATTTTTTTATTTTTATTTTTATTTATTTATTTTTTTGGAACCAGGGATTGAACTCAGGGACACTCGGCCACTGAGCCACATCCCCAGCCCTATTTTGTATTTTATTTAGAGACAGGGTCTCACTGAGTTGCTTAGGGCCTCGCTAAGTTGCTGAGGCTGGCTTTGAACTCATGATCCTCCTGACTCAGCCTCCCGAGTCGCTTGGATTACAGGCATGTGCCACTATGCCCAGCTGAGGGATTTTTTTAATAGAGGGACTATTTGCAAAGGTGTTAGCAGGATTAGGGGAGCCAGAAGAAATGAGACAGGAACCCAGGTGTTCCAGAACAGGACCAGGGGCAGAGGGTCTCCCAACAGGAGCTACAACTTTTGGTTGTCGGGGGCAGCCAGCCCACAGCAGCCCTGCAGGGAGGATGCTGAGACAGTCAACATCCTCATTCCCTTTTCCTCCCTCCAATTTCCTGCTGGAGCTGCAAGCCAGATGGCAAGGGAGCAATTTGATGTAGTCATACAGTTTAGCCTTCCAGGCCACAGAACAACATAGAACAGCATAGAGAGTGAGTCTGGAGGGACAATGGAAGACATCCAGCAAGGAAGGAGCACAGAGATGTAGAAGATAGGAGACCTTTTAGAGAAGCAGAAAAAGGTAGAAACAGGCCATTCATAGAACAGGGAGCCTGCAGGTCTAATGTGTATGTGAAGACATGATTATGACCCCTGGCAACGAGAGAAATGCAATTTAGAACATCATTCATTGATAAAAATCAGAGGGGAGGGCTGGGGTTGTAGCTCAGTGGCAGAACACTTCCTGAGCATATGTGAGGCACTGGGTTTGAGCCTCAGCACTACATAAAAATAAATAAATAAAATAAAGGTATTGTGTTCATCTACAACTAAAATTTTTTTAATTAAAAAAAATAGAGGGGAAGATAAGTGCTGGCAAGGAAGTGGAAAATGAGAATCTTATGTATTGCTGATGGGAGTGTAAATTGGAATAGCTGTTGAGCAGGGTATTTAGTGGAGTTAAGAATGCATATAGGGCTGGGGATATAGCTCAGATGGTAGAGTGCTTGCCATGTGAGCACAAGGCCTTGGGTTCAATCCCCAGCACCGCAAAAAAAAAAAAAAAAAAAAAAAAA
>JAJEJO010003999.1:84430-194906 GCA_020662805.1 Glaucomys volans | reverse complement strand
GGGTTCAATCCCCAGCACCGCAAAAAAAAAAAAAAAAAAAAAAGAATGCATATATGTATGTACAACCAGACAAATGAGAAGTTATGCTCTGTGTATCATGTGTAAAAATGTATTCTACTGTTATGTATAACCAATTAGAACAAATTTAAAAAAAGATGCTTCTCAAAAAAAAGAATGCACATATGTAGGCCAGGTGTGGTGGTACACACCTGTAATTTCAATGAATTGGAAGGCCGAGGCAGAAGGATTGCAAGTTTGAAGCCAGCCTCAGCAACTTAGCAAGGCCTTATTAATTTAGTGAGAACCTGTCTCAAAATAAAAATAAAAGGGCTGGGGATGTTGCTCAGTGGTTAAGTGCTCCTGGGTTCAATCCCCAGCACCTGCCCCCCCACCAAAATGCATATATGACAACTATAATGCACTAAAAAAAAGAATAGGTTAGGTTACATCTAACACACACACACACACACACACACACAATGCATATATGAGCTGGGCATGGTGGCACATGCCTGTAGTAACCTCGTGCCTTCTGGGCACTAAGAGAGCGTGCCTGATAGATTACTATCCAGCATTAAACCGCGGCGAGGTGTACAGACAGCATTATGAACAGATGAGAAGTAAAAACCAGAATGCTGTCTACAACACAATTAAGATTGATTAAAGTTGAAAACCTGCACACGGGTTGCCCTACATAATATTAAAAGATCCCGTATATTTTAAAGGACAAATGTCAGGCACTGTTTTAATAAAGGAACACCTACATGTGTTTGCTTAAAGGGAGGATGTTGGGAGGGTTCAACCAGGATGTAGAGGAAACATGAAACTGAAACCGTATGCATAATGAGAGCATGACTTGAACTGAAGAGCGGGAACCACTCAAGCCTTAACTCTGGTCCAGCAGGAACGATGTGCATGTGCACCTCAACACCTGAAAGGACCCTTAAGTGGGAGATAGGAGAAGCATTTTCACCAAACACAGGGTTAAGATAAGGAGTGCACTGTTACCTGGACTCGTTTTGTAAGTCGATCCAAATAAGGATAGAGATATGACAGAGGAGGAGGTCAGTTTTTAAAAAATTTGTGGATATTCTGTACCTTCTATTGTGATGCAGTAGGGATGGCACATCCTTGCCTGTGCAATGATTTAATCAGAGAACCTTGAACTTGAATCTGATTAGGCCTCCAGCACTACCAGTTTATGGGAAATGTAGTGGGAGAGAAATAGACATGCAAGCGTGCATTTGGTCATTCTAGAAGGTGGTAGATTGTACAAAATTTATGGTCTCTTTAACAAAAATAGCAAGAAATAAAAGAGGGAGGAGGAACTGTTACAGATTAAAAGAGCCTTGAAAGATACAGCAACTACATGCAATGCTTGGACTTTGGATCTTTTTTAAAATAGTTTTTTTTTTAGTTGTAGATGAACACAATGCCTTCATTTTCATTTATTTATTTTTATGTGGTGCTGAGGATTGAACCCAGTGCCTTGGACATGCTAGGCAAGTGCTCCACCACTGAGCTACAGCCACAGCCTATGGACTTTGGATCTTGATTTTGAACAAAAGGATTGCAAAAAGACATGGGAAAATCAGGTAAATTAAAATACTAACTGGATAAAGTATTCTTGTCAATTGTTTTTGGTATGATAATTTTGTAGTGCTGAAGTTAAGTTGAAAAGAGATTCTGGGTTTTAGAGATACATGCTGAAATATTTATAGGTGAAATGATATGTCTGGGATTCTCTCTGAAATAATTTAGCATGTTTGGGAGTGGGGAGATGGGAAGGGTGTAGATGAAACAGAACTGGTCACATGTGGGTTAATTATTGAAGGTTCGTTATACTAGTCTCTCAACTTTGTGTGTGTTTTATTCACTAAAGATGACCCAGAAACTACAGAGCCTAAAGACACGACTTAACCAAAATAAATATGATAATTTTTTTACAAATCCAATGTGGGAAAATAATATTTTGCCTCTACAGAAAAGATTGACAGATATGACAACTAAAATTAGGAACAAGCAATAGACTTGGATGAAATATTTATAATAGTTATAAGAAGTAATTAATATCCAGAATATAAAGAACTCCTACAAAATAACAAGGAAAAACAAAGCTCAACCCAACAAAGAAATGGGCAAAGAATACCGTAGTAAACATTCGTCTTCTCTATTTTAGGTAATCCCTCATTATGTTCACAAGTAGCCTAAAGACTATATCCTCCTTCTTGCTTCTCTGGTATAGGCAGAAGTGGGCATGTGCTGGGGAGATTGCTCACCAGGTCTCCTATCCCAGAATGTTGAATCTTGAGTGTATGATGCAAATTTACCATGATAGCTGGGGGGAGTCATGTTTAAGATCTTTAAGAAATCAAAAAGATGAAAGCTGCAAAATAATGTACACAGTATGAACCCACGTATGTAGCCACCCTCCCCCCTAAACAAAAAAAAAAAAATAAAAAAACAACCCCACAATAGCAGTATACAGATACTCAAATTTACCATGGGATTATTACATCCCAATAAACCTGTTGTAGGTGTAGGCTATTGTTAGGATGAAAATGCATTCATAGTGCACTTTATCTAGTGAGCACCACAGTTTAGCAACACAGTACACTATAGAGGATTGGCTGCTTACCCTCCTGGATTGTGTGGCTGACAGGGAACTCTGCCACTGTCCAGTATCTGGAGAGAGGATCATACTGCATATTGCTAGCCTGGGAAAAAATCCAAATTCAAAAGACAAAGTATGAGTTGGGCGTGGTGGCGCACGCCTGTAATCCCAGTGGCTCCGGAGGCTGAGGCAGGAGGATCGCAAGTTCAAAGCCAGTCTCAGCAAGGGCAAGGTGCTAAGCAACTCAGTGAGACCCTGTCTCTAAAGAAAATACAAAAATAGGGCTGGGGATGTGGCTCAATGGCCAAATGCCCCTGAGTTCAATTCCTGGTCAAAAAAAAGAAAGAGGACAAAGAATGGTTTCTGTTGAATGCATATTGCTTTTGCACTATCATGAAGCAGAAAAATCATAAGTTGAGCCATCATAAGTCAGGGGCCACCTGCATTTCCTTAACCTATACCAATGACTGTTGCTTTTTCCTTGTGTACTCAGCTGCCCCCTCTGTGGAACTCTTCCCACTGCGAAGGTTTTCCCATCAGAAAATCCTTTTTTGATGCACTGGTCCCTCCTTAGACACTGTCTTATTTCTCTCTTTATTGTTTGGTTGTGCATTACAATATAAAGGACAGAGTCAGAGGATGGGGAACCATATCCTTCAGGGCTTCTCCCCCTCCCCCAGTACTAGGGATTGAACTTGGCTTCCCATATGCTGGGCAAGTACTGTACCACCGAGCAACATCCCCAACATTTTTATTTTACTTCAAGACAGGGTCTTGCTAGGTTGCTGAGGCTGACCTTGAACTTGTGATCCTCCATCCTCCTTGCTTTTGCCAACTGAGTCACTGGGATTATAGGCCTGTGCCACCACACTCAGTTATCCATCAGGGTTTTTGATCTCCCTTCCCCTGGTTCTCTGGAAGACCAACTTAGCTGTTTCTGCCTGTCATTCTTGTAACTCCTGTTTTGAAGACTCTCCTCTACCTGAAGCAGCTCTGGACTCTAGGCCAGACTGTCACTTCTACCTGACAGATGGGTACAGGTTGGTGCGATGTTTCTTGGCAGCAGGACTTCAACTGGTTCAAGTGTTTCTCCTATAAAACTCAGTTGCCTCATTATGAGTCAGTTTCCCATAGGAAGCCTGTTTTAGTTTGAGAGTCTCCCAAAAACAGAGCCAGAGAGAAGGATTTGCAGGAGGTGTTCTTCTTGGGAGCTGATCCCAGAAAGCAGGAGTGAAGGAGAAGAGGGGGTGAGATGAGAAGATTGAAATGCCTCCAATAGGGTGGCATTAACAAGATTACTCCCACGTTAGGTGACTGGAGCTCATCAGCATCTCCTGAGTGTACAGAATGATTGACCGAAAGGAGGGGTGGCTGGAGAATTTACCCATCAGCCCCTGCTTCCCACGGGTTTTAACTCCCTGGAAGTTTTGGGCTGTACTTGTGATGGCTGAGCAGGCTCCTGTTGGAGCTAAAGAAAGCCCTGGAGCAGAACATAGAGCTCAAGCTCTCAGTGGGATGTTTTCAGTACAAGATGTTTGAATTCATGTGGAAATGTCCACCTCTGTTGTAGCTGGAATCACTGGGTCAAGGTGGTGGGAGATGGGGTTCCAGAGACGCCAACTATGGTCCCTATACCCAAACTCCAGCAAGAACGATTAGGATTTCCAATAGCAACCCAAACATAAAATACCTAAGAACGAACTTAAGAAATGTGCACAGTGTTTATGCAAATGACTCTAAAACTCTAATGAAGGCCACAGACATGCTTGAATATAGCTAACTGATTCTTGGCTAGGGAGTCTCAATATTGTGATGAAATCAATTTTCCCATAATTAACCTATAAATTCAAGGTTTTTTTTTTTTTTTTTTTTTTTTGAACCAGGGATTGAACTCAGGGACACTTGGCCACTGAGACACATCCCCAGCCCTATTTTTTATTTTATTTAGAGACAGGGTCTCACTGAGTTGCTTAGGGCCTCGCTAAGTTGCTGAGGCTGGCTTTGAACTCGCAATCCTCCTGACTCAGCCTCCCAAGTCGCTTGGATTATAGGTGTGCGCCACAACGCCCGGCTTAAATTCAAGGTTATTTAAAATAAAAATTCTAGTGCAATACACACACACACATATTTTGTAATTTGACATAATGAGTCTATATTTATCTGGAAGAATAAACATGAGAATAGCCAGCAGAAAAATTTAAAAAGAACAATAACTAGGGGACTTATCCTACCAGATATTAAAAGTATATTATAGAGTGTGTGCCAGGAGACAACTTGTCCGTTAAAAAATTCTATTTGACTGAAATCAAATCAAATATAATATATTATAAAACTGCCCAATTAAAACTTGCTTGGCATTGCCATAGGAATGGGCAGACAAGTCAAAGACAGAATGAACTACAGAGGTAAATCTGTTACAGGGCTGGGGCCTTTTGGGAAAATGAGGCAGCATGGAGGACCCCTCTTCAAACCCTGATTCATGCAATCATGCCAGGAAGATTTCAGACATGTTACTCAGAGTTACAGGCACGCGTCGATTAGAAGGGACAGGCAAATCGAACACGATCAAGGGGGAGAGTGGGTCCTCTGAGAGAGGAGAGGGACTGACTCCTCCTCCTCAAGTTTGATTGAGGGTCCCAGGGAAGTTTCCAGAGAGTCCCACCCAGTCCATTTCTTTACTTTTGACTGACAGAGCAGGATGACTTCAGATTTTCAAGTCCTTACTGCTTTGACAACTCTAGGTCACTTAGGTTCATGCCGACATGTTCTAATTGGATCCATTCTTACTAATTCTCCTTATCTCTCTGAGTTCTAGGATTTGGTGTGTGTAAGGGTCACAAAAATTCCCCCCTTCAGGGTAGCTTGCGTGTGTGTGTGCGCGCGCGTGTGTGTTTTAATCAGCATTTTGGGTCTACATTTCTCCTGCAGATAACAGGTGTTTCAGGTGTTTGCTGAGGAATGTAACATATCCTGTTGACTTAGCCAGGCAGGGCTTCGGGTAAATTACTTTTTAGAAAAGAAAGCATGTGGGGGTCTGCATAGTGGGCCCAGTTTGAAGAATTATTCCTTAACCTCTTGTTCCCACTGTGCAAGTCCATCAATTCCCCATCAGATCCAGGGAACTAGTTGGGGATGTTTTGGTCTAGGTGACAGAAATCCAATGGAAACAATTTTAAGTACCAACGGAATTTATTAGAAGGGTAGTGAAGCATCTTGTGAGGTCTTTGGTTAGGGGGGCAGTTGGGCATTGTGTCAAAATAGGAACTGGTGTTCCCCAGGGGACCTATGAGGTTCTCCTGCTGTATGCGCTCTACTTCTTTCAGAGAATTTGCTTCATTCTTTCATTATGAATTGCTTCTTTGCTCTTCATATCGCATTCTTACAACACTCCAGAGCTTTATGGCTTACATTTCTTCTCTCCTGTGTATCTCTGCCTCTCTGTCCTTTCCCCTAGAACTGGGAAGATACTGATTGGGTCATTTAACACTGCACTAATAAACTCGATCCAAGGGTCATGTCATGGTTGTTACTCATGGAAAGCAGGGTGAGAGTTCACAGAAATGTGCAGGTAGTGATCAAGGGACTGAAGGTGAAGGTGGGAAAACTGAAGAATAGATATCCATGATATCCGGGTACATAAAGGAATTTGGCAGGTAACCAAGGAAGAGTTTCACATCAGAGGAAAAAAGATGGAGTAAGTGGTGGTGGGCCAGTTGTTATCTGATCCAATCCATAGAACCCATTGCTTTTATTTTACGTTTTATAATAGCAATCATTTATTTCTGATGTGCTACCTTTCTCGGTTCTGAATACCTGAACTCTTGTTCAAAGGCTCCCTTTCATAGGGACTGGATAAGGAGTTTGTACATAAAGGAGCTATGGGTTCTTTTCTATGAAAGAAGAACCTGAGAACTCCTTCCTTCCCCATTTAATGGCACTGGTTTTACCATAACAAAACAAAGCAAAACAAAACAAACAAAAAATCCTTTGAGGGAACATCCTGTGGAAGATATCTTAGTGCCCCAACTGATTTGCTAAATCTGACCATTCAGTGATGCATTTCTTCCAGTTAGTTCCCTTAAGATCTTTCTGTCAAATACAATAGCTTCAGCACAACAACGTGCTCTCAGCATACTTTATTCTGAATTCAGGGGTTTCAATTACAGTGTTCATGCTGCCTTTTTTGACAGGATAATAATAACAGGTATAAATAGCTCTCTTTCTGTAATGTAACACCAACTAAAAAAGAAAGTAGACACCAACATAGCAAAATATTCCATACTTAAAGCCAAACACATTTAGTTCTTCTCTGTGCAGCAGGTAATAGGAAGGCATCTATGCACTTGCTATTTCTTTTCCAAATCAATAGTGTGGGACAAACTTTGAGAGGTCACCTCCGTGGTGAATAATCTTGCAACACGTCTGGGCAAGCATCTTATGTAGGGGAGAAGAAGTGTTCTTCCTGACTTCCAGATTGGCCAAGTGATGAGTGTAGTGGGACAGGTGCAGAGTGCCTCTCTTCCATTGTCACCAAGCTCATGTTAGGGCCATATTATTTAACTGTACCAGCAGATGCTTTGAGAAAGTTGTGTGTATTTGCCACTGCAAGGAGGAAGCAAAGAAGAGGAGGAGAGTCTCAACACCTGTAATGAAGAGTAGAAGTTGCAGATTGGAAAAAACAACAACTGAAATCTTCTGATGAAAGAGAAAGGGAGAAACAATACAACACAACACAAAAACCCAATCAAACAAAACAGGCAAAGGGAAGTGAAATTGTTCTCTTCAGGGTAAGCCATGTCATGCAGAAAGCCTCCAAAAGGGGGAAAATATCCTCAAAGCACTCATCACTGGAACATTTTCCCTTACAAATGACAATACCTTATCAGTTTGTTTTTTGAGTCAGGTGCCCCATGGCACATGTCTATAGTCCCAGCAACTCAGGAAGCTGAGGCAGGAGGATCAAAAGTTTGAGACCAGACTCAGCAACTTAGCAAGGACGTAAGCAACTTATTGAGATCCTGTCTCAAAATAGAAAATAAAAAGGGCTGGAGGTGTGGCTCAGTTGTATGTGCCCCTGGATTCAATCCCCAGTACCAAACCAAACCAAAACAAGCCAAACCAAACAAAAAAGACTTTCAGTTTGGCTTTTTAGCTCAGTATGTGTCTGGTTGCTCTGAGGGATTTTCAGTGGTACCTTGGCTTTCTTTACAGCCTTTTCTGCTCACTGCCAGTCAGCTCTGATGTGCCTGATATGGTTTGCAAACTAAAGGAGAAAAAGAAATCTACCTTCCGCAGCTGTTGCAGCCAACTTTCCAATCTCCTGGAATACAAAACCAGTGCTCCCTCCAGGGATGCCTCCAGTCGACAGTGGGGTGGCCATGCTAGACTTTTCGGCAGAGAGCCCAGATTCCTGCCTGAACATGGCTGCTTTGTAGCAAGACCTGTATGGTCCAGGGACTCAAAGCTTTTCCAGAGTTTTCCTTCACTGGGTAGATACAGCCATTTTGCTGATCTGGTCTCTGAACTGAACCAATATGGTTCCTGAAGGAAATATTTCCTCCTTTGGGATTATTACTTCTAAAGCTGGTAGAAGTCAAACACAGGTGAGTTATTAAGTGCAATAGGGAGAGGAACTCTTTGGTTTCTGGACTTGTGAATTCTGGTTATTAGAGCAACTGCTCAAAACATATAAAACATCCTGTAGAATAGCTGCCTTATCTCCTACCTGGAACAGCTGTGGAAGGTTGATTGTGGCATTCCAGTGATATATCCAGGAAGCTGCTTCTGTTGATGAGGTACATGGCAAGATCAGTGAATTCCATGGGCTCATGCGCAAGTACTGCACTTCTTTTGCCTTTATGAGTTGCTTGCTCAGGAGTTGTGCATACCTTGACAGTGAATCCTAGAAGTTCATGCAGTATGGCTGAAGCATTGCAGGACAGGAAGGCAAATCTATATGCTGGTGGATACGTTTATATATTGCCCCTTCATGATGTCCAATGCCAAAATTAACCTACTAACCTGCTACCAAATGAATGATGGTTCTTCTCTCATACCTGCTCCCTAGAGGTTCAGCCGTTGGATTCCTCCTCCTTCTCCTCCTTCTTCTTCTACTTCTTTTTGAGATGGGGTCTTACTATATGGCCCAGGCTGATCTTGAACTCCTGGGTTTAGGCAATCTTCCTGCCTTAGCCTCCTGAGTAGCTGGGACTACAGGTATGCACCATTGGGCCCAGCTTCTGGATTCTTCTCCATTACACTAGGGAATTTTGGTATCATCTTAGTCTCAATCAGCAGACACTACCATTGGGGCCAGATTTCAGACAACCAACGAAACAAATCACTGGATTTGCTTTCAGCTACTTTGACTCACACAATAAATGCAGAATCTCTAGGAAATGTGCCATATTTAATAAAGTAACTGAGTGGCTATTTAATTTGATGCCTCCAAATGGGCAATGGCCAAAGGCCCAAATGCATTAACAAGGGCAACCTAGCCAGATCATGATCATGGAAACTTGACCTCGATTAGACCAGGGGTAGCTTCATAATCAGAGCTACTTTGGCTGTGAGTTACACCAGAGTGCCTCAGTGGCCTGGGGAGGACAGAAGCCCTTGGTGGACCTCCATAGTGGGAAGGGCTTACTGTGGATGCCAAGAAAGAGTTGGGCAGATGGGGGATACCAGCACTCACCTCTCAGCAAGAGAGAGGAAGGCATTGTGGTTTGTGGTACTTCCTTATCTAACTCTGAACATTTATGACCAGAGACATTAAGATCAACCTCCCTGAGCTGCCAGTCTCATTCAAGGACTCAAGAAGTCAGACGTTATTATAATAATCAATGATGGATTATTGGGGAGGAATTGTTATTGAGTGTAAAGTCGCAGAAAAAATAATACATTCATAGAAGTCAGCTTATACCTTGTACAAATATAAAAGCAGTCTCCAAATGGTAGTCTTTCCTCGTCCAGGAAGCAAATTTTTTTGTTGGCCATAAAAATCTATGCTCCTAAACTTTGTATCCCTTCCTTTACGGGTGCACATAAAACACATGGTCATCTTAAAAGATCTGTAGTGTCGCAAATGAACCAAATCTACCAGTAAAAATAGCTCCCCATACAAATTAGGATTATTATATAATAAAATCGCCCAAGGGAGGAATGTATTCAGCAAGATTTGTGATAATGAATTCCTATTTTGTAATCCCCAAATGATTGATTAAACTCCTCATTTGTAAGATTTTTAGATTTGATAAAATAGACCAGTGTAAGATAGGTCACTGTTCCAACATCTACACCCATTTGGAATGTTGATAGTGGCATTTGTCTCCCTCCCCATTTGGGACTGCCACTCAGAACCACCCCCGACTCATGGCTACTTTGAAGTCACTTGACCCCCATTTATTTTTTCTTGCAGTTTCCAGGCTACTCAGTGGAGGAAATTCCTCCTTCCCTCTGAATTAATTTCTCCAGTTTAAGCTCCCATTGCCATAGTGATCTGCATTCCATCACCCAGAAGCAAAAAGAGTCTTGGCCATGGAACTATCTGAGGGCTTTTGTTGTGTTTTCTGTGGTTTGTTTTTCAGTAGAGAAATTCCTGGGGTAAGATAAACAGGCTTTACTTTGATTTTGTAGCCCTTACTTTTTTCTAGCTCCTTCCTTCTTCCCTGAGTTAAAGGCTTTGTTGCCAAGGGTAACCATTCTGGCCCCCATCATTTCCAGTACACACCTGAAATCCAAAATAAGTTCTTTAAAACTCGATTTACAACAATACATTTTGACCTAACAACTGGAGTTCTTTTTTCTTGGACACTGTTTAGAAACATAATAAAGATATTTCACTGTTCCTCGTCAAGGGGTCATTTCTCAGCGGAACAATATGGTTTCTTGTCCAAGGGAGGTGCTAAATCCTTAAACAAACACATCATTTAGGTGCACAGATTAATTGTATTTTTATTGCAAACATTTAATGACCTCAAATAACAGAGGGGTTATATTTGTACTGGTGAAACAAAGACTTAGGTTTGTTTTAGGAACAAATTAACTCTTGATTATCAGCCCTTTCTGGGGTTAGCAAGCGCAGGGACCATGTTTAAAAACAAAGGAACCCCGTTGGGGACGTGGTTTATGCATGAGACCCTGGATTGGATACCCTGCATCACAAAAACAAACAAAAAAGCCACAAATGAACTTAATATGAACATAAAATGTAAACCCTATACCAGAGGTACAACCTACAACGGACACGAAAGACAAATCAATGGCAGAAGTTATGCATGTGTGGGGACAGGGGTACTTGGGAAATCTCTGTACCTTCCGCTGTATTTTGCTGAGAACCTAAAACTGTCTTCAAAATAAAGTCTATTAAAAACAAAAACAAATCCCCAAATCAATCATGGTTTCCAAGGTAGAAATTTGGATTTCTAAGTAATTTAGCTGCGTGTTCAAGGAAAAAGTCACTTCCTAAGATAAACCAAGGCATTTTTAAGGACTGTGGACACTCTGGCAGTGCTGAAGAGGACAGGTCAAGGACAGCAAGTGGAGGAAGGGGTGGAGCGACACCATGGGGTGAGTGTACAGCCTGGGGCAGAGGAAACACAGGTTCCCCCTATCACAGGTGTTGACAATAGTAACAAAGATGGAGCAAGAAGCAATAAAAGATCCCAGTGGCACAGCCAAGACTGGGCAGACCTGGCAGGGTGTGTTGTCCTGGGTGGTGGGTGTAAGGGTGTGGCCTTCAGGTCAAGGGAAGGGCCCAGTGCAGAAAAATTCCTTCCTTCCCTGTCACCTTAACAATATCTTGGCCCCAGGTCTGGTAGGACATATGGTTCCATTCTGAAGGCATCCTAAAACACAGGGGGACCCAGGGATCAAACTGATGAACTTTTATTGAAGACTTGTTCTAGGTTGAATTATATGTTGGGTCCTACTGAGACTTTAAAACACAATAAGGCAGTGTCTGTCTTGAAGGAAGAAGGAAACTCATTTACCAAGGTCTGTTAGGTGCTCATAATTTTATACACACCCTCCTTTAATCCTTAAAAGGATCACTTACTGGGGCCAGGTATGATGGTGCACACCTGTAAACCCAGCAACTAGAGAGCCTGAGGCAGGAGGATTGCAAGTTCAAGGCCAGCCTGGGTAACTTGGTGAGGCCCTGTTTTAAAATAAAAACTAAAAAGGGCAGGGAATGTAGCTCAGTGGTACAGCACCCCTGGGTTCAATCCCCAGTACTGGACAAAAAAAGAATTTATTAGGTAGAGGAGATAATTATGACTTTATAGATGAAGAATCTGAGACTTAAAGAGATTGATTTAACTAAGGTCATTCAGTTATAGAACAGTGACACCAAATTGGAAGGCTGGTTCTTCTCTCTGGCATCAATGCTGTGGTGAGTCCCTACACCACATGATCCAGGAGGGGAACTGAGATGTCTTTATTGTTACCCATATGGCAGGCTTTGTCAGCTTGCAGTACAACTGGGATTATGTCTAAATATTCAAAGTTATCGTTCAGGTGCTCATAACCAAATGGACGAGAAGTCCCTTGCCCTAATTCTTGGAGAACCATGGAGACTTAGTTTAAAAGTTACATAGTTATAACTGTTAAACTGTGTAAGTTATATACGTTATACAGTTTAAAGTTATAAAGTTTAAAAGTTTATACCTGCTTCTCGAACTCTTGCAGAGAAAGACCTGGACAATCCCCTACATCCCCTACACTAGTAGGTTCCATTTCTATTGCCTCATTTGTGCCACTGCTACCAGAAGCAGCTGCTGAAAATAGGTCCTATGCAGCCTGAGGTGGCCTCTGCCATGGCTATGCTGCTGTCCCTCTGGATCTGGCTAGAGTTTCCCAAGGCTTAATGGGAAGATAAACAGGCCATTTACTCCCCTCATGCCCTGCTCAGCTCTGGCCCCCTAAGCCACCAGGGTGCCTATGCTTCGGGAATTTCAGCTTTTTTTTTAAATTGGTTCTTTTTAATTATACATGACAGTAGAACCCATTTTGATATAATTGTACAGCAGGGAATATATCTTTTTTTTCACAATGTAGATTCACATGATTCATATAATCTTACATATACATAGGGTAATACTCTCTGTCTCAGTCTACTGTCTTTCCTTCCCCCACCTCCTCCTGTCCCATTTTCCTCTACACCATCCACACTTCCTCCATTCTTTTCTTATCCCCCCCATTCCCTCCCCTGCATTATGTATCAGCATCTACTGATCAGAGAAAACATTTGGCCTTTGGTTTTTTGGGCTTGGCTTATTTCACTTAGCATGATATTCTCCAATTCCACCCATTTATCAGCAAATGCCATAGTTTCAGGGAATTTCAGCTTTTAAAAACAATTTTACTCATTTATAAAAACCGACACAGGCCTGGGGTTGTGGCTCAGTGGTAGAGCACTTATCTAGTATGTGTGAGGCACTGGGTTCGATTCGCAGCACCATATATAAATAAATGAATAAAATAAAGGTCTATCAACATCTAAAAAAACTGACACAAAAATTTGAACATATTTATAGGGTACCATGTTATGTTCTGATACAGGTGTACATTGTGAGTTTCAGCTTTTTAACTGCCAATGATGGCTTGTTCAGAGTGTACCCTACTCCCTCATGAGTATTGTTGATCAATTGTGCCATTCATTCCAGTGGCTAGGGAGGCCAAGGAAGGAGGATTGCAAGTTTGAGGCCAGTCTTAGCAAGGCCCTAAGCAACTTAGTGAGAACTTGTCTCAAAACAAAAAAGGAGGTGGGGCTAGGGATATGGCTCAGTGCGTAAGTGTCCCTGGGTTCAACCACTGTACACGGGGGCAGGGAGTGCCATCCATGCCCTTGGGCTCTTGAGGGGGTAACACTTCAGTTCATATCTCTGCTGTAGGGTCCCCCAAGCACATCTTCTGAGCATCTATATGGTCAGGGGTCCCTTCAACCTGGTCTCCCCCATGAATTCTTCCAGACCTTAACACTGATACAGGGTCCTATGGACAGTTTGTGTCCCTTCAAATTCATATGTTGAAGCCGTAACCCAAAGTGTGATGGCACTTAGGGAGTTAATTAGTTTAGATGGAGCGCTGAGGGTGGGGCTCCCTCCTGTGATGGGATTACTGCCCTTTTAAAGAAGAGGAACTGACAAGAGTGTACCCACATTTTCTCTCTTTCTCTCTTCCCCCTCACTCCAACATGTGAGAACACATGATGGCAGTTGCAAGCCAGGAAGAGCCCAGATACTGAACCTGTGAGCACCCTGATCTTGAAATTCCAGCCTCCAGAACTGTGAGAAATAAATATTTGCATTTAAGTCACACAGCCTACAGCAGGCTGAGCTGACTAAGACAAGCATCACTAGTTCTATTCCTTTCTTCAGTCATGATGGGTTCCCCTTGGGCCCTTTGGTACCCTTTCCTGTGGGCTGACCTTAGTGAGCACCGTCTCTATTCATCAGGGAGGTTCTAATGACATTACACCTAAAACAAAACAAAACAAAACAAAACAAAACAAAACAAAACGACAACAAAAATCTTGGGGACTCAATTTCTTTGTTACAAAGAATTCTTTGGCTCTTATGAAAAGTGACACCTCCTGGCATTAGCCATTTCAGGGGAGGGCAGTTTTCCCAAATCCTTGGAGTCCTGCCTCCCTGTTGGGCAGGCAGAGTTGGCTCCTGCTTCAATAGCCAAGGGGAGCTGCTCCCTGCTTCTATCAAGACAAGCATCTTTGGCCAAGCAGAGCAAGGATCTCTTGCCAGGTCATTTGCTGACTTCACCGAAACAGGGAAGTTGTTAGTAACTTTTAACTGCCAGCTTGGGTATATAAAACAAGTTGAACTTCCTGTAATTCGGCACCATATATTGTCATTAAAAGTTAATGAGAAGAAAAGCAATTGCCTGCCTGGGCTACCGGCAGGTCAGGTGGCTGCGACTCCCCAGGGAGGCGAGGCTGGAGAAGGGGGACCCCTGGGAGGCTTACATTCAGACTGACTCAGGCTCCTCTGAGGCCCAGGGATGGGACACTTAGGGGAGATCAGGAGCGCAGTCCAGAGAGAATGGGACGGAGGTGGTGGCAGCTGCCGCCCGACCACGCTGACTGGGGCTGTGAGCGCCAGAGCGGAAGGGCCAAGGCCACCTGCCTTCAGATCCTGGCGGAGCAGAAAAAAGGGAAAGGGCGGAAGTGCAGCCATTCGGTCCGCCTCCCTCCAGCTCCAACTCTCAAGTCCTCTGTCGCCTGGGGCTCCCTCGCTGCGCTCTCAAGCCAACTTGAGCACCGCAAAACCAGTTTTGAATCTCAGTGTCAAAAACTTGCAAGTTGAGGCTCTAAAATCCGGGTGGGTGAACCTATGTTCGCTTCAGACTTTTAAGGAGGCAGTTCGTCCAGCGGGCAGGCTGCCGAGGTGCCCGCGGGGTGGTACCGGCAGAGACCAGCCGCGGTGACCGCGACCTCGCGCGCAGTGGTTGGCGGTAATGCCTGAAGGGAGCGGTCCCGGTTCTTCCGGGAGCGGAGAAACCAACCGGGCCAGAGCGGTATTGCTGTGTGTAGAAGCCCTTGCTTACCCGGTCCCCCTGCCTAGTGTAACTGGAAGAAGGGACGCAGAGGTCTGGGAAGCTCTGATTGCGTCAAGCACTCTTTTGTAAAGTAAAAAGCAAGAGGGCCGTTGTCACCCCGCTCTTACAAACCTGGAGCTTAGAAACGTAATCATCCTGGTTTCGGGACTTCAGCTCAGTAGATCTAGGATGAAAGAGAAACTACCACTTTCTGATGCCAAACTGCCAAGCTGCCTTGACACCTTCAGGGTTTTTACAAGCTTTAATCTACTCCAAGAGTAACCATCAACGGTATGTGATTTGACCCGGAAAAAGTGAATAAGCTAATAGAGGCAAATGATCAGAGGAAAAAGTTGCTAAAATTTTCTCAGGGGTTCACTTAATGAACTCCCCCCCCCTTAAGAATGATCTCTTCACTGCTGAATATTTCACTTCAGCTATTTGGAGAGAAGCATAAAACTGAAAACAAGTTGGAGGTGGGTGGGGGTGCGGGAGATTCTGGTCCCTTCAGCTGTGACCACACGGTGGCGCTGCCGACCTGAAAGTGTTGGCAAGTGAGAGGTAAAAGAAAAGGAAAAACCCTAACTTTGGTGGTGAAAGAGTAAGCCCCCAAAACGTGAAGTGATGTTTAATACCCATTTCAACAATTAATTTTGTGGTAAAATACACATAACATAAGGTTTACCATCTTAACTCTTTAAATATACGGCTCAGTGACTTTAAGTTTATATTGTGTGCCAGGCCCATCTGCAATTCCAGGTATTGGTGAGGCTGAGGCAGGAGGATTGCAAGTTCCAGGCCAACCTGGGCGACTTAATGAGACCCATTCTCAAAGTAACAAATAAAAATGTCGGGGATATAACTCAATGGTAGAGTGCCTCGGGGTTCATTCCCCAACACCGAAAAAAAGTTTATGTTGTGCTACTGTTCAGGGAATTCTTTTCATCTTGCAAAACTGAGACTCCAAACCATTACAAATAATATTCCCTCCCCCTATTCCTGGGTAAAACCATTCTACTTTCTGCCTCTATGCGGTTAACTACTATAAGTACCTCATACAAACAGAATTATATAATATGGCTGGTTCATTGCACTTAGCATATGTCTTCAAGTTTCATATTTTAGCATGCATCAGAATATCCTTCCATTTAAAGATAAATTTTATTTCATTGTACCTATGTATCATATTTTGTTTATTTATCTGTTGGTGGCTGCTTCTACTGTTGGCTATAGGATATAATATATGTGAATATGGGTACAAAATACTTCTTTGAGTCCCTGCTTTCAATTCTTTTGGGGATCTGCATACAGGCAGAATTGCTGGATCATATGACAGTTAAAATTTTTTTTTTTTTTGGCAGTGCTGGGGATTAAACCTAGCACCTGACACATGCTAGGCAAGTGCTCTACCACCAAACGACATCCCTAGCCCTCTAAAACTTTTTTTGAGAAATAACCATACTATAGCAATTTTAAAAATCTTTTACTGAGGTACAGTCATATATTACATAATTTTTCAGTCAACAATAGACTGTGTATAAGATGGGATGTTGGTTCCCATTTATATCAATTAGTGACATTGTGATTGTTTTAGTTTGTGTAAGGATGAACGATGTTTGTGCAGTGATAAAATTGCTTAATGATGCATTTACCAGATGGTAACATATTCCTGTTAAGTGACACATGACTGTATCATATATATGTGTATATAGTATATATAACCCCCCATACATGTGTATATACAGAAACATGCACATGTCAAATGTTGCAAATTGAACACACCATGCAATCAGAAACCCTAATCATGACAACAATCGAGGGCCCCAATATGCCTCCTTCCAGTTGTTACTCCCTCTATTGACTTCTAATAGCATAGATCAGTTTTGCCTGTTTTTGTTCTTAAGTAAATGCAACTGTGCCATATGTACTGTTGAGTCTGGCTTCTTTTGTTCATCACTATTTGTGAGACTCGTCTGTATTGTTGCATATGGTTGTAGCTGGTTCACTGTCGTTGTTGTGCAGTATCCCAACTGTGTGACTGTACCCCAAATGAATAAATGAATCCTATTCATTCTGGTGCTGATGGGCATTTGGATAGTGACCTACCTATTTTGTGCTATTTTGATGATGAGTACTGCTGTGAACATTTTTGTACATGTTTTTTGATGGAAATATGGATGCAATTCTGTTGGGTAAATCCCTAAGGCTGGATCTGGAAGTTCAGATTTAGTAGATACTGCTAAAAAAGTGTCCAAAGTGACCATTTTACATCAGGAGTGAAAGTTCTGCTTGCTCTATATCCTTGCCCATATTTTGCTTACCATAATAATTTTTGGGGGATGGTACCAGGGATTGAACTCCCAGGGCACTCGACCACTGAGCCACATCTCCAGTCCTAGTTTGTATTTTGTTTAGAGACAGGGTCTCACTGAGTTGCTTAGAGCCTCGCTAAGTTGCTGAGACTGGCTTTGAACTTGCCATCCTCCTGCCTCAGCCTCTCAAGTGCTGGGATTACAGGTGTGCACCACTGCACCCAGCAGTGTGCCTTGCTTTTGCTGAGGCTGGCTTTGAATTTGAGATCCTCCTGCCTCAGCCTCTGAAGCAGCAGGGATTACAGGCTTGTGCCACTGTACCTGGCTACCATAATAATTTTAAGGCATTGTTTACTCAAACAAAAGTCATTAAATCAACTAACATTTCTTGAGAGCCTAGTATGTGCTAGGTGCTCTTCTAAATCATGAGACACAGCTTGAGCAAGGCTGTCCCAAGTCCCACTTTTCGGTGACCTGTGATTTCCAAGCTACAATAAACAGAGCATATTTGACAGGTGCTGAGGGGAAGGGAGAAGCAATGGAGATGAGGCTCAAGAGAGCTTTTGGGGGCCTCTGGTTGAGGTTTTACCTCCACTTTCTCCACCAGTGACTTCTACTTAGTCCTAGCAGGGTGAGTAATTACAAAATGCAAATGATTGTAAAGCTGGTGGATGAATTGCCTTGTTTCATGTTTTTGATGAGTTGTTTCCTGAGACTTTTCCAATGTTTGTACCCAAACACCAGGCCTCATCTCTCTTGGCTTTAAAAACCAAGGAGGAAGGGACTCTGGGTGAGCCATGTGCTGGGTCCCATGCAGGGTGTTAGAGACAGGGATGAAAAAAACCATGAGTCCTGCTTGGAGGGTGTCACAGTGCACAGTCTTGGGAGGAAGACAGTGCTCTAAATCAATGATAATAGCCCAGCATGGAGGTGGGTAGAGGAGGGCCTCATGAACTCTGCTTGTAAGTCTGGGAAGGCTTTTGAAAGGAGGTTATTCAAAATGTGTTTTCTGGAAAATGAACTGGAGGTCACCAGATGGATGACTGGACTGGGATTCCAGGAAGGGAGAAACTTGTTCTAAAGAATGAAGAAACAATCCAGGTGTGATGCCAGTCACCCCAACTACTTGGAAGTCTAAGGCAGCTTGGGAATCTAAGCCAGCCCTTGTGACATTTTAGATCCATGCATATCCCTGCCTGGGAATGAAATCAACCAAATTATAATGTTATACTGTGTGCATGTATGAATACATAATAATGAATCCCACTATTATGTAAAATTATAATACACCAAGAAAAAGGAAAATAGGCTAAAAAAAGCATACTTGTCCCTTCAACACAGAGGATCCATACCATAAAAAACCCCAAGTTAGCTGGGCGTGGTGGCGCATGCCTGTAATCCAAGCAACTCGGGAGGCTGAGGCAGGAGGATCACGAGTTCAAAGCCAGCCTCAGCAACTTAGCAAGGCCCTAAGCAACTCAGTGAGACCCTGTCTCTAAATAAAATACAAAAAAATACGGCTGGGGATGTGGCTCAGTGGCCAAGTGTCCCTGAGTTCAATCCCTGGTTCCAAAACAAAAACAAGAACAAAAACAAAAAACCCCAAGTTACATGGATTCTATAAGCTAGTCAGGGAGAACTGGCCCTCAAAGAACAAGGTCACAAACATTGCAGATATAGGAAAATGAAGAATTTATTAGATTAAGATAGGCATAGTATAAACTATGGGCTTTCAGGAAACGACAGAATACTGCTTTACAGATAAAGAAGAAAAAGCACAGAAGTTGCAAGCTTCTTCCTGCTCCAGTGGAGGTCAGGCAGGGATGTCATTACTCACAAGAAATGTCAGTCCACGGGGGTGGAACAAACAGGGGGGGTCTTGGTGTTTTTCCAGCTTTTTTTTTGGTTTTTTTTTTTTTTTTTTTTTTTTCCTAAACCAGGGATTGAACTCAGGTGCATTTGGCCACTGAGCCACATTCCCAGCCCTATTTTGTACTTTATTTAGAGATAGGGTCTCACTGAGTTGCTTAGCACCTTGCCCATGCTGAGCTGGGTTTGAACTCAAGATCCTCCTACCTCAGCCTCCTGAGCTGCTGGGATTACAAGTGTGCACCACCAAGTCCAGCTGTTTTGGCGGTTTTAATGGGGTTTTCTGTTCCCCACCCTGCCTTTCTTCTTGGTGCACTTACTGGAGTCCCAGGGACAATGGCCTTAGAGGTCAGTGGCCTGAGAAGGAGATGAAGACTCAAGGCCAGAATAGCAGAAGCAGGGATATCTCTTCAGGATATTGGGGCTTGTAGAACTGGGGCATGTGTGTGTGTGTGTGTGTGTGTGTGCATGTGCGCATGTGCACATTTGTCCTTGCCTAGATTGTTTGTCCAACTTCCTACCTGTCATTTAATCTAGGCATCTCAAACTCACCTGTCCCAAATGGAGTTCATTTTAGTTCCTCTTTCTGCCCTCTTCTTCAGACACACTTATGTTCCCCACTCAATTAAATCTACAGTTTTGTATAGTTTCCCTCTGTATCCTTGGGGGATTCGTTCTGGAACACTCCTGCGGATACACAAATCCACAGATGCTCAAGTCCCTTATATAAAATGGCACAGTATTTGCATACAACTTGCATGCTTCCTTCCTATACTTCATCTTTTTTTAATATAAAAATTTTTTATTATTATTTGGGGTACTGGGATTGAACCTAGGAACACTCTGCCACTGAGCTACATTCTCAGCTCTTTTTAAATTTTTTGTTTAGAATCAGGATCTCACTAAATTGCTCAGGCTGGTCACAAAAGTGTGATCCTACTGCCTCAGCCTCCTAAGGAGCTGGGATTACAGGTATGTGCCACTTCACCCTGCCTGGATACTTTAAATCATCTCTAGATTACTTATGATACCTAATACAGTTAAATGCTATGTAAATTGCTGTTACATTGTATTGTTTAGAGAATAATGACAATGAAAAAAATTGTATCTGTTCATTACAGACACAATTCTTTCCTTTCTCTCTTTTTGTGGTGCTGGTATAACAGTGGCCACTCTTTTGCAATTCATCCTTTGTAAGGTTACCTCTCCCTTTTCCTTTCTGCAAGATTATTTCCCCTTTTGCAAGGTGAAGTCTCTCCCTTATGCCTGGCATTGAAAATTCTAAAGAAAAGCCACACCTAAATGATAAAAATGCTAACTGCTAAATAATCTTTCTTAGATCTACACAACCCAGAATATCTGGTGAGCTTTAGATAACATCAGAATATGTAACACTTTTCGTTCTTTAGTTCTGCGCCGCAACTAACACAAAGTATATAAATTGGCATGAGGTTTAATGTACAGCAGACCAATATGTCAACAGGTCAAGTCAATATGTCTAATGAAGTAAAGAGGACTTAGAACCTTTTTTGGGGGCCTGCAAATGCTCAATGATTACTAAAAGCAGAATAAAAAAACTTGGCATCTCCAGCTCCATTCCACATCTGTTTCCTTTGCTTTGAGTTGACTTGGATCTTTGAACAACAGGTCTAGTCAATAAAACATCTTGGGATGAGCTGAAACCACCCCCCAGACAACAGCAACTTTCTTACAGCAACTGACAAGACCCTGCCTGTTGGAGCTTGAGGTGATGATCAGCCAGACCACAGTTTGGCAAAGACTGCTTGACCATGTGTATTTCTGGTCCCCTTGTCTGTATACTCTAGGAACTTCGGTCACCCCTACCCCTCAAGAGAGGGCTGAGATGCTTGATGTTACCTGTAAGCCTTCCTGATATGGCATGTTGATTAAAGTTCCTTTCCTGCTTTTCATCATTATATTTTCTATTTGATTTGTGGGGAGAATGACCAGATCTGATTTTTTGGGACCCCTATTGAATTAAACACTAATTAGTGCATAAGTGCATAAGAAAGCTAGCAGCAAGAGGTCTCTAAAGAAGGCGGTAAGGAAGGAGATGGAGAGGGGGAGCTGGCCCCTCTCTTTATCTTCAATCTTTTTAAGAAACATTTTGTTTTAGTTGTAAGTGGACACAATACCTTTATTTATTTATTTTTGTGGTGCTGAGGTTGAACCCAGGGCCTCACGTATGCAAGGCAAACTCTCTATCATTCTTTAGGTGAGAATCTGAACAGAATGGCCCTGGTTGTAAAGTAAAGGAATGTACTCATAAAACATCTGAGGAAATCCCCCTGTGCAGTGGGCATGCAACCTATCCTGTATATCCCCCCCTACTTGTATACAGTGACCCTCCATTGCATACTGGCCTGCAGCTGCCAAGGAGTAAGTAATAAAATGTCTAAAACCTCTCCACTGAGTCCTCCAAATTCATCCTTTGGGATTGGTAAAGCTCCAGGTGCTTGTAGTCCTGAGGTTGAATGACTGTGGCAGTTAGCAGGATCCCAAATGTCACAGGAAAAGAGATGTCTCTGGAGAAGGGTCTTGAGGAGTTCCCAGAGGAGAGGGGGAACTCAGCTCAGGACCAGAGAGGTTCTTGACATATGTGAAGTAAAAGAATTTCAGCACCAGCTAGACAAAGGCATAGACAGAGGTTTACTTAAGAAGGTAGATTCACGTTCAAGGGAGAATTTGGGCTGTCTTGAGAGTGAGAAACAGCCCTGCATTGGGCTGGGGGTCCAATATTTATAGAAGAGCAATGTCAGGGGCCAAACTGGAGGTAGACCCAGGGTGGAGTTGCACAATTTTGTACCAGTTTCCCTGTGCTTGAGTATTTCCCTCATTTTACCAGGGCATGGGCCAAGGGTGAGTTGCTCAAGATTTACAACTATACTTTCCACATCTTGGGAATGTTTCCTTTAAAATTCAGTATCTCTGTTTTTATCCTAAATCCCTATCCCACAAAAAAATGTGTTGAGTTGACCCTTGAGTTGGGAGAGGACATGAAGTCTGCAGGGAGAAATTCCAGGCTGGCCACAATCCTTGATGTGATTTGAGGTGGCTTCCCTACTGGAGGGGTGGGGACCATGGTGTGAGTATGGAGATGCTCTGAAAATGTAAAGGGGGGTGCTGTTAGTGTTGGAAGCAGCATCAAAAGTAGTCTCAGTAAAGTGAAAGGAATTCAAAGTAGTGGAGGTGCTGAGTCAGTAGTGGCCTGACTGCTCTTCTGTGCATTAAAGTTAGCCACAGTGGAGAGCGGTGGTGCATGCTGAGGCAGGAGGATTGCAAGATCCTCAGCAATTTAGCAAGGCCCTAAGCAACTTAGCAGGACTCTGTCTCAAAAAATGAAAGAAAAGGCTGGGGTTGTGACTCAGTGCTTAAGCTTCCCTGGGTGAGAATCTAAACAGAATGGCCCTGGTTATAAAGGAATATATTCATAAAACATCTGAGGGGAAAAAAAAAGTTAGCCACAGCCTGGGAGTTAGCCACTCAGGATCAGCTCCACAAATACAGGAAGAGTTAAAATAGAGAGAGATGTCTGTTTAGCACAGGATGACAGCAAGGATGTGCTTTCACAGCATTTAGAACTTGCAGATGACTGCCTATAGGTCATGTGACACCATTATGCTAAACTGAGGAGATGTTGTGGCCACAGAACCCATATTAGGGCATTGGTGATTAGTGGAAACAGGGATCACCAGGCATGGGATTCACTCAGGGAGTCCACTAGTTCCAGTGACTCAGAATCTGATGTGGAGGATGAAAGATATAATAGAAGCTAGACTGGTAATGGTCCAAAAGTTAAAGACCCAGCAGCAGCAGCCCCAGGGGGAGGATCCAGATTTGCTCCGGCTCCAGAGAGATATTTACATATCACCATGAGTCTGTATACCCCTGTGGAGCTGGTGGAACGGGTCCAAGTTCAGGCAGAAAACAAAAGAAAGTGTACTGGCATGGCTGCTCCACTTGTGGGACACCGGAGCAGATGGGGTAATGTTGAATGATATAGAATTGTCCAAAAGCCGACCCTACTTTATGCCAGTGCTGCTGATGAAAGTGTGGGGGCATTAACTAACTTGGCTTCTTCTTGCCACTAGCAATTCTTGGCCAAATTCTGGAGATATTGCCATGCTCAGAGGTACCTGGCCCTATGGAAGAACTACAGAGCTGTTTGTGGTAATTAGGAATGAAGCATGCTATTTATGTGCAGCCGTCCCCAGGACGGACAACCTGACTTTACTCCTGGGATGAGGAATGCAGGGTTACATGTGGGCCCTCCATCCATTTGTGGTGCCTTGCTAGTCAATATTATCCTATTAGTGGGGCAGCTTCTCTAGTAAGCAGCATGACTGACAGCAGACCTGGGAGAGACAAGAAAATTGAGGCAGAAAACAGGAGTCCACTCTGGACTGCTGTGGAGGGAGCTTATAGCACTGGGTTAAGGGACATAAGACCCCTATTGGATTTTGGTCACAATTATGGAAGGGGGCAGAGGAATGTTATAACTTGTAGGCAAAACAATTGCGTGCTACTTCTGCGGCCCTTGCTGCCACAGAGTCCGTCACCAGAGAAACGAGTCAAGGTCGTACGACTGGTAAAGCTAAGGTGGCTGGAGGAAGCCCCAGCAGAAGAAATTGCCACTTGGCTACAAAATAGATTAAAGCATGTAAGTCAGAGACTGGGGACACACTGGGGGCTGCCCATAAAGATGTCTGATGTGGGTGCTGCATGCCAGGACTGTCTTGCCTGCTCTCAGTGCTACCCAGTATGACTGGAGTCATGAAGGGCATATCAAGTGAGAAGATGTCCCTCTTCAGTGTTGGCAGGTAGACTACCTTGGCCCTCTTCCATTATCATAAGGGGCCAAATATGCATTCACTTGCACGGACACAGTTACAGTCTTGATGCAAGCCTTTCCCAGAAAAAGAGCCAATCAGAAGGCAACTAATGGAGAGCGACCAATGAACTCAGGACTAGGGCATATTTTGAATTTTCCACCTGCCTTACAATAGCCTGCTGAAACAAGCCGGAAGGACTGAGAGTACCTCTGTGCAAAGGTGGGCTGCTTGTCTGCTGAGGCACTTAGGAAACCTAATGAGAACCCCAGACCTCATAGGCCTGCAGTTGTTTCTATGTAATCTTGCCAATGGTGGGCAGCATTAAGGGCACAGATAAAGGACACTTCCACTGGACATTTTCCTAAGCCAGCGTGCGGCATGAATAACAACTTACTGTTGCCAGCTCCTTGAGACATCACCTGGGAGACAAGGAGCATTGGTTGGCCATGGTCTGTACAAATGATCTCCAATTCTCAAACCAGGAACTCATTCTTCTGTTCTAATCCCCTGGACAGGGGCTTGGACCTTCCTCTGTGCTCTCCAGTAGGGTCCCATTCTGTCCTGTCACTTTCCAAGGGAGGAAACTTAGGTCAAGCACCTGAAGCTGGTATTGGTGTATGTGAAGGTCTTCTCTGCAGCATTTGGAGGAGGGGAGAAGGAGCAAAGAAATTGATTTTTACTGAGCACCTGCTATGAGATGGACTTTATGTAAGGACTCAGAATTAGACACTTTCCCTTACATCAAACCATTAAATTTCCACAAGAACAAAACCAAGTGGGTATTATACCTACTTTCAGCTAAAGGAACAGAAGTTCAGAGATCTTGAGTAACTTCTCCAAGGTTCACTTATGGTTGATCTAGAATTCTAATTTTGCTTGACTCCAAAAGCCCCACCTACCTTCCAATGGGGAGTCACTTTTATACAATTTGGGCCCTCATCTTTTTTTTTTTTTTTTTTCCTGGGCGTGGTGCTGGGCATGGAGATTGAGTGGTGGGTAGCTCCTGAGCTCAAGGATTATGCAGCTCGTTTGAGGAGAGAGATGTATAAACGGATGACGAGAAACAAAGGCTGAACATTCCTTCATGCAGTGTCTGTTTATTGGGAGCGGACCACACTCACATCCTGTTGCAGATGCTGGTGATTTGGGACTGAACAAGACACAGTCTCTGCTTTCATGGTATCTGCCATCAACTATGTTCAGAAAGATGATAACCTGAATATGTAAAATGTATAATGTTAATATGTTAAATGGTGATGCAGGGCTGGGGTGCCCAGTGGTAGAGCACTTGCCTAGCATGAGTGAGGCCCTGGGTTCAATCCTCAGCACTGGAAAAAAAAAATTGGTGAGGAGTGCTGTGGAGAAGAGAGGAGGGTCAGGGAGAGGGGAGTCGGGTGAAAGATGGGACTTGGGTGGCTGGGCACAGTATGCCCCCTCCTAGTTTCTTGGTCTCTCAGGCTGGCAGTAATTGTGCACAGATGTTCTTCCTGGTGCATTTGCTTGGCAAGAGTGGAGTCCAGAGTGCTGCAGTTGTTCTTGGCACTGGTGGTGCATTCTCTTTGGTGGCTTGTCCTGGACCTCAGCCCCTGGGCACATGGACTCCGATGTCAAGGTGTTTTTGATGTCTGTGGTGATATTTGTACACAGAAAAGACTATTCATTGTTACTTGATTTTATAAAATTTATAGTCAATTTGTTAAAGTATGTTTTAAAATTAGTTTTCTCAAGCTTCTAATTTTGTTTATAAATGTGATTTCTCTTTTCATAAATTAAGTTAAAAAAGAACCACCAGTTTGACCTTCTCATTACTGCATACTAATGCAAGTTAAAGTCACAAAGCTCTTCTTAAATAATCAGTCCCATTCATCACTTATTTAAATGCCCCCAAACATTCTAAACTGAATTTACACATACATTGTATTCTAAGTAATTTTGAATGCCTGACTTAACAAGCAAAACTAAGCAAATAAATTAAATTAATAGTCACAATGAATCTCCAGGTCTCAAATGATCCAATACTGTTTACAAACACAATCAAATTATTTCATACTTTTAAATGGAAACCATAACTCACTAGCATGAGTTTAATTTGACATTATAAGGCTAACTTCAAATTTTTAGTACAATAAATTTTCTTACACATTATAATGCCAAATGTAGATTGCTCTTAGCACAAATGTATTAATACCATATGCTTGCTTGATTTACTTTGTTATTTATTTATTTATTTATTTATTTATTTATTTATTTATTTATTTTGTATCAGGGATTGAACTCAGGGATACTTAACCACTGAGCCCTATCCCCAGCACTTTTTAATATTTTATTTAGAGATAGGGTCTTGCTGAGTTACTTAGGGCCTCCCTAAGGTGCTGAGGCTGGCTTTGAACTTGCAATTCTTCTGCCTCAGTCTTCCGAGCTGCTGGGATTATAGGAGCATGCCACCATCCTGGCTGTCATCTATTTTATTATTCTTATTACTGCAACTATTATTAATTAATTAATTTTTTGAAATGGAATCTCATTATGTTGCCCAGGCTGGCCTTGCAGTCCTGGGCTTAAACCATCCTCTTGCCTCAGCCTCCAGAGCAGCTGGGACTATATACAAGTGCCACCAGATCTTACATTGTCATTTATACCTTTAGTTCCAAAGCTTACATTTGGAATATACTTCCTGGAAGGAAAAGCATTATCATCCCGTGTTACCTGGGGTTGACTAAAGATACTTGCAGGACAGAGTTCTGAGGCTGGATGTGGGTCTTGGCACTTCCTTATGACCAGGGTGATTCTTCTGGGAGCTAAGGGGAAAGTTCTGTGTCCTTTTCTAGTTGCTTAATTCATACTCTTTAGGTGGGATTGAACTCACAGTCTGCATTCTGTATTTCTCCATATTTCGTATTTTTTGGTTCTATTTTAATAGATGGAATTACACACAGCAGCTGAGTTTGTAACTACTTTTTCACTTTGCTGCTGAGGGGAATATGGGATTCCTTACCATTTATTTAGTCTAGGCAAGATGCAATTCTGCCAGGCATTTTTGTGATGTCTGATTGACTCATTATGCTGGTGACCCATCATGCTGATGACCCTATGGGGGACAATACCTCCCTTTTCAGCCCCCATGGTGGTCTACACTGGGTCTGCAGGGTGAATCCTTTTGCTCAACAGATGGTATCTCAAATAGCTCACTGACTTTCCCCAGAATCACCCACACTTTGTCATCACTTGTGGGGTTACAGGGATTCATGAATGTCTCTTCCAGTCTGTCTTGAGCTGTGGGTGTTGTTGAGATGGGAGTCCCCATATCCCAGCTAGGGATGGTTTTTTTAGGCTTCATTTGAGCAAGATAATTCTGAGATCCTGTTCCTCAGAAATCTCCAGTTGACAAGGAGGATATTATTGAAACCAGTCATAAACTCCTGAGGATGTCCTCCTGGAAGCCTTCTATGGTGGGTGGGCAGCCTTGTGGGTGTCTCCTTGGGTGGAGGAGGGTAGGACTAGGTCCCTCTCACCTGAAGAAACTCTCTTCTCCAAATGTCCTCCTTCCTTCCAGCCCTCCTTTTGTTTGTTTTTGTTTTAGAATTTCATTTGCTGCTATAAAGATCACCACTTCTTCTGGATTGCAAAACCCACTTGTGTCCGTATGCACGGGGCGTTAAACCTGGCTGTTTGCAGTCTGGGTCTTTGTTCTTGACTGCGCATGTGTGTGATAAGGTGGGGTGGTGGGACATGAATGAAACTCTTTTTCAGGTCTCAGGTTATTTTTGGATCCTTATCCTATTATAATAAAAATTCTGCTGTGAGGCAGAAAGAAGGTTTGGGATATTATTTACATTCAGTTTTGAAAAAAATTAGAGGCAATTAGAGGGAATTAGAGGCAACCTTAGTCAAAAGCCCCAACTCTTCATTTGGGCCTGCAGAGACCCAATGAAAACAGGTTAACAACTTGACATCTTTATCTTCATTTTATATCTGTTCCCTTTTCCTCAAGCTTTGGGTCAGATTCCTGTTCAAGTCAGCACATAAACATGATAATCATTTAAGGAGTGTTCATTTAAAACTGATAATTAGCCCTCTTCAAGGGTCATCAAGATAAAAGTAACTAAGGTATTTTCAAGATCTGCAGGGACATTCAAATTCCAGCTTTTACAAAGTCCTGCTCCAGACCCCTGGAGTGGTGTTTAGAAGTCTCCGGTTTTTGTTCTACACTTTCCAGGAACAGCGAGGCCTGGCAAGTAGATCACCCCAGGGTGGGACTGCTCCCCATCAAGTAGAAGTGATCATCTCATGGTAACCAAATTACCCCCCTTCCAGGACCAAGAGTCTGATAGACAAAAATCCTGTGGAGCAAACACAGATTGGCCCCCCGATCAGCAGCAATTTTCTTGACACTGAAAAGACTCTGACCAGACTGAGACAATGATCCACCACACCACAGTTTGACCGAGACTGTTTAATGATGCAGACTTCATGCTCCCTGCTTCATTTTTTGGTCTGTTTAAACCTAAAGCCTATGTTAGTACTCCCAAAGAAAAGAATGACTCACTTGATCTCACTCTTCAATACAAACATATTGATCAAACTGCCTTTCCTGCTCTTTGTGATGACTTTTTTCTATTTGGATTTGGGGTGAGTGGCCAGACCTGATTTGTTGAGACACCTAGAATTGGGCTCTGGCCCAGGACTCCAGTAACAAAAATAAAGGGACATTTTCAAAACTTGATCCGTGACCACAGTAGTAAGAGTTGCAGAGATGTTTAGGGGGTTGAATGGGCAGGATGTGTAGGTCACAAGGTGTGGCAGGAGAGGGAAGGGGCAATGCCGGGTCCTGGAACTTCCCGCAAGACACAGGAAGAATAGGTCTGCTTGCGGCAGAGGTAGGGCTGCATACATCCCAAAGTATTGGGTCTACCTAAACTAACTAAAAACTCACTAATATATAGTAAAATACACCTGAGAACAAAAAATATGGGCCAGGGGAAACTGAAATACAAGTAGAAAGTCAAGACAGTGAAAAAAAGATAAACAGAAGTAAGTCAGGCTTTAAGGACTTACAGAGTTGTCAGTGTTTAGTTGTTCCTTTCACTCTGAGATTCCTGGAAGCTTAAGAGAAAAGGGAGACAATTAAGGAGTGCTTTCAAAGAGGAAAGAAATGTTTTGGTTTCATTCAGGGTTCTTGCAGAATGTGGAGTGCAAGTGTTCTGAGTTGCTGGTGGAGCTCGGATCATAGGAGGCTCCTAATGTTTGTTGATCATTTAAACACATGAGCAAATGAATAAATGAATGGGGCTGCATTTGCTTAGAAATTAGAGACTAATTACTAGATGAATGCATGGCAGCAGGAGGAGAAGGCTTTGTAGTTGGGGCGATGGGTTTTCTTATTTCTTAGGTAATTGTGTCTATTATTTTCTACTTGTTTTCTAGCATTCTTGTGTGTGTTTTGAATGAGCCAGCTCTATCTTACATGTTTTTTATTTTTTAAAAATATTTTCAACTCTTTTTTTGGATGGTACTGGGGTTTGGATCCTGGGCCTTGCCCATGCCAGGTAAATGCTCTCCCACTGAGTTACAGCCAGCTCTTTATATTTTCATTCTTTCCTATGATATTTTCATTGTTTCACAAAAATATATCTGAAATAAGAGATCTTACAACTGCTTCTGTTCAGATGCTGGTTGTGACATGGATGTCGCTGTCTTGCATGTGTAAACTTGGTTGTTATTCCTGAAGGCTGGACCAACCACCACAATTCCTTCATGTTTCAGACGACTAACTATTTAAGGGTCACTTCCAGAAACAATGTGAGTCCTGAAAACCTTGTCTGAAAACCTTCCATTGGAATCTCTTGGTGAGGTAAAGGAAGATTGCTGAATGAATATCAGTTGCTTGAAGAAAATCCCGGAGACAACTTGGAGCACCTTCAAAACATGCTGCCCCAGTGCACTCCTGATGGCAGAGGGGACATCTCTGGCAGGAACACGATTGTTGACAGTCCTGTCTTAAATAGCTCACAAGACTTGGACTCTGAAAAAAGAAGTTTTAGGAATATTTTAACCAATTTCTTTTACTTATATTTATTTTACATTATTATTAAGACATTTTAGTTTAAATTTACATTTGGGAATATTTTAACTAATTTATGTATGTTCACAATGATGTCAAATAAAATATGTGTAAGTCTAAAGAAGTTTTTTGTTTAGTGTGCGTTAGAAATTCTAAGGCATGAGAAATAATTTCGTCATTGTTTTTCCTTAGAGGCACATAAACAATTTGTATTTAAAATTGATAGAATCTTAAATTTGATGAACTATAGTAATTGACTTTTCTTTATCCACTTTTCCCCCCTTTTGGTTTGATAGAGATTCAGAGTATTAAATATGGCCTTTGTCTGGTCCGCAGCCCAGATGTGACAGGGCAGTGGCTTAAGTTTTGAAGAGGCCAAAGAAAGTGACTGGAGACAACCTGGGAGACATAGATTCATTGGGGAAAGCTAGCGAGAGATCAGCGGCTGCCCCAAGAAGGCTTCAGTGAGGATATGCGGACAGTGCCTCTGTCCCTCGTGGTCCTATGCCAAGCAGTGCCTCCTTTCCCTCATTTTCTCCAGTGGTGGCAGACCGGATGAGTGATTCTTGTCCTTCCCACAGTGCCCTCAGTTCCATGCCTGTCCCCCAACTCAGGGACAGGTTTTACATTTTAGGTTGCAAAAGTATCATTAGCTTGTTTAGTTTATTTGTATGACCAGTATACCAAGGAGCAACTGTTGCGATGCACATGTGGAAAGTAGCTTTCTACTGATAACAGTTATTTGCCAATTCGCCCTAATTTCCAGTGGTCATAAGAGGAAGTCAGTGTCCTTCAAGATAATATGGGCCTGGGCTGGAAAGTCTTGCTCTCATTGTTTCCTTAAGTTGGCTAGGCTTCTTGGAACAGAAAGGAAGCATTCAGGGACATAGGTCTTTTTCTACAACCCCCCTTTCCTTTAGGAATGGTTCACGATTTAAACCATGGTCAAGTGTACAGTTTGGTGGTATGAAGAATATTCATACTGTTGTGCGGTCATCACCACCATCCATCTCCAGAAGTTTTTCATTTGGCAAAACTGAAACTCTGTGCCCATTTGTGTTCGTCAGCTTTTCATCACTGTGACTGAGGTACCTGATGATAACAACTTAGAGGAGGAAAAGTTTATTTGAGCTCATGATTTCAGAGGTTCAGTCCATGGTCAACCAATTCCCTTGCTCTGGACCCAAGGTGAGGCAGAACATCATGGCAGAAGGGCACAGCAGAGGAAAGCTACTCAGCTCCTGGGGATTGAACCCAGTGCCTTGTGCTTGCGAGGCAGGCACTCTACCAACTGAGCTATCTCCCCAGCCTGGTGTTTGTTTTTTTGTGACTGACTTATTTACTTAGCATAGTGTTTCCATGGTTCATCCATGTAGCAGCATGTGTCAGAATTTCATTTCTTTTTATGGTTAAATAATATTCCATTGCATGGCAAATATCATGTTGTTTATCCATTTTGCTCAAGGATGGATACATATGTTGCTTCCACATTTTGACTATTGTGAAGAGTGCTGCTCTGAACAAGAGTATATGAATCTCTTTTCTTTAGCTGAGTTTTGGAAAAATTTATCATTTTTGTCCTGTAAATCACAGATGCAATTTTCTGTTATAACCAATTAGCTGTTCATATCTCCATTGTGTTTCAAAATTGTCCTTCACTAGCAGGGCATAGTGGTGCATGCCTATAATCCCAGTAGTTTGGGAGGCTGAGGCAGGAGGATTGCAAGATCGATGTCAGCCTTAGCAACTCAACAAGATCCTGACTCAAGATAAAAAAATAAAAAGGGCTGGGGATATAGCTTAGTGGTAAAGCACCCCTGGGTTCAATCCCCAGGTGCCCCCCTCTAGGCCAATCACCTTGCTAGTCCCCTGAAATTATTTTTCTCTTGTTGATTGTTCCTTTTTCGTAAGTTCCTGCTTTTGTTTTATAGAAGTAAGATTGATTCATTTATCATATAAGCTATAGATTTAAAAAACTTCCCTGTTAACTACCATTGAGTCTATCTTGTTTATTTTCTTTTTAATTGATGTGTGGCAATTGTACCTATTTATGGGTTCAGTGTCACATCGCAGTATGTGTATGCAATGTATAATGATCAGATCAGGGTAATTAGCATTTCCATTGTTTTAAACATTTAACATTTCTTTGTGTTGGGAACATTCAAAATTCCCTCATATAACTATTTTGAAATAAACAGTAAATTGTTGTTACCTATGGTCATCCTACAGTAGAATTTATTCTTCCAATCTAATTGTATTTTGGTATTTGTTATTCATTCCCTTTCCATGCCTCCTCCTCCTGTTAGGTCTGTTAGGTCTATGTTAAGAACATAATTTCTGCTATTTCCTTTTTAAAATGATAAATCCTTACATGTTCATTTTTTCCTTCTTCCTCCTTCCCTCCCCCTGCCTCCCTTACACTATCCCTTTGTTTTTTCTTTCCTTTCTTACTTTCTTTTGTACTTGGAATTGAATCCAGAGTGCTCTACCCCTGAGCTCTATCCCTTGTCCCTTTTACTTTTTACTTTGAGACAGGACCTTGCTTAGTTGCTGAGATTGATCTTGAACTTGTGGTCCTCCTGCCTTAGCCTCACAAGTGGCTGGGGGCCTGTGCCATGGTGCCAGGTATATGTCCACCTGCCTTTTGTTCATCATTTAGTCTATTTGGGTTGCCATAACAGAATACCACAGACTGGGTGGCTTAAACAAAGAGAAATTTATTTATTTTGACTGTTCTGGAGGTAGACGTCCAAGATCAAGTTGCTGGCAGGCTGGGTGTCAGGAGGGCTCTCTTCCTGACTTGTAGACAGTCCCCTTCTCTTAGTGTCCTCATGTGGCTTTTTTCCTCTGTGTTTTTGTGGTGTTTCTTTTTCTTCTTCTAAGGACACCACTTCTATTGGATCAGGGTCCCATCACAATGACTTTATTTAACCTAAATTATCTCCCTAAAGGCTCCATCTTCCAAGTCACAAAGCCTAGCACACGAGCCTTTGGAGAGAAGTGGTTGAGCATGAAGGCAAATGTTTGTGCTCCTGGGCCTGGTGCAGTGCTAGGCCACTGAAGGCACTTACTGAGGTTGAATTCTCCTGCCACAGAGAGTACCTTCTGCCATGCTCCTTCCTCTTCCCTCTGTGGTTTCCACATCTTGAATTTCACTTCTCAGGAGAGTTGAGTAGGTCAGGACAGGGCTGGGGAGCCTGGGGCCTGGGGCTTGGATGCCAAGGCCACAGGCTGGATTGGGCAAGAGCAGGGAACAGTACCTCTGACCTGGTCAGGGATATTTGGAGACACCAACAGTTCTGGGAAATTCAGAGGCAGGAAATGAAAAGAGGAACAAAGGGGGAACTGCAAATTGTGCCCCTGTCTACACAAGTTGGATTCCCCCTCCCAAATTATGCAATGGGGTGCCTGGAATGTGAGGGTGAGGGGGAGAGACCAGGAGAGCTCCGTCTCTAGGTATGAGAACAGAAATGGTTGTGTCCCTCTGTCCCCCCCACTCATTGTCTGAGTTCCAACTGTTTCCTCTTCTATTTACTGTCCAAAGTCCCAGGGGAGGAGATGCCGGGTTAGAATCTCTTGGACACCCAGACACACAGGGCTCAAGGCCCCTGCCTGGACCAGCCCCCTCCTCCCCTCTCATCTAGTACCACCTGCTCTAGTTCTCCTGGCTTTAACCCTTCTTTCTCCCTGGGTCCTGGGCTGCCTGCAGGAGCCAGTTAATTCTCCTTTCCTTAAACAGGTAATCACGGTGGGGGAGGCAGGTGGGACTGGGATGTTCAGGATTGAGGAGACCTTGGTTCAGGAACACTGAGGGCTGATGAGAAGACGTAGGGTGACTTGGTCCTTGAGGATGTGGAGGGATGGTTCATGGCCATATCAAGGGCCAAGTGGTTCCCTGAGAAGAGAGCTATCATCTTGACCTATTCAGGTCCTACTTCAATATCACCAACAACGTCTCCATGAACTTGCATCTTAGCCCCAGTCCAGCCTCAGCCCTAACCCTAACAGCAACCTCAACTCAGTTCCAGCTCCAGCGCCATCCCTGGGCACATCATGGAGAAGGAATTTCAAGACATCCAGCAGCTGGACTCTGAAGAAAATGACCATCAGCTCAGTGGTGGTGAGGGGCCAGGTACTCATGGGCAGAATTCCAGGAGAGAAAATCCGTTTTGGAAAGGCAAGTTTCTGGGGCTTCACCTAAACCACATCTCAGCTGCCAGTTGCTCTCTGTCTCCATGAGGTCTCTGTTGCATTTACTCTAGGAGCAGGGACTGAGTGAGTCCCTCTAGGTGTGAGATACTGGTACCTCTGTTTGCAGAAGGCCTTTGGAAGGGGCATGGGCCCAAAGGTGTGGGGAATTCCTGGAAATGGCTCCTCTCTCCCCTCCCACCCAGGCAGATATGTGCTGTGTGCTAGTGAATGCATGTGTGCATAGAGGGAATGCAGAGCCTGCCAGAACTGTGTGGGTGGGGGTGGGGTGAGTTGAGGGTGGGTGAGTTGGGGGGGGGGGAGGGGGGGGTGGGTGAGTTGGGGGGGGGTGAGTTGGGAAACCAGCATGGAGAGATTCCGGAAGAACCCTACTAACTGCAGGCCTCCTGCCTGGATCCTCCGTTAGCAAATTTTGAACACAGGTCCCAAGTGGTTGGGAAGATGTTTTAAGGTGAGAGAGATCTTAGTGGTTCTAGGCAAAAAGGCAGGATCCAGAGGAAAATGTCAAGTGTGTGGGTGCTGATGATGGATCTGAGTACTGTGGAGACAGGAGGGGCTGGGATTCAAAGCTCAGGGAGGGGATTGGTCAGCCTGGGCTCAGGGGGACCCTACATCGCTGAGACTGGGAGGGAGGACTGGTGCTGGGCAGGACAGGAGTGGGCAGAAAGGGGTAGGTGTCCCATCCATGACTTCTCTTTCCCTAGAGAACATGCAACAACAACTTTGGTTATTGTTGAATCTTCTGAGGGGAAGAGGATTCAGAGTTTGAGCAGGAGGCTTGGAGGAAGTCCAGAATTTTTGAAATTAATGGGAAAGGGAGCTCATCCAAACAGATCAAGGGACAACATGGAGGGGGAAGTAGAGGTGCCACAGGCCCTGCTGCCTGGGAGAAGGGTCCTCAGCGGAGCTGATGTTTTACTGCTGACAGCTTCCCACTCTTCCTGGCATGTTTTATGTGTATGGTTTTCAACAAATTTGGAATAAAAGCAAAAATTTTTTATTGTACTGGGGATTGTACCAAGGGTGTTCTACCACTGAGCAACATCAACTTTGGAAATGTTTTAACCATTCTTTCCTCAAATGTTTTTGTATGCTTCTGCCCCTTTCCTTTCCTACAAAGACTCTAATTGGATATATATTAATATATTGCAACATATCACACATATAAGAGTGGTTTAATTGATGCTCTTTCCTTTCTTTCTCCTCTCAGTGTTTCATGTTAGCCTTTAAGTTAACGAAATCCTTATGTATCTCTAATCTTCCATCAGTTCCATTTAGTGATGCTGTTGCTTCTTATAGTTATTTGTTTTTTATTTTGGTTGTTTCTGGTGTGTGTGTGTGGGAAGTAAATCTGGCTTCTGTTATTTCATCTTGGGCACAGTCTTTCTTTGACTTTCAAACTTGCTCAAGTGGATTTTTTTTATTCTAGACATCATCTAGTCTTCATCTGTAGAAGTTCAACTGGGACTATTAAGTATTTTCAATAGCTCAGTATTTTGAACACATGGGATATAATTATAATATCTGTTTCAATGTCTTTTCTGATAATTCTTGCATTTATTGTAACTTATGCATCATTTTGATTGATTGATTGATTGTTCATTTTGCAGTGCTGGGGATTGAAGCCAGGGCCTTGTGCATGCTAGGCTGATGCTTTATGACTGAGCTACATCCCCAGTTTATCTTGACAGATTCATTAACCTCATCAATGTGAATTGTGTTTCCTGTTTTGTTGAATGCCTTATCATCTTTGATTGAATGCCAGACATTGTGAATTTTACATTGTTGGGTAATGGATATTTTTGTATTCTAAATATTGTTGAGCCTTTTTCCTGGATGCAGTTAAGTAACTCAGGATCAGTTTGATACTATGAACCCCAACCATCTCGGTTGCAGAGTTTCAGCTCAATCTCCTCAACCTGGGGAGTCTGCGGGACTCTGCCTTAATTTCCCCTTCTTGCCCCATGACCTGATATCTTTATTCAAACAATAAGATGGAGCAATTGGAGGATTCATCTGATTGTTTCCTGTCTTTTGGGGATCATTGCCCTTCATTGCCTGATGTCCAGTGTCTTGAGCATTGTTGTTTCTTATAATTGTTTTTTTTTGTTGTTGTTTTGGTTGTTTCTGAGTGGGGAGGTAAATCTGGGCCCTGTTATTCCATCTTAGAGCCTTTCTTTGACTTTCAAATTTGCCTAAGCAGAACTTTACATGTTTTAACTCACAATTCCCAGAATAATCTAATCAGATAGCTGCTTTTGTTATTGCCACTTTATATATGAAAAAATGGAGGCACCAAGAAATTGAATGACTTCTCTGTGATGTCACAGCCAGTTGGTGGCACAGCTGGACAGTGCTTGCTGGGATGACCCAGAGTTGGGGGTTAATAGGTTTCTGATCTGTTGAGAAGCAGAACGGGGATCCTCTGCTTGGAAAGAACTGGGGAGAGCAGTTAGGGGCTGAGCTGTGGAGTCCCAGGCTGGGTGGGCAAGTCTGATCAGAAAACTTCTGGAAGAGTGTATCCAAGACAATTTGTGTTGCTATAACAAAATATCTGAGACTTTCCAGGCATGGTGGATTTCATGCCTGAAATCCCAGTGCCTTGGGAGGCTGAGGCAGGAGGATTATAAGATCAAAGTCAGCCTCAGCAATTTAGCAAGGCCCTAAGCAACTTAGTGAGACCTTATCTCAAAATAAAAATATAAAAAGGGTTGGGAATGTGGCTCATTGGTTAATCAGGTTCAATCCCTGATTTAAAAAAAAAATCAAGACTTGGTAATTTAAGATGAAGAGATTTATTGGCTCATAGTCCTGGAAACTGGGAAGTCCAACTCTGAGGGACTGCACCTGATGAGAGGCTTTCTTACTGCATTATCCCATGATGGAAGGGCAAAGGGAGGATAAGAGAGTGGGAGCGAGAGCGAGAGAAAGAAGGAGGGAAGCTTTTATTCTACAATAATGGCATTAATCTACTTTTTTTTTTTTTTTTTTTTTTTGGTGCTGGGAATTGAACCCAAGGCCTTGTGTTTGGGAGGCAGGCCCTCTACCAACTGAGCTATATCCCCAGCCCTTAATCTACCTCCCTTTAGTCCCCATCTCACAACACTTTGGGGGACACATTCTAACCACAGCAGAAGAGAAAGCAAAGGCACCAGGGAGGATGTGGTGGTGGTGGGGAGGTAAGAGGCTGGAGAGGCTGTGCTCAGGGGATGTGGGTAGTGAAGGCATCAAAGGCACAGCCTCTCTGGGTCAAGATGTCTCTGAGTGTGCTGCAGTGAGGAAGGGGACAGTCATTAGTGTGGAAAGGTCTTGGATACTGGGTGGTCACTCACAGGGGCAGTGTCCAACTCAGGATGGTGGTAAGAAATGGCCTGAAAAAGAAGATTCTGGGCTTCTGACTGAGCCTCCCCAGGATGTGGGGGTGCTTGGGTGTAAAGGCAACAAGGAGCGAAGGAGGTCCAGAGAGGCAGGGTCCAAGGCAGAGGAGAGGAAGCATCTGAGCACAGGTGGATGGCGCAAAGGCAGGAGCTCAGGGCTGGGAGTACCGTCAACCTGGAGAGACAGCAGAGGGGCAGGCCAGCTTGTGCAAGTGAAGCTACCAGGTGTGAATACATGTGTGTCAGTGTGCATATGTGTGTGAAGAGGTGTAAGAATGTGTGTATCAGTAGGTGAGGATGTGAGAGTATGTGAGAATGTGTGTTAATGAGTGTGTGTGTGAATATGTGCATGTGAGTGTGAAATGAAAAATGTGTGTGTGAGTGTGTGACTGTGTGGTCAGGCACAGACTGATCAAGGGGCGGGAGAAGTTATTGTTGGATGATGGGGTCAAGGAGAGAGTATTTACAGTGGAAGTTTTACAGTTGAGTTTCAAGGGGAACAAAGGCAGTGGGAATTGGGGAAAGAGGATCTGAATTGGGGGAGATGAGGAGAGTGGGTGAGCCTGGTGGGTGGTCCTTGGGGAGCAGTGGGATGATCTAGACTGAAGGATCCTAGTGGAATTTTGGGAAGGGAGGGATCGTTCAAGGTTTAGACTTGTATGAGGGATGCAGTCATTGATTTTAGGGAGAACACAGGGCCCAGCCTCTGGGGATTCCAGTCTGAAAGGATAGGTACTGTCCAAGGACAGAGACTAAGGCCAGAGATGATCTGCAGGCCATTCCTGCAGATGGGCAGGAGAGGAAACATTCATAGACCTACTTTCTTAGGATGTGTGTCTAATAAAGGCCAGGTCTGTCCCCCAGGTCCTGTGTGTCTCCCTGTTCCAAAGATCTCGGCTTTGCACCCAGCTGATGTGTGTTCTGTGTCATGTGCATGAGTGTTCTGTGCATCTGTGTAGGGACATGTGCATGTTGCACACTTTCACATGGGGGCAAGTGAGTAAATGTGTGTGTGCAATGCCCCAATGCTAGTGTCAAATCCAACGGAATTCCATAGTCCCCCACCTGGTTTCTCCCGCAACCAGGTTGTGTCTCCTCAGACTTCTGTGCCTTGTGATCCATTGTGATTTGCTCTCCAGCTCCTGCCCCTGGATGCCTGGCTCCTGACACCTCCTCTCTCACAGGGTTGCCTCCTCTCCAGCCCTTTCCACAGCACCTCTACTCCAGGTTCCGTCTCAGTCTGCTTGCCCTGGGCTTCAACATCCTGCTGCTGGTGGCTGTTTGTGTAATTGGGTCCCAAAGTGAGAGTCACAGGGCTGGCAGGGATAAGGCAAGGGTGGGGAAGAGTGATGGGCAGTGTTGGGGCAGTGATGGGGGTAATAAGAAGAGAGGAGGTGGAGGCAGCATGGGGCATTTACAGGGTGTGAATGGAGACTGATTATGGGCAAATGATGGGACCAATTATGGTGGCAGTGACAGGTGAAGAGGGGGCAATCACACAGACAGTGATGGTGGACACAACTCACACGCCATCTTGTCCCCACTGTCTCCTGACAAGGCACACAGCTGCAAGCAGAGTTGCGGATCCTGAAAGAATCTTTCAGCAATTTCTCCTCCAGCACCCTGATGGAGGTCCAGACTCTGGGCTCCCATGGTGAGTGGGCTGGATGGCAGGTGATAATTTATCCACAGAAGTTTGCCAGGCTTTGTGCTGAGTCTACAATAAGGACATGGTTAGGGGCCGTGGAGACTCAGACTGGGGTAGATAACCCAGCCCAAGAAGCTGGGCAAGGCTTCCAGAGATGCTGGCCCCTGAACTGAGGGGTCCTGAGGAAGAATCAGGTGGTGGTGAAGAAGAGGGAGGTTAGTGACAGAGAGAAGCTGGGACAGCCAGGAGGTGAGGAAGACCATTGTACATTTTGGGACTTATGGACAGTTCTAGCATGAGGTGAGCTCATGGTGGGGAAGTGGTTATAGGGCAGAGAATGGTGGGGCTAGGCTTTTTAGCAAGATGTTCTGACTGAGTGGGGCTTGGTTGCAAGAATATGGGGACCCAGTGAGAGAATTTATGCAGCACCGTGTCATGAGTCTCTGTGGCAGTGTGGGGAGTTTGGGTGGTGCAGGTGGTAGACCAGGCAACATCTGGGACAGGTGATGGTCCCCAACTGATGCCTGGGCATGTGAGGCTGAAGGCATGGTCAACAGGCAGAACAGAGGAGAAACCATTTAGCTTCTCCTTTTTCAGGGCATGGTGCAGGTGAGAAGGTGACATCCCTGGGAGCCAAGCTGGAGAAACAGCAGCAGGACCTAAAAGCAGGTCAGAAGCCCTCCTGAGTGTGTGTTTGGTGTGGTGTATGTGCATTGTGTGTGGTGTGTGTGGATTGTGGTGTGTGTTTGTATGTGTGTGCTATGTCTGTGTGCTGTGTGTGAGCTTTATGTGTATGCGTGGCAGGTGGTGTGTGTGTGAGGTATGCATGTATTGTGTGTATGTGGTGTGGTGTGTCTTTGCGTGTATTGTTTGTGGTGTGGTGTGCTTTATGTGTGGTGTGTGTATGGTGTGTGTATGTATTTGCTTCCCTAGCAAACAGCTGGAGTGTTGTGCCTGGTCCTGGCAGGTGGGGACCCACACGTCTGCTTCATTGCTGTCTGTCCATCTGTCCCCCAGATCATGCCACCTTGCTCCTCCATCTGAAGCACTTCCCAGTGGATCTGCGCACCCTGACGTGTCAAATGGCATTTTTCCAGAGCAACGGTAAGGACAGGGCGTCTCTGGTCTCACTGTGTCTGTCCCCTCCAGTTGGATCTCATCTCCCGCTGTCCCTCTCCTCTCAGGCACAGAATGCTGTCCCGTTAACTGGGTGGAATATCAAGGCAGCTGCTACTGGTTCTCTCGTGCTGGGAAGACCTGGGCTGATGCTGACAAGTACTGCCAGCTAGAGAATGCCCACCTGGTGGTGATCAACTCCAGAGAGGAGCAGGTGAGGCCAGGTGTCCCAAAAGCAGGAGGAAACCTTGAACTCAGGCTCGATCAGGAGGTTCAATCAGGTTTTTCTTTATGTCTTTTTAAGCTAAGGAAGGGTCCAGAAGCAGAAGTGTGGTCGAGCCCTGGGAGGTTCATAGCAGAGCAGCCTTTGATGCTAAGAGGTGGGAGATTGTAGGCAGGAACTTGTGCAGAGAGCCAGGAGCCAGGCAATCAGGGGATATGGAACTAGCTGGGAGACAGAGTGCCAGCCAGGGTGACCTTGAGGCCCCGACATGGGAGAGCCCAGTGGAAGGCTGAGAATCCCTTTTTGCTGTCTTTGATGTGGTTATCGCTCGCGGGGGTGGAGAGAGTGGGCAGGATTACAGTGGTTTTCCTGTAATGGATAACTGGGTCCTTTCCCTTTTTACTGCCGCCACCAGACAGTGACCCTGAACACCAAAGTTCCTGGGGAAGAACCAACCTATTAGAATAGGTAGGATGGTTTTGGAAAAGGAGGGGAACATCTGTAGCCTTTACTGGGTTCTTGCTATGTTTCAGGTACTTTCACCTCTTTGTCTTTAATCTTCACGACACTGTTGGGTAGGCATCCTTATTATCTTGACTTTGGAGATGAGGGCCTTAAGGAGCGGAGAGTAGTGACTTTCCACAGAGCTAGTGAATCATGATGGAGCCAGAGTGCAGAGCCACTCAGTCTCTTCAGCCAGTGTTTACAACTACTGTGTGCCACGGGATTGATGGGGGCTTTGTTCCGTATAAACTTGAAACTATTGCAATGCCAAAGCAATTAAGCCATGTGATAAGTAGTCAGAATGTATTTATCAATATTTGCTATCCATCAGGTTCTGCAAGTGCTTTGCATGGTAAGGGATTGCAGACATATTTTGCTTTATTGACCAGGTTGATATTGCCAGCATTTAATCAGTTTTGGTTTACAACAATGTCAATTTCCTGTCATTCAACCTAAGATCTCAGCCCTCTGTTGATTTGGCTCACAAGTTCATGACAGCTAAGTTTCGGGTTGGATCGTGTTTCTGTGCTTATGAAGTGAATGCCAGTGGCCCAGGGGTGCTTTCACCTTGAATTTGTCTTTTACTGACATAATAACATGGTTCTTGATTTCTTTTTGCTTGCCTTCATCTAGTGTCTCTCTGTCCAACCTTTCAGTTCCAACATTTTTGGGTCTCTTTGTTTTAGATTAGTGATTTTCATTCTAGGTCGCATGTTGTAATTCCTAGAATTATTAAGAAGTGTCAGCCTTGGTTTCGTTCACAAAGACTCTGATTTAATTAACCTTGGCTCATCCTGAGCATTCCCCTGAGGGGTGCTAGGGAAGCCAATCTCAAGGTATTTCTCTAGATTTTGCTTTTGATTTTTAAAAAAATCCAAAAAGAATGATTTTTCTTTTAATGGGTGAATATATCTCATTTATATTTATTTTTGAGATATATATTTAATCCCAATTCTAGTTTTAAAAAGTTTTAAATGCTTATTTTTTTCACGTTTGCTCTTTGAGATGTGTTCTTTCATTTTCTCTCCTATGGTATTTTGAAAGAGAGTTGGTTTGTTTTTAGTTATTCTAGTGATTACTCTTAACACTTTACGTGGTAGGCTGAAACTTATTGACTTCAAAAATTTGAGTTTATATAACTTTTCATATGAAGGATGAGGATTTGCACATTTTTTGTCTTGGGGTATGATCTCCCCACAAAACTATGAAATCACTGGCTTTTGGAATAAGTGCTTACTTTCCAGGGATCCATCATCAACCTCTTTCTTTCTATTTTGGGATTGAACCCAAGGCCTTGCACATGCTAGGCAAGTGCCCTACCACTGAGCTACACCTCCAGCCCAAGATATCTATTTTTTTTTTTTTGGAACCAGGGATTGAACTCAGGGACACTCGGCCACTGAGCCACATCCCCAGCCCTATTTTGTATTTTATTTAGAGACAGGGTCTCACTGAGTTGCTAAGGACCTCGCTAAGTTGCTGAGGCTGGCTTTGAACTCGTGATCCTCCTGACTCAGCCTCCCGAGTCGCTTGGATTACAGGCGTGCGCCACCACGCCCGGCAAGATATCTAATATCTTGTCTCCTTCTCCCCAACTCTGTTGATCCCTCTGCATTTGGGAAGTAGTCTCCCCAGCTTCTGAGGGCTGTTTCTTTATGCACAGGACATTGTCTTATTTGCATTGTCTTATTCTAGAATTTAGTGGTACTACTGTGACTGATTCTGTCCCTGAATGAGGTGACTCGCTGTCATCTTGATTGTGTTCCTAGGGAGTATGGGTGGAACTAGCCAAATTTCCTCCAAATGCAGGTGGAGACACTGTGTGTGCTGTCCAAGGGGATTGTTAGGGTGTATGCTGGTCAGTCCATCCCTCTGTTTGCTCCACAAAATCAGGGACAACATCTTCCCCTGCTACCCTACCAGACCAAGGGATGTAAGTCCCCCAGAGTAGCCCCATCTATGAGAGAGCTTGTTAATAGCTTGTTAATAGCTCTCTCATAGAGACAATTCCACCCAAGTTCCTGCCACCTGACCAACCGGGCTGCTCCCTCATACCCAGGGCATGCGTCTATCTTCAGTACAGACTGACAAACCCTAGGTAGCTGGGTCATGATGGGGCTCTTGGTAGTGGCCCCAGAGCTTCCAAGCAACACATAAAAGCAGAAACAACTAGGGGCATTTAAACCTGAGAGACAAGTGACACCAAGATCCTTAATGGGTTTTCGGGTCTTCGTGGGCAGCAGGAATAGGGATTCCATGAGTCTGAGGCCGAGGGAAGAAGACAGGGAGTGGACCAGAGTCATGGTAGCAGACATGATGGGAATGGAGTGGGACCAGAGGACAGTGGTCACAAACTAGATCCTGAATTAGCTTTCTGGGCTCTGATAACTACCTTGCAATGTGCGAGCATTATGGCACCCAACTTGAAGTGTTTCTGAGGATTAAATGAGATAGTCCTTGTAAAGTACATAGCATAAAGTTTAACCCAGTAAATGTTTACTAAACAAAAGCTGTGATTACGGAGGGGAAACCACGGAAACAGTTGTGTTGGGAACTGATGCTTCAGTGGGGGCAGATCAGCTGGAGAGGGCTGAGGGAGGCATATGGATGCCTGCATGGATGAATGAAAAAGGTACAAAGAACAAGGAACTGGCAACCCCACCCCGTGTTTTTCCAGAAATTCATTTTACAACACACTGGCGCCTTTCATATCTGGATAGGCCTCACTGACAGCGATGGCTCCTGGAAATGGGTGGATGGAACTGACTATAGGCATAGCTATAAGTAAGTGGCCTCTATCCATCCCCTTGTTGGTTTGCCCTGGGGACAACCACAGGGCTTTTGGCCCCAAGAGACTCCTTGAGTTCCTTCGGGGACCAAATCCCCAACCTCTTTTTCCTGACTCACTGCCTCCAAGGTGGCACCTTCTACCCCTGAACACCTCAAAGGCTTGTTTTTCTGGAGTGGGGGCAGGGTTGCTGGGAAGTGGCCAGCTCAGAGCTTGAGCTTTGTCCTGTCCTCTTAGGAACTGGGCTATCACTCAACCAGATAACTGGCAGGGCCATGAACTGGGTGGAAGTGAAGACTGTGTGGAAGTCTTGACGGATGGCCGCTGGAACGACAATTTCTGCCAGCAGGTGAATCGCTGGGCCTGTGAGATGAAGCGGAATACCACCGACTAGGAGCCGTGCTCCAGCACATCTCTGTCTAACTTGCACCCCATCTCTGCACCGGCCCCAGCTTCTCTATTGGGAATTCTGCAGAAAGGAAGAAAAAGAGAGTCTGGGTTATGGGGAGAGGTTGAGGAAAAATGGAAAAAGGGGGTGGTTTGTTTCAGACCCTGCGAAGGCTGAGAGCCTGCCTCCTTCCATACTTCATTGTAGTTATAATTTCAGCTGTTTCAATGGAGTAGAAATAAATACTTGAAACTCTGTGGCCTGGTTATTTGGAATTGGGACATGTAGAGCGCAAGGAAACGGGAGAGAGGAGATTCTGTAGGACAGGGTGTAAGTCCTAGGGAACTGCTCCTTGACACCAATCCCAAGGGACCCTGGTCAGGGAGGGTACAGAAGAGATGTGGAGAAGAACTGCTCAGTGGTTGGCACTTTGATGGGTTGGAGGGGTCCCCCAGCTCCCTAGGAGTTCCCGAAGGTGAAACTTTTTCTGCATTTGGGGTCTCCCCAAACTGGGTTTTGCAGGGAGCACTCCTCTCCAACCTCAGCTTCCAGGGGAAATGTTTGCCAGGTGGAGGAGGCCGGGTAAGACTCCTGCCCACCACTTTCAGCACGGGGGCTTCTTTGGGGCCCCAAACAGATTTAGACAAATCTCCAACACAAGGTGTCACCAACCATTTCCACAATTAGTATACATCCCTTTCCAAGATCATTTGGAAACTGATGTTAGACAGATATTTAAGGATTGCATTTTACTTATTTATTTGTTTTCGTGGTGCTAGGGATGGAACCCGGGACCTTGAGCATGCTAGGCAAGTACTGCACCCCTGTGCTACATCCCCAGCAGCAACCCCCATATACTACAAAGTAATATAGACTGTTACATGCACACACACACACACACACACACACACACCACACACATACACACAGTGTCCTCTCTCCCTTCTGCTTCTCCCCAGGTTAAGTGAGTGCTCTCCCAGAACCTTTCCTGTGTACACATGTGTACGCCACACCAAATAATAACATAGCTTACTTTTTTCACTCTGTAATGTCTTATGGACATTGTTCATTACCTTTAAGGTTTGGCCTCATCAAATTTAGCAACTGTAGAGAATTCCAAGGTTGGATATGCCATCCATTATTTAATTATTCTCTGTGGTGGGTAAGTAGTTGCCATATTTGTTTGTTTTCACATTTGTCTGTGACTGTATCCACTGTCACTACTACCCTCTCTTGCCATCCCTCCCTCTGGTCCTCCTTTCCCTTCCCTAAAAATTCCCCTTCTATTTTCATGACTCTCTCTCTTTCTCTCTTTCATATTCCACGTTTGAGAGAAAACATGCTATACTTGTCTTTTGGAATTTGACTTATTTCGTTTAACATGATGATCTCAGTTCCATCCATTTTCCTGCAAATGACATGACTTTGTTCTCTATGGCTGAATGCTACTCCACTGTGTATATATACCACATTTTCTTTATCCCTTGATGGGTGTCTAGGCTGATTCCATGATTTAGCTATTGGGAATAGTGCTTCAAAAAACATGAGTGTGCAAGCATCTCTTTTGTAGTTTGAGTTTCATACCTTTGGTTTACACCCAGGAATGGTATAGTTGGATTTTATGGTAATTCTATTTTTAGTTTTTTGAGGAACCTCCACACTGTTATCTGCAGTGACTGTTTTAATATACATTCCCACCAACAGTGGATTAAGGTTCCTTTTCTCTCATACCCTCACCAGCATTTGATAAACTTTTTCTTCTCTTGATAGTTGTTGTTCTGAGTAGGAAAGATGAAATCTCACTGTAGTTTTGATTTGTATTTCTCTGATGGCTAAAGATATTGAACACTTTTTCATATATTTATTGGTCATTTGTACGTCTTTTGAGAAGATTCTGTTCAGCTCATTGCCCATTTATTGGTTGGATTACTTGTTCTTTTGGTTAAAACCCATTTCAAACAATAAACTTTTAAATTTTAGATAATTGGAGACTCATATGCAGGTATGAGAAATAATACAGAGAGATCCTATGTGACCTTTACCTAATTTCCTCCAATGGTTTTGAAATATTCATTGCACATCTTGAAAATAAATTGCACAATCCCACAACCATGACATAAACATCGATGTAAGATATAGATCATTTCCATCACCACAAGGATCCTTTCTGTTGACTTTTATGTCCACACCTACATATATATCCACACCTTTTACATCCATACCTACATCCACACCATACCCTGCTCCAAACCCCCATCTAGTTCCTAAACCCAGTGGCCACAAACCTGTTCTCTCTTTCTGTAATTTTGTAGTTTCAAGAATTTTATATACGCGAATCATATAGTATGTCACCCTTTTTATTGGCTTATTTTCATTCAACATTAATTCCCTGGAGATTCACCAAATTTGGTGCATGTGTCTGTAGTTCATTCCTTTTTACTGCTGAGTAGTATTCCACAGTATGGAATACTTGTGTGTTTAAACTGTTTACCTGTTGAAGGACCTCCAGGGTGTTTCTAGTTTTTGGCAACTGCAAATAAATCAGTTATGGAAAACCTATGTACAAGATTTTGTGTGAACATAAATTTCATTTCTCTGGGATAAATGCTCAAAAGTTCCTTCTCCTCCTTCTTCTTCCTCTTTTTTTGTTTTTGTATTTGGGATTGAATCCAGGCCCTCCCACGTGCTAGGCAAATGCTCTACCACTGAGCCACATCCTCAGCCCCTTTAATTTTTTTTTAATTTTGGGACAGGGTCTCACTGAGTGACCCAGGCTGGCCTCGAACTTGCAATCCTCCTGCCTCAGCCTCTGGTGTAGTTAGAATTACAGGCTTGAGCTGCTGTACTTGACTTTTAGTGCATCTTTCATGTGATTACTGTCCATCTCCATATCCTCTTCAGTAGAATGTCTCTTCATGCCTTTTGCTCATTTTCTAATTGGTATATATATTTTTAATTGGTGAGTTTTCAGAATTCTTTGTATATACTAGATACTGTTCCTTTGTTGAGTTTGTGTTCTGCAAATATTTTCTCCAAGTCTGTAACTCATCCTTTCATCCTCTAAACAGAAACATACTCCCCAAAAAGACTAGTGGGATTAATAAAATCTTGGCAGAACCTATTAAGGAACTGAGAAAAGTGACATGACCACATGAAATAGAAGATTAAATGATACTTTTCCTGTTTTCATAAAAACTTGGCTGAATTCCCCAAACTGAAAAAGACTATTGGTACTGGCCATGTGTTTGAAATCAAGAGTTGCTGTTTTAAAAATAAAATTTCTTTAAAAAACTTTAAAAAGTGAAAAAGAACAAACCAAAAAACAGAGTTGCTGGATTTTGGATTCCTCTAGTCAGGAAGGACTTACTAAGAGTGGGTGAAACAATCATCATTTAAGAGTTTTCAAATTCTCTTTTTAAACTAATTTTATTGGTGCATTATAATTACACATAATATTGGGATTCATTGTGATATATTCATATAGGTACATAACATAATTTGGTCAATTTCATTCCCCAGTACCTCCCCTTTCCTCTTCTCTTGCCTTCCCTGATCCCCATCCTCTACTTTTCTACTCTGTTGGTCTCTAATGGAGATATTTTAAGGGAGTTCTTAGATATAATGAGGGATTCAATTTGTTTTCTCTCCACATAGGAAAGGGGAGGCTTTTTCATATCCTCACTAGCCAGGTGCTAGAGTCCCAAGGGAACCATCTGTAGAGACTAGTTGTCTGCAAGGGCTTAAGACAGGCATCTCGCTACAGGGCCAGATGGTAGTGACGCTGAGCTATTGCTAGGATCCCCATGGACTGCCACGTGAGAGGAGCAAGAAGAGTTTTAGGGGAGGCTGTGGCTATATGTTTAGGAGTGTTGTGGTAATCACGAAGAAAAAGACATATCTCTCCCTCCTCCTCTTCTTCCTCCTCTATTTCTCTTTCTTCTTCTCCTTTAGTACCAGGGGTTGAACCTAAGGACTTGCACTGTACCAGGCTCACCTCTGCTTTTTGACAGGAGAATCTGGGGCTAATAGCTGTCCCATTTATGGGTTGATCAGACTGTGCTTAGTGGTCTGGCAGGACAAGAGAACTTGCGAGACTAAATGTTAGTCGTGAACCATTTAGGAAGGATTCTGCCCAAGGGACTGCATGGCAGAGAGAGGCTGAAAAGGCTGTGGGTTCAATCTGAGCGGAAGTTATGTGAACCAAAGTGTGTCATCTTCGAGAGGGAGGCATTACTATGGAGCAGAGGATTCCAGAGGGTTCTCTGAGGCACCACTACGAGGCCTTATGAAAGGCCAGTGTTGGATGCTTGCTGTGAAGAGCACCTTGACCGCCGCAGTAGCACCAGCCTGTGTCCTTGAATTCTTCTCTACCTTGTAACAGAGGAAAGCAGAGCAGAAGTCCATAACGCCCCTTCCAGGTTTCTAGGAACAGACCTCAAGATGAGCATTATTGTGAAAATGACTCATTAGAGAGTCTTCCTTGGAAAAATAGGCCAGAGAATGGGGAAGCAGGATGAGGAAAGGGGGGAGGCCAAAGCAAGGGGCTAACAGATGCTCATTGTGAGTGGAGGATTCTTATGAGAGTGATTTATTAGGAAATGTTTGCAGGCAATTTCAAAGTCTGTTGATGGTGGCAGTGGTAGTGGTCATAGAATAATTTTAGACCAGTTCCACGGTGGGGGGGGCAATGAAGACAATGTAGGGCACATCTCAGAGTCGTGCCCATCAGGAACAAGCTGGCACCCCTCCAGTCATTGGTTAATGGCTGTTTGTGGTTGGCAAAAATGCAAATCCCAAGATACATCTATGCTGTATGTGCCCAGATGATGCATGAGGGCAGTCCTCTGACAGAGGCACTGGTGCTGGCTGTTAAACATAAAATTATACTGGGGTGAAAGGGTGAAAAGACCCAAGCAAAGCCTGACAGTGTCTGCTGTAGCCCTGTCCATGGCAAATCCCCAGTAAACGCTGTGTAAACCTTTTTTATTTTTCAGTGCTAGGTATCAAACCCAGGGCCTCATGCATGCTAGGCAATTACTCTGTCAACTGAGCTATATGCCCAGCCCTGCATAAAAAATTGATGGGATATGAGACTCAAGTTTTGTTTTAGTCTGGACTAGACTTTAGACTTGAAATTAAGATTATTATTATAGCTGGGCACAATGGCACATACTTGTGATCCCAGCAACTTGGAGGGCTGAGGCAGGAGGATCACAAGTTCGAGGCCAGCCTTAGCAACTTAGTGAGACCCTAAGCAACTTAGGGAGACCTTGCCTCTAAATAAAAGCTAGAACCGGGGGTATAGCTTGGTTGGTAGAGTACTTGCCTCACATGACAAGGCCCTGGGTTCAATCCCCAGCACTGCAAAAAAGAAGAAGAAGAAAAAAAAAAGAATACTCGACGGTACCTCAAATACCCTCAAAGAAATAAAAAGCACAGGTTAAAATATCAATGTAAGTTGAAAAAAGACAGTGTAAATGTATTTTTTGTTTGTAATTCTTTCCTTTTTCTATGTGATTTAAATGACGACTTTATAAACTGCATGATTGTAGGGCTCGGGGTGTAGCTCAGTGGTAGAATCCTTGTCTAGCATGTGCAAGGCCTTGGGTTTGATTCCCAGCAATACACAAAAAAGCAATAATTATAAAACTGTATTGATAGATTTAAATATATATAAAGATGTAATTTTCATGGCCATAATAACAAGAAAAGGACTTCAAGAAAGCCACTGAGGTCAAAGCAGAATCAAGAGCATGAAATGCACTCATTGTTGAACTTGAAGGTTGAGATTTTGGCAACTGGAACAGGTATATTTAGGAGAAAGAAGTTGCCACATTGAAAGTTTGTGTTCATGGCTCTGTGTGCTGATAATGGTGAGTCATTCTTGCAAATAAAAGAAATAATAGGGCTGGGGTTGTAGCTCAGTGGTAGAGCGCTTGCCTAGCATGTGTGAGGTACTGGGTTCAATCTTCAGCACCACATAAAAATAAATAAATAAAATAAAGGTATTGTGTCCATATACAACCAAAAAAAAAATAATAAGTTTAGGTAATTACATATTGACACAAGTCCTGAAAGTGGTGTTATAAGAATCAACAAAATTTAGGTGCACACCCTGCCCCCACTGAATTCAGCCATTTTGCAAAACAGAGCTCTTAAACTATTTGAATATGAATCAATAAATTTTGTTAACATTTGTCTCAGGGTCCTGGCACAGAGTTCCCTAAAGTTCTTGGAATTCTTTGAGTAACAGGAGTGTCTTTTGCTAGTCTCAAGGAGCCCTTTTGATGATGCCTTTGTGTACAGTAGTGAAAAAACTCAAGTTGGGTTCCTGCATGGCCTCAGGATGGGCTGGCCACCAGACAGAACAAATGATTAAAGGGTTGGAACTTTTAGCCTCATCTGTTGACTTCTGGGGATAGTGACTGGAGATTAACTTGTGTGAAAACTCTGGAATAACGAGGTATCACGAGTTTCCAGGTTGGTGAATACATCCACATGCTGGAGGATGGTGTGCCCAAATTCCCAGGACAGAAGTCCTATCCTCAGGGCCCTTCTGGACTTCACATTATGTACTTCTTCATCTGATTGTTCATCTGTGTCCTTTATAATATCCATTATAATAAACTGGTGAATGTTTCTCTGAGTTTTGTGAGCTGTTCTAGCAAGTTATGAATCCCAAGTATGGGTTGGAGCAACTCCCAATTTATAGTCAGTTGGTTAGAAGTATGAGTAGCCCAGACTTGTGATTGGCATCTGAAGGAGGGTGCAGTCATGTGGGACTGAGCCCTTAGACAGTTGGGTTTGCACTATTGGGTCGTTAGTGTCAGAAGTGAATTAAAGTGCAGAACATCCAACTGGTGTTTGCAGAGAATTAATTGTAGGTGTTAGAAAACACCCTAAATTAAATCAATAGAACAAACTGTAGGTTCAAAAGTACACGTAGATATAGTTAGGAACTTAATATGTGACAAAAGTCTTATTGTAATTAATTGGCTGAAAACAAAAATCACAATACATTTTATAAATCTATTATTCATTTGGGATGAAACAAGGTGAAGACTGCTGTTCACACCTGATGCAGAGATAATAGACTTGAAGTCAGTATGGGGAGATTTTCTAAACAACACTAGAAACCCAGAACAAAAGAAACGGTAGCATTATTTGATTATATGAAAGAAAAAAAAAAGAGTATTTGAAAAGTCATTGTGAAAAAAAGTCATTTGAAAAGTCAATTTGAAAAGTCAATTGTTTTTGACATTCCAGTGGTACTTTATGGGAAATAAGGTGGAATGAGGCACAATCGCACAATCTTGACTTTCCTAATGCTCAGTGAAATGAACAAACGTACTACAATTCCTGCCAACAGAAGCAGCCAAAATTACTCTAGCAATATCCAAATCTGAAAGGCAATCAAGCATCTGACATGAACTTTGAAGGAAGAAGAGATTTGAAAATAAAGGATATACACTGGCATGGTGGCCTGCTCCTGTAATCCCGGTGATTTGGAATGCTGAGGCAGGAGGATTGCCACTTCAAGGCCAGCCTTGCCAACTTAGTGACACCTGTACTAGAAATAAAAAAATAGAAAGGACTGGGCACGAAGCTCAGTGGCAGAGGGCCCTGGGTTCAATCCCCAGCACCAATAAATAAATAAATAAATAAATAAATAAATAAATTAATTAAACCAACCTGATTATTTATTTATTTATTTATTTTTAAATTTTTTAATTAATTGTTGATGAATATTTATTTATATGTGGTGCTGAGAATCGAACCCAGTGCCTCACTCATGCTAGGCAAGCGCTCTGCCCATTGAGCCACAACCCCAGCCCCCAACCTGATTATTTATTAGGTTTGATCATTTGTGTGCTCATTCTCTTGGATTTTTAAATAATATTTAAAAATTATTAAATTGTATCATATCATTTACCAATAGTGACTGTTTTCTTTCTTTCAACCCTGTTGTTTCCCTCATTTGTGTTGTCTTTCTGCACTGTTAAGGTAGAATCTCACAAGAATTGGTGACATGAACACCCTTTATTCTGTTCCTGGCTTTAAAAAGAGGCTTCTTTTTACTCTATTTTTGAGAAATTTCCTTCACTTTTATCTCCCCATTCTTCTTCTAATTTATTTCTTTTGGTTATAAAAATTTTATACAATATATTTATGTATACATATTTTTATTTTTCTCTCTCTTTTTCTCTCCCTCTCTTTCATTTTTCTGTGGTGCTGGGCATGGAAATGACCCTCTCTGAACTGGGAGCAATTTCCTCCTGCTGAGAAAGGGAGCTGAAGGACTGCGACTCTGACAGGTGCCAAAAAACCTGGGAGTGGTGATTGCCTGCTCCTCAGGCCTGTCTGACACAACACAGGCTCTGCTTATCTACATTTCCTGCCTCTCTCCTCAAAAAGTTCAGCTTAACCTCAGATACTTCAAAGATAGAATATTTTGAAACAATTAAGTTTCTTCTATCTTCATTCAAAGCTGGTTTTGACTAAAATCTGTTTTCCTAACAATATGGCTCCAAAAATTTTTTTTTTATTTTGATTCATTGTACACAAATGGGGTACAACTTTCATCTCTCTGGTTGTACACAACGAAGTAGAGTCGCACCATTTGTGTGATCATACGTGTACATAGGGTAATGATGTTTGCTCATTCTATTATTTTTCCTTCCCCCTATTCCCTCCCCACCCCTCATTTTCCTCTATACAATCCATCCTTGCCTCTCCCCCACCCCGCATTATGTATCAGCATCCACTTATTAGAGAAATCATTCAGCCTTTGGCTTTTTGGAAGTGGCTTATTTCACTTAGCATGATATTCTCCAGCTTCATCCATTTATCTGCAAATACCATAATTTTATTCTTCTTTATGGCTAAATAATATTCCATAATTTTATTCTTCTTTATGGCTAAATAATATTCCATTGTGTATACATACCAGTTTCTTTATCCATTCATCTATTGAAGGGCATCTAGGTTGGTTCAACAATCTAGCTATTGGGAATTGAGCTGCTATAAGCATTGATGTAACTGTAGTATGCTGATTTTAAGTCCTTTAGGTATAGGCCAAGGAGTGGAATAGCTGGGTCAAATGGCTGCACCAATTTGCAAACCCACCAGCAATGTATGAGTGTACCTTTTTCCCCACATCCTCGCCAACACCTATTGTTGCTTGTATTCTTGATAATAGACATTTTAATTGGTGTGAGATGAAATGTTAGGGTAGTTTTGATTTGCATTTCTCTTATTACTAGAGATGTTGAACATTTTTTCATATATCTGTTGATTGCTTGTAGATCTTCTGTGAAGTGTCTGCTCATTTCCTTAGCCCATTTATTGATTGGGTAATTTGTATCCTTGGTGTAAAATTTGTTGAGTTCTTTATAGATTCTGGAGACTAGTGTTCTATCTGAAGTGTGTGTGGCAAAGATTTTCTCCCACTCTGTAGGCTCTCTCTTCACATTGTTGATTGTTTCCTTTGCTGAGAAAAAGCTTTTCAGTTTGAATCCATCCCATTTATTGATTCTTGATTTTATTTCTTGTGCTCTGGGGGTCTTGTTAAGAAAATCTGGTCCTAGGCCAACATGATGAAGATTCAGTCCTATTTTTTCTCTATTTGGTGAAGGGTCTCGGGTCTAATTCCTATATCCTTTTTCATTTTGAGTTGAGATTTGTACAGGTGAGAGATAGGGGTTTAATTTCAATTTGCTGCATATGGATTTCCAGTTTTGCTAGCACCATTTGTTGAAGAGGCTGTCTTTTCTCCATTGTATGTTATTGGCACCTTTGTCTAGTATGAGATACCTGTATTTATGCGGGTTTGTCTCTGTGTCCTCTATTGCGTACCATTGGTCTACCTGTCCAAATATTTCTGGAGTAGTAAGCATTGTAGCCTAGTCTCTTTGACCCCCAGGCAGTATTAGAGTTGCTGGGTAACAGAACCCAGGGTCTCGCACATGCTAGGCAAGTGCTCTGCCTTTAGGCCTCATCCCCAGCTTGTGTGTACATATTTTGACAATTATAAAATTAAAGAGAAATAATAGAAGAGAATTCCTTAAAGTTGAAAGACATAGATCCCAGAAAATGCCCTGAATGATGGATCACAAAGGGACCATACATAGCCCCTACTATAATGAATTTCAGAGTATCACCTTGGGAGGTAAAGACAAATAATTTAAAGAGGAAATAATTTAAAAGTGATCACCAAAAGAATAAAAACCATGGTATACTTTCTAAATTATTACAAAAAAGAAAATGCAAGAAATAAAACAACAAATCATCCAATGTCAGGAAGGAGGACTGGGGGTATTGCTCAGTGGTAGAGACTTTGCCTAACATGTGCAAGGCCCTGGGTTCCATCCATCCCCAGCACTGGAAAAAAAAAAACACAAACAAAAACAAAACAAAAAACCCAAACAAACAAACAAACAAACAAAAAGCAAAAGCAAAAACAAAAAAAATCTAAGAAAAGAAAATATGATAAATAAAAAAATCAAGTTATTTGACAGAAAAATGAAAATACAGAAATAATTATAATAGAAATTTGTGAGTTTAATTCTAGTAATAAATGATAGGAACTCAGGTTGGCTTTAAGAAATTCAGTTCTATGCTATTTGCAACATGTGTACATATATTTTAAACAAAACAAGACAAATGTGTTACTAAGGGGAAATATATTCTAGACAAATGTTACCATAAATAGTACAATGAAACACTATATTAAGAAAGAGACCAACATAGGGACAGAGTACTTTTTTTCCCCACATGGGTAATCAGGTAAGTACACCATGAAACGATGAGATAGAAGATATTTCTTCAACATCAGGTTGGCAAGAATTTAGAAGTTTATTGGAGAAGGTATGAATAAATAGGTGTCCTTATACCTGATTGTGAATAGGATAAATGATAAATTCTTTCTGGAAAATTCAACAGGCAAGGTGTCTATACAATTTTTGGTTCTAAGATAGATGTCTCTATTCAGCAATTCTATTTCTAGATATATAGCTAAGAGAAATGTTTGCTTCTTAATACAAATAGACAAATATAAATCTATTTACTTCAGCATTATTTATGAAAACAAAAGATGCAAATGCCTTAAAAGTGCATCAGTAGGAGTCATTAAATAACATTTGACATACCTATGCAATGGAATATCATCGGTCTTTAAAAAGGAGGTGGGCAGAGATGTGAAAATGTCCTCAAGACCCATTTTTAGGCAGAAGTATGTTATAGTAAAAATTTGTGGAAAAACCCCACAACTTACTATGTGTGTATGTGTACAGTTATCTGTCCTCAGAAGACTGGGTCCAGGATGCCATGGGTATCAAAATTCATGGATTCTCAAGTCTGATATAAAATGGTGAAGTATTTTTATACAACCAAGCACATCCTCCCATATACTTTAATATACCTCTGGATTACTTATGGGACCTAATGCTATATGTATGCTATGTAAATAGTTGTTATATTGTTATTTAGGGAATAGTGACAAGATAAAAAGTTGGTACATGTTCAATATTGATGCAACTTTTTTCCTAAGTATCTTCAATACACAGTTGAAGCTGTGAACAGAGAGGCTCAATTGTATGCTTTCAGGTACATAAATATACACGGAAGTGTATATGAAAAGATACAGGTCAAGTTGTTATTTCTGGACTTGGTGACCAGAGATGGGGTATGCTTCTTATTTTATTGCCCAAGCTATTTGTGAATACATGCCTTAAATTAGTGGTCAATATGGTGCCCTCTCCCCCATGACCACATGTACACTGCAGGGATGGAGGAGTGTCTCCCTTCACCATGACACCTAGTGATTCACTTATGGAATTATAGTATTTTTTTATCTGCATAATCTGAATGATTCTATTGCCCAAAGAAAGAATCCATCTGTTAGAGGAAATAGCCTTGGAACTGTTTAAATTGGAAACTGAAACTGGCTTGATTTAGGCTTCTCAGAAAAACGAACTACTAGATGGGGGATGAGGGTAATTGTACACTGGTGGGGTGGGCAATTGATTTTGATTAAGAAGGGAAACTGGTTTGCCATTTCCTAGTGGGGGAAAAGAAGACTGAATTTGCCATCCATAAGACTCTGGGTTTCATACAATTTTCCCATGTTTTGTAACAACGGCGGTTAATGGCAAATTTGTGGTGACTTAAAGACAGGACTCCTCAGGATCTGCACACTGTGGGAATGAAGTTTTGGGTCACCTCACCAGTGAAAAGAATCCTGACATACTAAGGTGCTGGGAGACAGTAAGGAATCATGGCAAAGGTGGTGGAAAAAAGAAACTATGATTTTCAATGAGAACTAAGTGGTGGAGACAGATGTAGCTTGTAGCATGTAGCAAAGAAAAGGTCGCTTGCAAAGAGGTTGAAAGGAAACCAGCCTTTAGGAGGACAAGCTTACCATACAAAAAACCACAAGAGGTATTGCAATGGAAAACCTGCAAGATTACCAGTGTTAACAAGTTTTGATCAGTATCCTCAGGCTGGCAAAACCCAGCACTTTTTTTTTCACATGATTTTCATATTCACAGAAAGTCATGACATGTCTTTAGGAATCAGCATTGCAAAAGTCAGAGATAAGTTGTTTTTCCTAGGAAGTCAGCAATTTATGGGAAATGTTCAAAGTTTATTTTGGGGACTAGAAAGAGAACTATGTTTTTGAAACCCTCATGCAATTTATCAGCAAAATTTTCTCTCTTTGTCTTTCTTTGTATATACAGAATTAGAATGTCTCACCATCTCTATGTACACAAGAACATTAGTTTTCACTTGAACTTTACGGTAACTCCTTACCTGTTGAGGTCACCTGTCTCCAGTGACAGCACAGTGGGGCGTTAAAGTGCCCCCTTATCAGCTCAATGCTGAATGGCAACACTGTTTGAACTGCGAGAACTTCCCGAGTGGCTGGTTAACACCATGCTGGATCTCCCTCTGTCCAGTTTTGTTTCTTCTCCCATCCTTTCCCAGGTGTTGATCCCTAACAAGTAACTCACAGCCAAAGTTCAGTCTCAGCATTAGCTTCCAGAAATCCATTTGTGTTAGTCAGCATTCTGTCACTATAACAAATACCTGAGGTAATCAACTCATAGAGAGAAAAGGTTTATTTTGGCTCAGTTTTAGAGGTTTCCGTCTATGATCAATGGACTCCATTGCTTTGGGTCTCTTGCAAAGCAGCATATTATGGTAGGTGTGGGTGGTAGGGCAAAACCACTCATCTCATGGTCAAGAAGCAAGAGAAAGAGGAAGGGGAATGCCTACAATGACCAGAAGACCCCCCACTAGGCCCTACCTCTGTTTTAGTTTTAGTTTTTGCCTCTCCCCTTAATTTATTTGGTCAATTTAATTCCCTAATACTTCCCCTTCCCTGTCCTCCTTCCTTCCTCTGGTCCCCTTCCTCTACTCTACTGGTGTCCCTTCGGTTTTAATGAGAACTACCTTCTTTTCCTCTCTGTTTTCTCTCTAGCTTCCACATGAAAGAAAACTTATGACCCTTGATTTTCTGAGTTGACTTGTTTCACATAACATAATGCTCTTCAGTTCCATCCATTTTCTTGCAAATGACATAATTTCTTTATAGTTGAATAAAACTCGATTGCATATATATATATACCACATTGTCTTGATCCATTTGCATGTTTTTTTCTAAATATTTATTTTAGTTGTAGATGGACACGATGCCTTTATTTATTTATTTTTATGTGGTGCTGAGGATTGAACCCAGTGCCTCATGCATGTTAGGTAAGCGTGCTACCACTGAACCCCAACCCCAGCCCCCCATTGTATGTTGACAGGTACTTTGGCTGGTTCCACAGTCTGTCTACTGTGAATTGTGCTGTTATAAACATGGGCATGAATATATCACTAAAGTGTTGACTTATTCTTTTGGATAAATATTGAGGAATGATACAGTTCAGTGATACAGTGGTTCCATTTTTCATCTTTTGAGGAACCTACATAGAGGTTCCTCTATTTCCATAGAGGTTGTACTAATGTACAATCCTCTAACAATGGAAGTGTTCCTTTTCTCTCATATTCTCTCCAGCATTTATTATTTGTATTCTTGAAGACTGCCATTCTAACCTAGAATGAGATGGAATCTCAGCATAGTTGGATTTGCATTTCCTTGATTTCTAAAGATGTTGAACCTTTTTTCATATATTTTTTTACCATTTTATTTCTTCTTTTGAGAAATGTCTGGTTAGCTCATTTTAGGCCTAACCTCTGAAAGATTCTACCACCTCTGCATAACATCAAGCTGGGAATCTAGTCTCTAACACACAGGTCTTTTGGGGGACATTCCAGATTCAAACTATAACACCAACCTGAAATATATACTAATCAAAATTTCAAAGAATAAATAAAAGCAAATCCAGAAAGCCAAAGTGGAAACAATTGATGTGCTTATTGAGAAGGAATTGCTTAACAAAGGCATGATGAATATGTGATGCAGGTGAACAAAGCACATTTTATGAGTTGATGTGCAGAAATGTTTCCAATACATTGTCAATTCAATTTTTTATAAAAGTAAGTAGCAGAATATAATTCAATTTAAACAGAAAAAATAATCTTCAAGGCATTTGCTTTGCTTCTCCACACATTGGTTCCCTCTCTCTCTCTCTCTCTCTCTCTGTCCTGGGGATTGAACCCAGGGGTGCTTTATCACTGAACTACATATCCAGTCCTTTTTAGACTTTGAGACAGGGTCTTGCAAAGTTGCTGGGGATTTCACTTAGTTGCTGAGGCTGTCCTCGAACTTGCCATCTTTTTGACTCAGCCTCCCGAGTTGCTGGGATAACAGGTGTGCACTCCCATGCCCATCAGTTTTCTTCCTCTTGAAAGGGATGTGTACATGGACTCAGAGAATACCCCATAGGGGGTCTTATAGAGCTCCTGGGATGACATGGAAGCCTATTTTTGAATAGTACCTGTGCAGACAGCCAGGCCAACTTGTGGGGCACCAATAATGGTTTAATTCCTGGGTGTCATCTTTACCCAGGAGACATGGAGATGTGATTTTGAAAATGTCATAAAGTGGCTCTCAAGCTTGGTCCATCCAAAATACCTCCCAAGGTGCTTCTGCCAATCAATTGGTTGTTTAAGACAAGTCTCTAGAACAGTTCCCATCACAGATTTGGTGTTCAATAGAAGTTTGCTCCTTTTACTAAATCCTTCTCTCTCATTTTGGCCAGAAATCCTAGTCTCCATCATCTTCTTTCCTCCTGAATGAAGTGAGAAGAGTGAGACTGGAACTAGGGAACTTGGTGGTTGAGGCCCCAGAGGATGCTCAGATGCCATAGATTTGGGTTAGGACTGTACAAGACTAGAAAATGGGCTCCTCTAGTCCTGGGGATCAAGGATGGAAATATCAACAATTCTGGGAAATTTAGAGATAGGAAGTGAATGAAGATGTGAGGCAAGGGGAAAAAATAACAGACTGTCCCTTCTGGTCCAGCTCCCCCTCCCACATAATCAAAATGAGGAAGTTGGGGGAGCTCTATGAAAGAGGAAAGGGAGTAGACACACCCTGCAGATGAGAGTAAAGCTGGTCCCATGCCCAAATCCCCCACATGCAATCTCTGCTTGTGTTCCAGTTGCAATTTATTCTCAGTATTATTTACTGTCCAAAGTTGAGGAAGAGGAACATCCCCAACTACAGAATCCTGGGCTTTTGGGAACAAAGACCAACAGGAATCCATCATGTATGTGGCTCCTCCTCTAGTCCCTCCCACCCCAATTCTCTCGGATTTAGTTCTTGCTGCTCTGAGTGACTTCCACCTCGTTATTGCTGTACAACAAAGCCACGAATCACAGACTCCAGACTTTCCACAGGTAATTGGACTGGGGGTGCCAGTGGGACCAAGATGACAGGGAATGTGTGAGAGGAAAGAGGGAGGGGAGGCTTTGGGTCTTAGGTGAGAGAAAAATGGGAAGAAATATGAAGGGGGCAGTGTGGGATGTAACAACCGAGTGGAGACTTGAGATTCTATTTCTGTCCCTGGATCCTAGATTGCGTCATGCAGCCATAATCCCCAGTCACAGTTCCCATCTCTGGCTCAAGTAAGTCTGATCCTCAGCCCCAACTCCAGCCTGGACCCCAAACTCAGCTCCTCCTGTAATCTCAAGCTCAGTGTCAACCCCAGATCCAACCTGAATCTCGACATCAACCCCAACCCCAAACTGAACTTCAGCTCTACTCTATTTCCAGTTTAAATGCCAAGCTTAGATCCAGTTCCATCCATGGCTCCAACATGAGTTCTGATGTCAAATTCTGGCATGTGACACAACCTTAAGTCCAGCCCAATATTAGGCCCAGTCAAAGCAACAAATTTAACTTCTACTTCACCTCCAATGTTAATCCAAAACAGCTCAACAGTGACCCAAAGCCCAATTCTAACTCCACTTCTAACCTGAACCCCAGACTCAGGCCCTAATCCAGGGCTCATTCTCCTGAGGAACCTCATTTCTTATCTCAACTGCTCTCTGGTTTCAGCCTCCTCCTTGGCCACAGCATCCAACCAGCCTGGGCCTAGCTCTCTCAATTTCAGTCCTGATAGACTCAGAAGTTACGTTGGTCCAAGCATGGCAATGAAGTATGAAAATCTCCAGCACTTGGGGAGTGAGGAGAAAAACCAGGAGATAAGAAAAGGTAAGAAGGAGAAGTGTCCTCTACTAAAATGTCCTCTTGGTATATCTAGCAGGATTTCTACTATCATATCATGTCTCAACTCTACCATGTACAATGTTGGGTCCCTCACTTTGAGGGGGTCAGTCCTAGGGCTCTGAGAGCCAATGTGAAGAGGACTCAAGGTCTTCAGAAAGACAGGGATAGGGAAGACCTCAGTGGACCTGGTTTCCTGTGCTCTGTGGGGAGGGGATGAGAGGTATCTTTTGCAGGTAGTTGGACATTTGCTCACCTGATCATACAGATGTGGGTCAACCTGCTAAGGATCTAGCTGACCCCAATGCTCTCAAGGTCCTTGTGTTACCCTCTCTAGCTCTGATGATAAGACTTAAATTTCTCCATTGTCTGTGTCTATGTCTGCTTACGTGCACTCTGGTTTCTAGGGGTGGGTACAAGGGTCTCTCAGGGTATGAGAGGCCCATGACACTGAAGACTTGGTGCTGTCTGTGAGGGATCAAAGGCTTGGGCAGTTCCCACTCCACAGTCCTCCTTCTGCCCTTATCCAGCATTACCAGGGCCTAGCCTTCATCCCCAGAGAGTTCCCTGGGCCCTTTCCTTCTGTCCCTGGTATGTCCTGGATCTTCCTTGTCCTGATACCCTCTTCTCTTTCAGCACCTCCTCCCCAGGTTGGCCTCTGGCATATCTGCTCTGATCCTCGCCTCATCCTGTTCTCTCTGGGCCTCAGCCTCCTGCTGCTGGTGGTTGTCTGTGTGATCGGATCCCAAAGTGGGTGCCCCAGGGGTGCACAGGGAAGACAGAAATCAAGGGGCTACAGTGGTGGGGCAGGGAGAGGGACGATGGCAGGAACCACAGCCGAAGCAATGATGGGTACAGTGGGAAAGTGTGAGGCAACACTGAGGGGACACAATGGGATGGTTGATGAGAATAGTTGCAGGGGGCACTGGTAGGGATAGTGAAGGAGCCATGATTGGGATGGTTGCTGGCTGTGTCACTTATTTGTTGGGTTTTGTAGTTGAATTACTACTCCTTCGTGTGCAATATTAGATAACGACAGTGCCTGCCCCTCTGGGTTGCTGTGAGGACTGAATGAGATAATGCATGTAAAGTGTCCTACTCAGCGCTCACAGAGAGGACCTGATCAATCTTGGTTCTGATCATCTCATCCCCCTCATCAGATTCCAAGTTACAGAGGGACCTGAGCACCCTGAGGACAACTTTTCACAATTTCACTGTAGACACTGGGGTTGAGGTCCAGGCACTGACCTCCCATGGTGAGCCAGGCTTGGGTGGGGGTCTGGGCTGGGTGTATGTGTGTGTGGGCTGATGCCTGATCTCAAGTCCCTGTTTCTTCCAGGTCACAGCTTGCAAGAAACCATAGCATCTCTGAAAGCTGAGGTGGAGGATCACAGGCAGGAACTGCTGGCAGGTGAGAGATCCTGGTTCCCAAAAGCGTATGGAAGGGTGTGCACAGGAGAAGCATCTTGGTGCTGAGCCCCCTCCCCTCCAGCCCACAGCTTGAACCAGAAGGTGGTTTCTGTGGAGGGCAGCCTTCAGAAACAGGAGCAGGAATTCAAAGCAGGTCAGATGGCCGTTCCAGTGCACTGGGCATGATGTATTTGTGGGAGGACAGGAAGACCTTAGTGAGGTGCCTGAGCTTCAGGAACTCACTGAGTAGAGGCCACACCCAGAGCACTCTCACCACTCCCCCGTGTCTGTGTTCCAGATCAATCTGAGATGTTCCTGCGAGTAAAGCAATTGGCAGAAGACCTGAGATCCCTGAATTGCCGGCTGGCCGAACTCAAGAGCAATGGTGAGGAGGGGGACAGGCATGGCTGGCCTCACTTCACCATCAATGGTGCACTAGTCTATTCCTCAGCCCCTCCATCCTTCCTTTTCCCCTCAGGCTCTGAAATGACCTGCTGCCCCCTTAACTGGTTGGAGTACGAAGGCAGCTGCTACTGGTTCTCTCAATTTCTTAAGTCCTGGCCTGATGCTGACAAGGACTGCCAGCTGAAGAACTCCCACCTGGTGGTGGTCACCTCTTTAGAAGAGCAGGTAAGACCTGGTAGGCTGCTCTTAGAGGCTGTCTGATGTAAGGGAGAGGTCATCAATCCTTTGTTCTCTCCCCAGAAATTCATGGAGAAGCACCTGCACAATGTGCCCACCTGGATGGGCCTAACTGACCAAAATGGGCCCTGGAGATGGGTGGATGGGACTGACTACCAGACAGGCTTCAAGTGAGTGTGTTCTGTCCAAAGCCAGTGTCTTCTCCTTGGTATTGCTCTGGCTTTCCAGTCTCTGTCCCCAGGGTGGGAGGGGTTCCTGGAATGTGGCTGAGTCCAACCTCCCTGGGTACACAGCTATCTCTTGTTCATAGGAACTGGAGTCCAACTCAGCCTGATGACTGGACTGGGCACGGGCTGGGAGGAGGTGAAGACTGTGCCCACTTCACCTATGATGGTCGCTGGAATGATAATACCTGCCAGAGGCCCTACCGCTGGATCTGTGAGACAGAGCTGGTCAAGACAAGTTAGGAGCCTCCCTCCCCCTAATTTATTTCCTCAATGCCTTGAGCTGCCAGTCTGGGATTGGAAATCCTCCTATGTGTGGGTCTCCACTATCTTGGAGATTTTCATATAGGATTTTAAGGGTACAGTGATTTTGGAGGGTGGGGAGGTTGAAACCCATGACACTTTCTGCAATGTGTGAAACTTATAGTTGACTTTTTTCTTTAAGAATAAAAGGAAGAGCAATATATTTAATCATTCTATGAGCTGTCTGGTTACTGGGCATTAGAAACTGGGAAGTGCCTGGTTGGCATTAGGAAGACTTGGGCAGGCAGAGGCATCACGAGAACTGAATGGTCTTTGGTTCAGATGGCCTGGTTAGGAGTCCAGTTTTGTTATTCACAGGTGTTGAGCTTGGGCAAATTATTCAGTTCTGTGAAACTCAGCCATAAGATAGGCTTGTTAATGGAGACTACCCACTTGCAGTAGAACACCCAGGGCTGAACCCCCTCATTTGTTGAGTGCTTCAAATACTTTGAAACTCGCTAGTGTCTGTTGCTTCCATAACAGTAATGACAAGTTGCACTCAGAGACAGGTGACAAATATCATAAGTACCTACAACCCAGAGTCCCCAAACACATGAGGACAACCAGGATTATGAAAGAGAAATGCCAACATAAATAGCTTCAACAACCAAGACTGGGAGTGAGGACAAACCAATTAGGACTTCGCAGACTCTGATGGAAGTATTAACGAAAATGGACAAAGATTTTGCACATAAATGAGATGTATGCTAATTCCAGAAAGAACCAGTTCTCTGACATAAAAGAACAGTTAGAAATGAACACAAAAGTACATTCTAAAAAAGATGAATCAACATGTAATTTTCTCACCACCTTTCTAAATAATTTTGGGTTTAAGAAAAAAATCAGAATGAAAAAGTCAAGTGATCAGAAATGAATGAGAGCCCCACCTGCTGACACTGTGGGATGGTCTCGGCAGTTCTCAGGAGGAGGTGTGTAAAGCCCTAATCACATTTATTAAAAATTGAGACTGGCTGAATTGGAATAAGTTATTTTAACTCAAGAAGTTTGAGAAAGGATAGTCAAATAAATCCCCCCAAATAGAAGAAAGGAATTTATGACATATAAGCAAAAATTAATGAACTAGGAAATAAAAATAAAGATATGATCATTAGAAGAAAAATCTCATTCTTGGAAAAGGTGAATAAAATAAATATGAAGGAGAAAAAGAGAGCCATAGACACTAGTTTAGAAAGCTGAAAAGTTACGTAAGTACAGGCACAGTGGATATGATAATAAAACACTTCCATACTAAAAAAAAAAGCAAGGTAGCCAGGTGTGGTGGCTCATGCCTGTAATACAAGGAGGCTGAGGCAGGAGGGTTGCAAGTTTGGGGGCCAGCCTCAGTTACTTAGTATGGCCCTATCTCAAAATAAAATATTGAAAAAGGACTGGGGATGTATTTCAGTAATAAGCCCCTGGGGTTCAATCCTCAGACCAAAACAAAAACAAAAGCAAAAAAACAATCCCCCAAGAAACAAAGAAGTGCAGCTCCTCTTCATGATAAAATCTTTCAGGACTTTGGGGGCTTTTACCTTGTCGCTTCACTCTTGCTTCCTCCACACATTCCAAGATACCTGCTCCAGTCATGACACACTCCACACCAGGGAAAAGAGAGAAGGACAGTGACACATTCTCTCTGTATGTCTATATAACACTTCTGGAAATTGTTTGCACCACTTCATCTTTTATTTCTTGGATTAGAACTAGTCATGGTGCCACAGTTAGTCGCCAATGGGTCTGTGGTGCACCCCTTGTTTCATGAGGCCAAATTTCAGCTAAAATCCAGGAGATTCTATCATCGTAGAGCAGGAGCCAACTACTTTTTAATCTAATCCATTGATCCTTTTTTTAAAAAATATTTGATGATGCCAGTATTTATTTCTGATGTGTTATCTTTCTCAATTCTGAATGCCTGAAATGATACTTCTCAAAATCTCTGGTACATAGGTTTCATTTCATATTAACTAGATAAAGAAATAGAATTGGTACAAAGAATTGGGTCCTTTTCTATGAAGTGAGAATCTGAGAACTCCTTCTCTCCCCTCCCTAAAGTCACTGGTTTTATCATAAATAAACCCTGTGGAATAGTCCCTGAATGCATAGTCTGTAGGGTGGACAACATCCCGTGGACATTCAGTGATGTATTTCTTCTAGTTGTTTCCCTTAAGATCTTTGTACAAATACAATAGGTTTAGCACAACTCATGCCTTCAGCATGCTTCGTTCTGTATTCAGGGTTTTCAATTATAGTGCTTATGCTGCCATTTTTGACAGGATAATAATACCAGGTATAAATAGCTTTCTATAATGTAACACCAACTAAAAAAGAAAGTAGACACCAAGGTACCACAATATTTGATGCTGTTACAGTTTGGATAAGCATTCCTGAAGGCTCATGTATTAAAGACTTGATCCCCAGTCCCTGGTTCTATTGGTAAGCGGTTGAACCTTTAAGAGATGGAGCCTGGTGGAAGGTCTTCTGGTCACTGGAGGCACGCCTTGGAGGGGATGTTTAGATGCCAGCCTCTTCCTCTTCTTCTCTTTGTCTCTAGCCATGAGATCAGGGCTGCTTCTGCCACATGCTCCCACCATGATGTACTTTTGTGACTTGCCACAGGTCCAAAAGCAATGGGGCCAAACAACCCTGGTCTGAAACCTCCAAAACTGTGAGCCAAAATTAACCTTTTCTCTTTTTAAGTTTATTATCTCAGATATTCGTGATGATAACAGAAGCTGACCAACATACTTAAAGCCAAACCCATTTAGTTCTTTTCCATGTAGCAGGTAATAAAAACGTATCTATGCACTTGCTATTTCTTTTCCAAATCAACAGTGTGGGCCAACCAATTAGGAGCCATGGTGAGTCATCCTGCAACATGTTTGGACAAGTATCTTATGCAGGGGAGAAGAATCGTTCTTTTTTTCTTTCTTTTTCCTTTAGTACTAGGGAGTAAAGTCAAGGGCCTCATGCATATGAGGCAGGAGCTTTAAGGTCTGATTCTTCAGGACCCAGCCCTGAAGAATTGCTCTTGCCGACCTCCAGCTTGGCCAAGTGAAGAATGCTGCAGGATAGATGCAGAATGTCTATTGGCTCTTCCATGGTCACCAAGCTCATGTTAGGGCCATATTAATTAACTGGTACCAACAGATGGTTCTAGCAAGCCATTCATATTTACCACTGTAGGGAGGAAGGAGAGGAGGTAGGGAGGAGGGGAAGGGAAAAGGAGGGTGTGAAATCCTCTGGTGGAGAGTAGAGGCTACAGGGGGTAGTGAAAGGAGAAAGGGAAAACCCAGTCAAAGAAACCAGGCAAATGAAAGTGAAATCATCCTCCTCAGGGTGCCATGCCAAGCAGAAAGCCTCCAAACACAAAACAAAAAATTCTCCAATCACCGGAACATTCTTTCTCACCAATAATAGCACCTCTTCAGTTTGGCTTTTGAGCTCAGCAGGTGTCTGGTTGCTCTGAGGGATTTTCAGTGGTACCTTGGCTTTCTTTACAGCCTTCTGTGCTCACTGCCAGTCAGCTCTGATGTGCCTGGTATGGTTTGCAAACTAAAGGAGAAAAAGAAATCTACCTTCCACAGCTATTGCAGCCAACTTTCCAACCTCCTGGAATACAAAACCAGAGCTCCCTCCAGGGACGCCTCCAGTCGACATGCTAGACTTTTCAGCAGAGAGCCCAGATTCCTGCCTGAACATGGCTGCTTTGCAGCGAGACCTGCAAGGTCCAGGGACTCAAAGCTTTCCGTGACTGGACAGAGCCAGCTATTCTGGTTAGCTGGTCAGGACACAGCAGCCCTCTGTGCTACCCCCTCCCACTGTGCTACCACTGTGTGGGAAAGGACTTCTCGCTCTTGTCAGTGATTTCCCTCGTCAGTGATCTTGACCTCTTCAGTTCCGCACTGTAAATACTCCTATCATACTCCCAATTCCCTTGCTCCTCTTTCCCTCTTCCTTGCCAGGCAAAACTCTAACTTCAGTTAAATTCTTTTTTTTTTTTTTCTTACTCTATTCCTGTACCCAAATGGCTGAATGTGGCTGTAGGAAAGAACAACAATCAATATAACAAAACCATCACCACATGATGGTCTGCCTGACTCCAAAATTTTGATCAATTTCAAGTGAACCTTCAGCACTGCTTGGCCAGATTCTCTTAGTCAATCATTCTCCATCTCTTCAAAATCATTGTTTCCTTGGTTTGATTCTTCCCACTTTCAGCTAATGATTGCTTCTGATTTCACTGGGAAAGGGCAGCAATTGGCTGAAAACAACCTCCTCATCCCTGTGGTGGAGATTGCTAGATAGTCACTGATCCGTCTCCTGTTGTGGATGCAGGGACCCTTCATTTCCTGGCCTCTCTTCCAGGTTGGTCAGAGCAATGTGACTGGGGTTCTGGCCTACACTACTTCTGAAATGGTTCACCTCCAGACCTGACTGTAATGTGTCATGCTTGGTCCTTCTCACTCTTTCTCTTTGCTCCTCAGCTAGCCAGATGGAAGGAATCCCAAGGGTGCCTATGAGGAGGCCTTGAAGGACAGCAGAGACATGGATGAAGAGCTGGATCCCTGAGTCACTTCAGGGAAGAAACTTGATCTGCACTTGATGGTGCTGTGGGGGAGGAACACATTTGTGTTAAACCACTGAGATATGTTGCTTTTTCAGCAACTAAGCCAATTCATTTAGTTTCTGACTTTCAAATGTATCAAACTGCCGCATGGCATTCTCTCTGCCTCTATCAAAGGCCATGGAGCCAGTACCCACTCACTTTCTCCAGGGCTTACCTCTTCTCTGCATTAAGGAGTTTCCCCTCCCTGTCAATCATTCCTGTGAGCTTACAAATAAGCTCTCATCACTGTCATGGTGGACACCCATTCTGTTGAGGGCATGTACCACTTCAGCATTGTCCCATTTCTTTGCTTCCCCTTTTAGAGGGGAAAATCAACTTAAGGGAGGAAAGATTTATATTGGTTCATGGTTTCAGAGGTTTCAGTCCATAATTGGTTGGCCCCCATCATTGTGGGTTTATGGTGAGGCTGAATGGTGTGGGGAAGCAAAGTTGCTCACTTCATGGGTTGGAGATGGGGGCAGGGATGGGGGGAAGGAGAGGAGAAGGGGTCAGGGACAACACTTACCCTTCAAGGACATTCCCCCAGTGACCCACCTCCTCCAGTTATGCCCCACATCATGAAGTTTCCACCACTTCCCAATAGTGCTACCAGCTAGGGACCAATCCTTCAACACATGAAGGTTTGGGGGGACCTTCCTGTCCAAACCATAACATTGACTACATTAGTTTTAACAAACTAATATTCTCTCTTCATGTTCTAATTGACTTACACTTCACAGGAATTGAAAACTGTAGCCGACCATGCTATGCTTCCTCCTTTCAACCATCATGTGTATTTTAAATATTTCAAGAAGAGAACAAAAGTCTATTATTTTGCCCATACATTTACCATTTCTGTTGTTCTTCCTTCATTCCTGAAGTTCCATCTTTCCTTCTAGTCTCTTCCCTGAGCTATGAGGGACTTCTATCAGTCCCTCTTGTGTGTGTATGTGTTGCTGGGGATCATTCCAGAGCCTTGAACATTCTAGGCAAGTGTTCAGTGACTGAGGTATATTCCCAACCTCTTATGCATCATTCTTTCCCCCCTTATTATTATTATTATTTTGATGCATTGTACACAAATGGGGTACAACTTTCATTTCTCTGTGTGTACATGAAGTAGAGTCACACCATTTGTGTAATCATACCTGTACATAGGATAATGATGTTTGTCTTATTCCATTATCTTTCCTTCTCCCATTCCATTATCTTTCCTTCCCTCAACCGCCTCCCCACGCCTCATCTCCTGCTACACAATCCATCCTTCCTCCATTCTTCCTTTGCCTTCCCCACCTTATGTATCATCATCCACTTATCAGAGAAAGCATTTAGGGACTGGGATATAGCTCAGTTGGTAGAGTGCTTGCCTTGTAAGTACAAGGCCCTGGGTTCAATCCCCAGCACTGCAAAAAAGAAAAAAAAAAAAAAAAGCAGAGGAAACATTTGACATTTGTTTTTTTGGGATTGGCTTATCTCACTCAGCATGATATTCTCCAACTCTGTCCATTTACCTGTAAATTTATGCATCATTCTTTAGAGCAGGTCTGCTGGCAATGAATTCTTTTGTCTTTCTCAATCTGATATGTCTTTTGTTTCATCTTCATTCCTGAGGGATGTTTTCACTGGCTACAGACTCCTAAATTGGTAGTTCTTTGTAAATGTTGTGACTCCTCCTTTTGGCTTCATGATCTCTGATGAGAAATCAGTTGTTGCTGGAATCCGTTTTTGCTTCCAGAGGATGCTCTGAAGACCTCTTCTTTGACTTTTATATATTTTTTAAGAATAGTTTTTAGTTGTAGATGGACACAATACTTTATTTTATTTATTTATTTTTATGTGGTGCTGAGGATTCAACCCAGTGCCTCATACATGCTGGGTAAGTGCTCTACCACTGAGCTCCAACTCCAGCCTCTGACTTTTATTTTAACAGTGTATTTTTCTGGGCTATCTTGTTTGGGGTTTGCTCAACTTCTTGAATCTCCTCAAAAATGCAGAGGAGTTTTCTGCCATCATTACTTCAGCTTGTACTTTCATATCACTTTCTTTGTCCTCTTCTGCAAATATTAGATCTTTTGTGGTTGTGCAATAGGTTCCTGAATCTCTACATTTTTTTTTTTTTTTTTTGTAGTGCTGGCGATTGAACCCAGGGTCTTGTGCTTGCGAGGCAGGCACTCTACCAACTGAGCTCTATCCCTGGCCCTCTACATTTTTTTCCCTACTGTTTTCTCTCTGTTGTTCAGATTGGATATTGATTTGTCTTCAAATTCATTAAGTCTTTCCTTTGTCATCTCCATTCTGCTCCAACTTCAACCATTGAGCTTTTAATTTCAATTATTTTCTTTCAGTCATAACATTTTTATTGGTTCTTCTTTATAGTTTCTATTTCTTTTCCAAAGCTTTCTATTTTAACATCTGTTTCAAGAATGTCATCAATTGCTTGCTCAAGTATTTTGTTAATGTTTGATTTGAAATCTTCATTGGAAAATGCCAACATCTTTGTCATCTTAGTATTGGTGTCTATCGTGTCTTATCATCCAGGTTAAACTTTGAGTGGTTCTTCATATGCTAATTCATTTTGGATGGTATTATTATTATTATTATTGGTACTGGGGATTGAACCCAGGGGCACTTAACCACTGAGCCACACCCCCAGCCTTTTTCGTATTTTATTTAGAGACAGGATCTCGCTGAGTTGCTGAGGGCCTTGCTAAATTGCTGAGGCTGGCTTTGCACTTATGATCCTCCTGCCTCAGCTTTCTGAGCCGTTGGGATTATAGTTGTGTGCCACTGTGTCCAGTCCTTGGATTGTATTCTTGATATGTTAAATGTTAAGTTATGAAATTCTGGGTCTTGTTTAAATTTTTTGGAGAATGCTGATTTTGTCTTTGTGTTTAGATGGCAACAGACCAAGTTAGGTTCAGAGTACAATTTCCAGCCCATCTCTACAGGCCATGGTTCCAGGGTCAGTTCCCATCTAAGGCCTTTTGCTACACTTTGTTGTCTTAGGGATTTGAGGCTCTTCAGGTCTGTCCTGGCTGTGTGCCTCCCAGTGGTTAATCTACAACATGGCAATTAGTTAAATTCTCCAAGTCTTCAGGATGCTAAGTAGGATTAGAATATTACATGTCTGGTTCAAGTGTTAGTTCTGGAGTTCATAAACAACTTTATGGTATAATTTTCATAGCACACATCTCTTCATGAGCATCTGGTACTTCCTATTTTCCTACAGCTCCCCTTATTGGTCTTCCAGTGACAAAAGAAGAGAGGACATAGAGGAAAAAAGAAATAATGGTTTCCCATGCTCCCGAAACTGCTACTCCACCAAATAGGAAGAAAGATTTATCTCCCTGAGAGCTTTGGTTACCCCACTGTCACCGTGACTGCTGTCAGATTGCCTTTGGGTTTGAGTATAAGACACAGATTTCCATATTTCCGTGAGGAGATATGTTAGGAGTTCACATTTCTAGTCATCAAGCGAGAGCTAGAGCGTGTCTCCTCGAACCGCCTCTGTCCTTGCTAAGTGCTCGTTTCCAGGTTTTGAGCTGTGTTAAACACAGACTGCGTGACACTGAAAGAGTAAAACGATAAACTCACTGCCAATTCAGTGGTACCTCAAGTTCTGGTATTTTTTTCCAGTGGACCGATTGTGATTTAATTTTCAGAGACTTCAAAAAGTTCATGCATGGGTTACATCCAAATTTTATAGCTATTTTCAGTTGCAGAGAAAAAGTGAACTGTTTATTTTGTATCGCTTGGAGTTGAAAGTCGTCAGTAAATGTTTAATGACTTAGAGTAATAATGTTCTGCATTCAAGATGAAATTAAATATGTTTAACTATATTAAATCAATAAAAAGATATATGGAAAAATCTCCAAATGTTTTAAAATTAAACAGTATACTTCTAAGTCTCCTAAGATCAAGAGAAATCACAAGATACACTAGGCAATATTTTTAACTGAATGAAAATTGAATTTAACACTAAATGCTTAACAGTCATCTTTGGTATCAAGGGGAATTGGTTTCAGGACTTTCTTGTTCATACCAAAATCCATGGATGGGCAACAAACACCCTTATATAAAATAGTGTACTATTTGCATATAAGCTGTGCATATACTCCTATATATTTTAAATCTTTACTTGTGATAACTAATGCAATATAAATACTATGAAAAGACTTTTGTACTGTATCGATTAGGGAATAATGACAAGAAAAAAGTCTCCACAAATTCAATGCGGACATTTAATTATTTATTTTTGCAGTGTTGAGGGTCAAGCTGCAGGCCTCGTGCATGCTATGCAAGTGCTCCCCCACTAAGCAACATCTCCAGCCCTTACAATTGTTTTAGATCTACTTGAATCCATGGGTGTGGACCCTGGGGTACAAAGTGCTGACTGTATTCAGGAAGAAGAAAGATCAAAAATCAAAGAATGCAAGCTTCTACCTCAATAGATCAGAAGAAGAAGAGCCGTTTATATCTAAGGTAGGAAAGTGAAGAACATAATGAAGAGCAGCAATCAACGAAATAAAAAGAAACAAAATGAGGAAAAAAACAAAAAACAAAAAACCTTAGACCCCAGGAAAATCTGTGGAAACACAAGAGGGCAGCTTCCATCTGCACGGTTCTTAACACAATTTCCTATAGGTGCCCGGTTACTAAAAGTACACAATTTTGGGATTGGCATAGCATTTGTTAGTGTTCGCCAGAGAGCTATGTTAGGAAAAGCAATTATGGTATTTTATGATTATTATGGTTATTTATGTGGATACATGTATTAAAATTTATGGAACTGGATGCTCAAAATGAGTGTATTTCATTGTATATAAATTATACATCAGAAAAGTTGATTAAAAAAACAAAATATGTTTCCACCCAGTTATCAAGAATACAAACAACAATAAATGTTGGCGAGGATTGTGGGGAAAAGGTACACTCATACATTGCTGGTGGGAATGCAAATTGGTGCAACCATTATGGAAAGCAGTATGGAGATTCCTCAGAAAACTTGGAATGGAACCACCGTTTAACTCAGCTATCCCACGCCTTGATTTATACCCAAAGGACCTAAAATCAGCATATTACAGTGATGCAGCCACATCAATGTTTATAGCAGCTCAAATCACAATAGCTAAACTATGGAACCAACCTAGGTGCCCTTCAATAGATGAATGGATAAAGAAAATGTGATGTATATATATATCACATGGAGCAATATTCCATATATATGTATATGTATATTACTCAGCCTTAAAGAAGAATAAATTTATGTCATTTACTGGAAAATGGATGGCACTGGGGAATATCATGCTAAGTGGAATAAGCCAATCCCCAAAAACCAAAGGCTGAATGTTTTTTCTGATATGCGGATGCTAATTCACAATAAGTGGGTAGGTGGCTAGGGAAGAACACAATTACTTTAGATTAGGTGGGGGGAATGAAGGAAGGGGGTGTGGGGGTAGGAAAGATAGCAAAATGAATCAGACATTATCACCCTATGTACATATATAACTATACGACTAGTGGGATTCCACATTATGTACGACCAGAAGAATGAGAAATTATACTCCATCTATGTATAATGTAAAAAAAAACCACAATGTGATTTCATTATATATTATCCAAAGTGTCAAAAATAGAAAAGATAAAATTAATTATTTAACAATATGAGGAGCAACTTTTACACTTTTTTTTTTTCTTTTTGGTACCGAGGATTGAACCCAGGGGTACTTAACCACTGAGCAACATCCCCAGCCCTTATTAGTATTTTATTTAGAGACAGGGTCTCCCTGAGTTGCTAAGTGCCTCCCTAAATTGCTGAGGCTGGCTTTGAACTCATGATTCTCCTCTTCAGCCTCCTGAGCTGCTGGGATTACAGGTGTACGCCACTCTCCTACCCGCTCCCCCCGCCCCTGTGGCAACTTTTACACTTATGATGGAAGTGTAAATTGTTACAACCACTTTGGAAAGTCTTGGGCAGTATGTACTACGCAGTTTATGACTCAGCAATTTCATTCCTTGATATATAAAAGAGAAATGTATACATGAATTCACCAAAAGACAGGTACAAAAATGTTTATGATAGCATTACTTCAAATAGTGAAAAACTGAAAATAAACCAAATGCTTATATATGACTGGTTAGATTAATTAATTGTGCAATGCTTGTGAAGTGGAAAACCATGCAGCAATGGGAATGAATAAATTGTGAAAATATGCAACAATGTGGATGGGTTTACAAACATAATGTTATGTGAAAGAAACTACAAAAAGAGTACTACTATCTGATAGCAATCATATATATTTCAGAACAGTCAAAATTATTGTATAGTGATATAAATCATCATGGTGGTTACCCTTGGAAAGGTATTTGTCACTGGAAGATAGTTGAGAGGCTTCTGAGGTGCTGGCAATGTTGTTTCTTGAACTTGATATTGGTTGTGTTCGTTGAAGAATAGTAAATTTATTATCTCTGTTCTTTTAAAAAATATGTTCTAATTAGTTATACATGATAGTAGAATGCATTTTGACACATCAGTGAAGTGTAAATGGAGTATAATTTCTCATTTGTCTGGTTGTACATGATGTCGAGTTATACAGGTCATGTAATCATATATGACATAGGGTAATAAAGTCTGATTCATTCTACTATCATTCCTAACCCCATGCTCTCTTCCTCCCTTCACTTCCCCATCCCACATTTTGAATTAGCATCCGCATATCACAGAAAACATTTGACCTTTGGTTCTTTGGTTGGCTTATTTCACTAAGCATAATATTCTCCAGTTCCATCCATTTACCAGCAAATGCCATAATTTCATTCTTCTTTAAGGCTGTTATCTCTGCACTTTCATGTGTACATTACATTTGAATATACTACAGTGATGCAGCCACATCAATGTTTATAGCAGCTCAATTCACTATAGCTAGATTGTGGAACCAACCTAGATGCCCTTCAATAGAGAAATGGATAAAGAAACTGTGGTATATATACACAATAGAATATTATTCAGCCATAAAGAATAATAAAATTATGACATTTGCAGATAGATGGATAGAATTGGAGAAGATCATGTTAAGTGAAATAAGCCAATACCAAAAAACCAAAGGTCAAATGATCTCTCTTATAAGTGGTTGATGACACATAGCAGGGGTGGGGGGAGGCATGGGAAGAATGGAGAAGGGGTGGATTGTATAGAGGAAAATGAGGAGGGGGGCGGGGAAGGAAAGATAATAGAATGAGACAAACATCTATACCCTATGTATATGTACAAATATGCAAATCGGAGTCTACTTTGTGTACAACCAGAAAAATGATAGTTGTACTCTGTTTGTGTACAATGACCTAAAATAAAAACAAAAACAAAAAAATGAATATAATACAAATAAAATGATATAAAATTAAGTACAATATATGGATGCCTTCTTTCACTGGTACTATTTAACATTTTTTGGAGCAAAAGCCATAAGATAAAAAATAATGTATATAAATGCAGGAATCAGTAAGAATAAGAGCATATGTTATTGTTGCTGGTTAAAAGATAAATAAAATGAAGTACTTTACATTAGCAACTTGTTAATTGTGGAAGAAACATCTTTTAGATGTTCTGACATTGTCCAGAGAATGAAAGGATAAATCACAGACTATGAGAAAATATTTGTAAATCACATACCTAACAAAGGACTTGCATCCAGAATGTATACACAACTCTTAAAACTCATATGATAAGAGGCAATACTTCTGGAACGGTAGAGTGAGGACTTCCAAAAATCTGCTCCTCCATAAAAGCAATGAGAATACTGGAAAAAATATCAAAATATACTTTTTTCAGAACTCTGGAAATTAGTCAAAGGCTTGAAAGATTTGGAGTGACTATTTGCAAAAAGCATCTGAATCTTGATAGAAATAGTGAGTTTCATAGTAGTTTCTGTTTGTCCTATTCTTGTACTTTTTTCCCCAAATTCATGGAAAACCTGGAAACCAATAGACTAGCAACTATGGTGGTTGTGAAAACTAGCAGCCTAGTACCACCTGGAGGGGAAGAACAGGTATGGAGCCACCTAAACATCTCCCTTCCCAGAGAGTTATTCTTGACCTGTCTGGAAGCTCCCTGGAAACCCCCACTTGCAGCATTCATCTTTATTGGACTCAACTCAGAGTTTATTTGCTGTAAGTAGTTTTTACTCAGGGTGTTTGTCAAAAACAATCTGACAAAGCCGGGCGTGGTGGCGCATGCCTGTAATCCCAGCACTTGGGAGGCTGAGGCAGGAGGATCTCGAGTTCAAAGCCAGCATCAGCAACTGAGCGAGGCCCTAAGCAACTCAGTGAGACCCTGTCTCTAAGTAAAATACAAAATAGGGCTGGGGATGTGACTCAGTGGCCGAGTGTCCCTGAGTTCAATCCCCGGTTCCCAAAAAAAAAAATTCTGACAATTGTTAAACCCTGAAGCCACTCAAGACTGGGATAACAGCTGGGATAAATGAGAGGTTAACCAAAAAATTAAAAGGAAAAATTGGGAAGTGCTATTTCCATAGTGGCCACTAATGTATTCTTGGGACTCTAGAAGGCCAGGGACATGTGCAGGGCTGTATACATGCCCAAAGATCTGAGAAAGTGACCATTTCTCACTTCTGACCGACCTTGAAGCTTTGCACAAGAGGAAGTGAAGGCGATTTTCACTGCTGTGGCACTGAAGGCGTGCCCAACAGTAACGTGGAGCTCCCTGGCAAAGATCGGGAGACACAGTCCCAGGCATTGAAGAGTAACTTTGTGTGGTCATTAGCTATCCACTAACCTAAAGAATCAGAGACCTCAGTGGTTACACAGGACAAGTACAGATTTTATAGAATTAGTTCAGGGAAGTCACTAAGCAAAAAGACAGAAGCATCAGCAAAAGCAAATAGCAGTAGAAAACAACCCTGGGGAAGAGGGAGTCTGATTTCCAAAATTGCCCTCATGTCAGCCAAGTGCTGGACCACTCCCATGGCAATACTGTCTGAGCTTCCAGAACTCCCTATGTGGCGGTTGGGTCCCCCTCCTTTCCCAGGTGTTGATTTGGAGTGAGCTAGTTAATAGCTCGCTCCAAATTCATCTCTGCATTACCTTCCAAAGCTCCGCTGTGTTGGTTAGCTTCCTTTCACTACAGAAAATCCCTGAGCATATAAACTCCTAAGAGAAAAGATTTATTTCAGCTCACAGTCTTAGAGGTTTCCTTCCATTCATGATCAATTGCCCCACAGCTGTGGACCCATGGGGAGGCGGCCTATCAAGACAATATGTTGTGGCAAAGTGAAACCAATCACCTCAGGACTTAGGAACAAAAGAGAGAGAGGAAGGTGTTTGGGTCTTCCTTAGAGGACACACCCCACCACCCCAGTGAACAAAAATCTTCCCATTAGGCCTCACCTCTGAAAGGTTCTGCCACCTTTCAATAGCACCAAGCTGGGGACCAAGTCTCAAGTATGTGGGCCTATGGAGGACATGCCAAAACCAAACTGCAAACAACCAACAGGTTTACCAATAGGGAAATGCTTAACAAATAAATGTTGGTACGCATGATGAAATGAAATACAGATGAACCACATAGAGAACTGATGTGGAGAAAAATTCCTGATACATTGTGAATTCAATAATAAAAAAAGGCAAGTTCCAGAATGCAATTCGATTTAAATAGAAAATATAACCTCCAAGGTATCTGCTTTGCTTCTCAGGTTTCTTCTTCTTGAAAAGAATGTGTGTTTGGACTCAGGGAAGCCCCCTTTTGGGGACTGGCAGGGTTCATGGGATGAAATAGAAGCCTGCTTGTGAGCACAGTGCGTGTGCAGAGAACCAATCCAGGGTGTTTGGCAGCACTGGCTTTCTCCTCTATGGCTTTGTGATCTTGGATACGTAACAAAATAGCTCTGACCCTTGGTCCAAAATGCCTCCCAAGGTGCTTATGGGAACTGAATGGTTAACATATAGGAAGAATCTGGCACAATAGCCTCACAGATTTGATGCTTAATAAAAATTTGCTGCCTTTCCTGACTCCTTCTCTTTCATTGCAGTCAGGTGGTGTCCTATTTATTCTCCATCTTCTTCTTTCTTCCCTCTTGGTGGAGTGAGGAGAGTGAGTCTGGAGCTGTGGAGCCCAGGGTTGGAGGCCTTAGAGGAAGCTCAGATACTAGGGACTAAGGAGGCAGGGAATATGTTAGAGGAAACAGGGAGAGGGGGTTCTTAGGTGGGAGAAAATGGGAAGAGATATAAAGGGGGCAGTGTGGGATTTAACAACCAAGTGGAAACTTGAGACGCTATTCCCGTTCCTGGATCCTAGATTGCATCATGTAGCCATAATCCCCAGGCACAATTCCCATCTCTGGCTCAACTGAGTCTGATCCTCAGCCCCAACTCCAGCCTCAGCCCCAAACTCAGCTCCTCCTGTAATCTCAGCCTCAGCATCAACCTCAGATCTGACTTGGCTTTCTTTTTTTTAAAAAATTTTTTTAGTTGTTGAAGGATCCTTATTTATTTTCATATGGTGCTGAGGCTCGAACCCAGTGTCTCATACATGTTAGGCAAGGGCTCTATCACTGAGTCACAAGCCCAGCCCCCAACTTGAATTTCAATATCAGCCCCAACCCCAAACTGAACCTCAGCTCTATTCTATTTCCAGTTTCAGTGCCAAGCTTAGATTCAGTTCCATCCATGGCTCCAACATGAGTTCTGATGCCAAATTCTAGAATGTGACAGCTTCAAGTTCAGCACAATTTTAGACCCAGTCGAAGTAAAGATTTAGCTTCAACCTCTAATGTTAATCCCCAACTCAACTGTGGCCCAAAGCCCAATCTTGATTCCACTTTTAACCCCAGCTGGAAACTAAGACCCCTTTGATCCTAGTCCTCAACTGGGGCTCCTTCTTAACTGGAATTGTATCTTTTACCTTAACTCCAGCCTTTCCAACAGCTCCACTCTGCATCTAGCCTATTTCTTGGCCCCATCTTCCTCCCCACCCCAGCCTGGATCCTGATCTCTCAGTTTCTTCTCTCACAGCCTCAGAGGCTGCATTGGTTCAAGCATATCAGTTACTTATGAAAATCTCCAGGACTAGGGGAGCGAGGAGAAAAAACAGAAGATTAGAAAAGGTAAGATGAAAGTAGAAGTGTCCTTTACCAGTATGTCTATCAGGACTTCCACTGTCACATCGTGTCTTACCTCTACCATGTACAATGTTGGGTCTTTGAGGGGGTCAGTCCTGGGGCTCTGAGAGCCCAATGTGAAGAGGACTCAAGGTCTTCAGAAAGATAGGGGTAGGGAAGACCTCAGTGGGCCTGGTTTCCTGTGCTCTGTGGGGAGGGGATGAGAGGTTTCCTTTGCAAGTATTTGGGTTTGAGATGCTGCTGTGATCCAGCAACTCACAAAGCAACTGAAGTTCTTGACTTTCCAACTGGCCAATCTCAAGTGCAGCGGTAAGGAGGATTATGGGTGTGGCTGTCCCCATTTTCCCTATGGATGGCAGCTTCTCAACCTCTTCTTCTTTCTTGCCCTCAGGCTTTGAAAAGTCCTGCTGCCCCCTTAATTGGCTGAAGCACGAGGGCAGCTGCTACTGGACCTCTCAGTTTGAGATGTCCTGGTTGGAGGCTGACAAGTCCTACCCACTGGACAATGCCCACCTTGGGGTTATTAATTCTAGGGAGGAACAGGTAGAAGCCTCTTCTCTTTAGTTCCCAAGACATGTTCCATTTAGGGAAATGGTTCTCAACTTTGACTCTACATTGGAACCACCCTTGAGCATTAGCAGCTACTTCCATCTGAACCATGCCCTCAGAAATTTAATTGGCCTGAGCATTGGGATAAATATGCGAATTGACTTAATGTACAAGTTCAGAATCACTAGTCCATCCAGGTGGTTGGGATGAGTAAAAGTCACCACTGCCTTTCTGTCACCCCAGGATTTTCCCAGGGATTTACAGCCTCCTCCTATACCTGGATAGGCCTTAATGACCTTAAAAAAACCTGGCCAACTATGGCACCAACTTCAAGTAAGTACACTGCTTTTCTGTGGGCCATGTCCTCCACCAGCTCTGCTCCTCAGGAATCTGACCTACAGTACCTTCTTCCCAGACCTGAATCCTGCTCCATCTATCCTTCCAAGCCTGCTGCTGTCCACTCCCCTCAGGAACTGAGTGCCAAACCAGCCAGACAACTAGCATGGGCACAGGCTGGGCGGAGGTAAGGATTGTGCCCACTGCTACCCTGGTGGCAAGGGGAATGACAATATCTGCCAGAAACCCTACCAGTGGATCTGTGAGGTCAACCTGAGTAAGGACAGCTATGAGTTACTTAGATGCTTCCTTTAAACCACTAAGTCATGCAAATGGCAGCAGAGAGGGCTTGTTCTCCAGAGACTCCTGCTAAGACCTGCCTGGAAGAGGAATAAGCCCTGGGAGACTGGAGGCACTGCCATCTTGAATTTTTTTCTCCTTAACCTTAAAAATACAATATAAAGTTCCTAAGGTTCTTTCCCCCACAACTTTAAAAATCAACTTCATCGAGGAATAACTGTTTAACACAGTAAAATGTACTTATTTAAAAGGCAGGGATGACTTTTGACAAATGTAAACACCTAGTTAATAACCACTCCAATCAAGACATAGAATATTTTCATCAGCCCCCAAAGTTTCCTCATTTCCTTTTGCAATCTAACTGCCTTCCTTCCCCCAGGCAAGTAATAATCTGATTTCTTTCACTATTGGTTGGTTTTGCCTCTTTTAGATTTTCATATAAACAAAAATCATACAGTATATGCTCTTTTGTGAGATCTTATGTGTTTTGTGTTGCCTGATTTTTAGCAACCTAAAAATACAGAACAGAGAAGCTAGGTGAGGCCTTGGAAAGTCCTATATTATTGTAAAAGAGTATTTTCTTCTCATAGGTTTGAATTCATGTCTTTTTCACTTAAAAGCTGTGCAAACTTAGGACGATCAGGACAGGCAATTGTTTAATTTCTCTGCAGATCCCAGAGTTATAGAAGTAGACAAGATTCCTAGGTGTATCAGTTAGCTATTGCTATGTAACAAACCACCTCAAAGTTCTGTGCTTATACAATAAAAAATTTATAATTCATGAGTCTATAGGTTGGCTGGGTGGTTTTCTGGTATGGTCAGGTTAGTCTCATCTTGGCTGAGCTTATTCATGTGTCTGATCAATAAAGGATTCATTGTTTGGATGAGGGTTGACTTGTCGGACATTTGGTTGACTATGGGCTGGGACAATGGGGAGAACTGGGCCACATTGGGCTTGTCATGTAGTGGCTGGGCAGAGTTCTAAGACAGTGATTGGAAGAGTGCAAGGACTCCAGAGTTTGAGGCTTTTAGAGCAAAAGCATCATTTCTGCTACATTCTATTGACCAAAGTAGATTACAACTGAACTCTAATTCAAGGAATAGAAAAATACACTCCATCTTTTCATAACACACACCAAGGAAAGCATCAGCTATTAACCATTTCATAGCTAAATTCATCAAGAGGGGTTAGGAACTATCAACCAGAAAATGGCCTGACATATAGGAGAGTGTCAATCAGTGTAAATGAAAACTAAAAAAGATAAGCTCAGAAGGAAGGCATGGGGAGGGTAGGATTTAGTTCTTAGAAGATAGTATCCCTTTCCTCTCCTTCCTCATAAGAATCATATGAAAATCACTAGGCTGATCTTGGCAGGAAGTCTTGGCAGGAAGTGCTCAGAGGAGATGCTCAGAGGAGTCTGATGGGATCTAGAGAGCACGGTCCGGTGCTGCAAGGAACAGCGGCTGGTTCTGTGGGCATCATATACTGGAACTCAATAGGACAAGTGCATAAGGAGCATGAGTCCTCTGGTGGTCTCATGTCTGTCAAGGGCACCACACAGCATCCAGTCAGTAATCTGGAATTGGAACTGGGTTGAGGATTTATAGAAAGAAGGAAGAATATCAGGAAAGAGTCTCAGTCTGGATGTCATCAGAGGACCATGGGGGAGTTGACTCTCTAGGAGAAAGTGCCACTGTCCCTGGGTAGGCTGCACATGGACAGGCTCATTATCAAGGGCTCTCGTTAGTTCTCTTAAGTGGGCAGTGGCTGCTATTCAATACAGCATGGGACTCACCTTCAGAAAGACCATTACTATGCCTGAGAGGAGCAAAAGAGTTGTAGGTACCTAGAAGTCTGATATTTGGGGAAAACACCTTAGTTGAGGGATCCAAATATGATCTACTGCATACTTTTATTTTGTGTCTCTCTGCACAGCTTTAATTTTCTACCTTATGCATTGTAGTTTTCCAAGTGAGTTTAAGATTTATGTAATTCACTGGATATGGTGGCACATTTCTGAAGCCCTGTGATTCAGGAGGCTGAGCAGGAGGATCACAAGTTTGAGGCCAGCTTTAGCAACTTAGGAAGGCTTTAAGCAACTAGCAAGACCCTGTCTCAAAATAAAAATAAAAAGGGCTGGGGATGTGATTCAGTAGTTAAGTGTCCCTGGGTTCAATCCCTAGTACCAAAGGGGAAAAAAAGTAAAATACGTAACTCATTAATGAGGGAACAATAGATTGGCAAAGCTGATTCAGAGGAGTATGAGAAGAATTTTAGTTATTGAAATGACTAATGAGGGAATAAGATTGCTAAATTAGAGGCAAAAATGGTTAATGCTCTACAAGTCAATAAAACTGAACAATAGGGGTTATCTTTTCTACTGCACAGAAATAATTGATGCATAATTAACAATTCAGTTGCATTTGGCATCAGAAAAGAATCATTTGCTTGGCCCATTTTATTTTGGATTTTATTTTATTATTTTTTGGTACTGGAGATTGAAGCCAGGGGGTGCTTAACCCTGTCACATCCCCAGCCCTTTTTTCATTTTTTTTACTTTGAGATAGGGTCTCACTAAATTGCTCAGGGCTTTGCTAAGTTGCCAAGGCTGTTTTTTTAATTTGTTCTTTTTAATTACACATGACAGTGGAACCCATTTTGATATAATTGTACAGCAGGGAATATATCTTTTTTCACAATGTAGATTCACATGATTCAGATAATCTTACATATACATAGGGTAATACTGTCTGTCTCAGTCTATTATCTTTCCTTCCCCCACCCCCTCCCATCCCATTTCTTCTACACCATCCATACTTCCTCCATTCTTTTCTTATCCCACCCATAACCCACCCCCCACACACACACATTATGTATCAGCATTCACTGATCAGAGAAAACATTCGGCTTTTGGTTTTTTGGGCTTGGCTTATTTCACTTAGCATGATATTCTCCAACTCCACTCATTTACCAGCAAATACCATAGTTTTATTCTTCTTTATGGCTGAGTAATATTCTATTGTGTACATATACCACAGTTTCTTTATCCATTCTTCAGTTGAAGGGCCTCTAGGTTGGTTCCACAATCTAGCTATTGTGAATTGAGCAGCTATGAACATAGATGTGGCTGCATCCCTATACTTTGCTGACTTTAATACCTTTGGGTGTAAACCGAGGAGTGGGATAGTTGGGTCAAATGGTGGTTCCATTCCAAGTTTTTGAGGAATTTCCAGAGTGGTTTCCAGAGTGGCTTTCCAGAGTGGCTGCACCAATTTGCAACTCTACAAGGCTGGTCTTGAACTGAGATCCTTTTGCCTCAGCCTCCTGAGCTGCTGAGATTACAGGCGTGTGCCTTGTGCTGGCTTCTTTTGAAATTTTATATCAGGGATTGAACCCAGGGTCACTTAACCACTGAGCCACAGCCCTTTTTATTTTTTGTTTTGAGATAGTGTTTCACTAAGTTGCTCAGGGCCTTGCTAAATTGCTGAGGCTGGATTGGAACTTGTAGTTCTGCCTCAGCCTCCTGAGCTGTTGGGATTATAGGCATGCACCACCACATCCAGTTTATTTTGAAATTTAAAAGTATCTTATTCAAAAAAGAGTAGTAAGTCAAATGCAGGCACATGTCCCATAGAATTTGGTAATCCTTAGCAGGGCCTGTGAGGTAATGTTTATTTGTATTTAGTGACAACTAAAGTAATCCATCAATACCACTTTCCTCTTCTAGTTTTTTTTTTTTTATTATCAACCCCCCTTTGTGAGCACAAATAACTTATAACAATTGCTCTTGATCAACAGAACTAACTAACCAACCAACCAGTCCTTATTTTATTGTGTTTCGCCTGATTCATTAACAGATATTAAATCTATACATTTTGTATTTCAATAGCCTCTATCACTTCAGAGATTTAAATTTTTAAAATTTTATTTACTCTTTTATTTGGAGATTAGAAAACTAAACCAAAGAAATATATTTCCACCAGTTTTCACCAATGGTGTCTATCCATGTAAGTAAGTACTATTTTCACAAGGTCCCCAAATCTGCTAAAGTTCCTGATTCTTGGGAAATAAACTTCCTTACACATAACAGGTACCAGATCAATTTTCCAGGACAGCTTTGTAAGTAGCATACTCCTTAAAAATGGACTTGAAATGCCTAATTAAATAAAATGTTTCTCAAATATGTTGTTCCAGAAAATTCAAATAATTCTGCATAACTCAGTTTTCAAACTATATCCTGGTAAAAAGGAGAACATAATCTTATTGAATCTATGAAAACAACTACATTGTCATTAAACCTAAAGAGACTTAGTAGGAGTATTTTCCCCTGAATTAATAGGAACATAAGTGTTCAAAGAATATTTTACTAAATTAAATATACTATAGTCTGATTAAGAAGCGAAAGGCCTTTATTATAAAACTATAAAAATAGAATACTACAATAATACCAATTATATTTTAAACTAATAACTGCACACTTATGTCCCTCATTAGCTTATGCAGTCCTACTTAATTAATTTTTGTCCTGCTGGAGGTTGGGTTAACATTCAGGTTTAGGAAGTCCTTTGGCTCTGGATTAGAATAGTACTAGAAATCCCGACTCACTCTGGTAATAGAACTGACTGTTGTCCAAGCAATATCTACTTAGGAGCCCATCCTTGTGAGTGGTTCCTTGAAGTAACTGTACAGAGAAAGAGGAACAAGGGACAGGAGAAGGGGAGGGAAAGAGGAAGTACTGGGGGCTGCAGTAGAGCAAAATATATTCCATTCATGTATGATTATGTTAAGATGAACCCCATTATAATATATAACTATAGTGCACTAATAAAACATAAAAAATATTTAGTGTCTTGCATAAGGCTTTGAGCATGCCCCTCTTTGATGAATATACTTTTTTTTTTTAAAGCCGTATGCCTCATGGCAGGGTCTTTGGACAAACATCAGAGGGAAACAGAAACCACATGTTAAGGTTGAACGGCTACCGTCAATTTATTACCATAACCAGCAATGTCATAATGGAGGAGAGTAGGTTATCCATTGAAGTGTAATGCAAATCTATTTTAGGATTCGACTGATGCTTCCCAAAGAGTGAGGACATTTTTTGACCGTTGAAGGCACTCACAAAATCTCCAGTGCTTTCCAATCTATCATGTGACGTATGTGATCTCTGAAATAATTTTAAATTGTTTGGATTTTGCTAATATATAATTAACCTATGGATGGCTGATTTCCTTTTGATCAGACAGCTCTTATCATGAAACTCTTAAAATAACATCAAGATACTTAAGAATATGGAAGATACTAAATGGAACTCTTTTTAAAGCACCCCTCTCTCTCTAAAGTAAAAGAAAAAAATTTTTTTTTGCTTGTCCAGTGCTCTTCTGAGAAACTCCACAAAGGACATCTTCAAATTTTTATCTTTCTGAATTTAGGGCCTGATTTGGGGAGAGAAAAGTTTAAAAATTTATCAGAGAAAAATTGATAATTTGATTAGATGATCGATCATTTGATTGGCTGCATGGATGGCTGGGTGTAGTTGGTATATAGCGTTGACAGTGCAATATTTTAAAAAGAATAAACACTGCAGGAAGTAACACAATTGCGAGGAACATTGATGCATCCATCAGCAAGTATTTTTTGCTTATTTAATATTTGAGGGCATAACCAATTCAACAGAAAGCACAGAACATTATTATGATGAGTTCCAGAATTTCTGATGTCTGTGCAGGCTATCTGGGGGAATGATTCTTACTTTTTTTTTTTCAGAGCAGGCTGACAAGATCAATGTGTTATTTAACAGAGAGAAAACAATTCTAGTCTTGCATTAATGTAATACATCAACACAGGAAAGGATTTCCATACTTTAAAACATCATGAATACACTCGTTGAAATGAAACCAACGTTGCCAGAGTTTTAACACATTTCATTGCTTCTTTTCACTGTCATTATTTGCACACTTTAGTCCAATAAAAATATATTTCATTTATATAAACCATCTACAACTTTCCATTTCCATTCAGGTGTTTTCCTTCAGTATCATCTTTTGTATTTTGGAACAATGAAATACTATAAGGAAAAAAGCTACTCTTTTATTTCTTGATTAACAAAAGCATCTTCTGTTTCTTTCCTTGAATACATATTTCTTTGAAATTATTGTTTCAGGAAAGCTTCAATGACTTAGACTATTACTGATAACCATGATAATAAATTTCTGTTTTACACAGAAAACTGGGAGACAGGAAATTGAGAACTGTCTATCATATTCAAGCATTAAGAACTCTGGAAGAGCTCATGACCAAACACACACACACCTCTGTAGTCCTGGACATTCCTTTTACACATTTTCTAAAGGGGAAAAAGTGATTTTAAAAATAACCTGTATCAAAAATATAAAGAATTTGAGGTTGTCTTTGAAGGGCCTGATATTTTACCCTACATGAAAGTTAATGAGGTAGTCATTTCACAGATACTAGTAGAAGACAACACCCCCTGCTTCAAAGCAGATAATGTCAGTGAGGAGCGCACAGGTAGAGGCCAGGGGAAGAGGACACTGCAGCAAAGAGTCCATTCCAACTTTCACGTTCACAGTGACTTAGTAATCCTAGCAGAAATACGAGAAATGTGCATAAGGTCCTCCACAGGTGAAACTAGTCAGAAAACAACAACAACAACTTCACCCTAAATCCTATGGTTAGAAAACAGGGAAAAACTTTCCTATTCACAACAGACGCCAGTCTGCAAGTGGTCCCTCCCCAATTCTGTCTCCCTTTTGACCTGATTAACAGAAGAGGTGGAATAATTCTTCTAAAATCTCAGAATGAAGAGGATTTTAAAAGTATGATAATTCCCAGTGCCATACAAGAAAAAAAATTCACCAACAAAAATATATACTAAGGCTATAAGGAGAAAAAAATTTATCCCAAGTTAAAAGGCAATGAACCAGGGATACTGATAATACCTAAGAAGCAAGGGTTACTTTCCTGAATATATTGAGAATTCTTATAAATAAACAATAAAAAGTCAACACTTTTTAAAAATTGGCAAAATATGTGGACAGTTTATATAAAAGAAAATCCAAATGGTTTTTAAACTCATAGAAATTATGGTAATATGAAAAAAACAAATGAAAATGACATTGGAACACTTGCTAATTTATCAAACTCTCTGAGATCAAAAGGTTTTAAATTCACTATGGTGGGGAGAACTTGGAGAAATAGGCATTTTCATGTATTTCATTGAGTTTAATTGGTATCACTCATCTGGAAAGGAATTTGACAAAAACCTGTTAACATTAAAAGTGCAAATAATTCCTCTATTTATCTTACAGAAGTATTGTTTATAATACCAAAGACTAGTTGACAATACAACTGTCTGTCAAATTATGTTACAACCAGCAATGGCACACCATATGCCTCTTAAAAAGAATAAACAAGGTTGATACAGAAATGGTATTGTGAAATAGGTTTAGATCTAACAAAATATGTACAAGACTTGTATGAGCAAAACTGCAAAAGTGATGATGGAAATCAAAGAGATTAGGTTGTAGGTTGGATTTTAAGCTGTTGCTTCCTTCCTTGCCTTCTCTGCAGGCTCCTGGGAATCTTTGCAATCCCTCCAACATGTCTTGGCCTAGATTTGGGAGAGCTGCTGAAGATGTTAAGCACCTCAAGACCAAGCCATTCAATGAGAAGCTATTTTTCTATAGCTGCTCCAAACAAGCAACTTCAAGCAACCTAAGTGCAGAAAGGCCTGGGATGTTGGATCTCAAAGGCAAGGCCAAGTAGGAATGAGTTGAAAGGGACTTCCAAGAAAAGTGCCATGGAAGCTATGTCAATAATGTAGAAGAACTAAAGAAAAAAATATGGAATATCAGAGATTGGATTGGTCAGCTAGTCACACATTTAATCTAGACTAATAGGCCTTTTTTTTTTTTCTAATACTGTGCATGATCTGAAGTAGTGAAGATAACCTGTTAGCTCAGTTTATCAAGGCTTTTCAGGGTACAGATTTAACAAAATAGGAATGCATCTTTGACAAAAGAGTAAAGGCTATGTTGGGCGTGGTCGCCCATGCCTATCATCCCAGGGACTCTGGAGGCTGAGGCAGAAGGATTGTGAATTCAAAGTTAGCCTCAGAAACTTAGCAAGGCCCTAAGCAACTTAGTGAGAATGTGTCTCAAAATAAAAAGTAAAGGGCTGGGGTTGTGGGCTTAGTAGAGGGCTTAGTGGTAGAGTGCTTGCCTGGCATGTCTGAGGCACTGGGTTCAATTCTCAGCACCGCATATAAACAAATAAAATAAAGGTCCATTGACAACTAAAAAAAATTTAAAAAATAAATAAATAAAAAGAGCTGAGGAAGGAAAGATAGTAGCCTGAAACAGACATTATTTCCCTATGTACATGTATGATTCCATGAGTGGTGTGAATCTACATTGGGTACAACCATAGAAATGAAAAGTTGTACCCCATTTGTGTACGATGAATCAAAATGCAGTTGTAAAAATAAAAATAAAAAACCCAAGAGAACATAATGGCACATTAAATATCTTTCCCTTATTAAACTTAAAAAAAAAAGAGCTGGGGATGTGGCTGAGTGGTTAAGCACTTCTGGGTTAAATCCCTGGTTACCTACTTGCCAAGAAAGAGTGAAGATAATACATAAAAAAAAGAACAACAGATGTGCTGGAACAACTGGATGTGAACATGAAAAAAAAAAATGAGACAGACACAAACTTACATTCTTCACAAAAATGAACTCAAAACTGATCACAGATCTAAATATACAATACAAAATTATAAAACTTTAGACAATAACATAGGAGAAAATCTCGATGACTTTGGATGTGTTTGGAAACTGTAGGAACACCTGAGAAATATGGTTTGCATTACAGGAAGAAGCATAATTATGGAACAGGCAGACCTGTCCCCCTCAGAAGCATAGGCAGACCTATGTTGTGAATTATGCTCCCTGTGAGCACCCAGGGCCCAGGCACTTCCTCTTCCCTTATATGGTTTGATCAAGAGCCTAGCACAAGGATATCTGGAAAGCTTGCTAACTGCTGATTGGTTATATGCATCCAGGGCCCAGCCATCCAGGGTCCGAGCATCCAGGGCCCCAGGCACTTCTTCTTCCCTTATATGGTATGATCATGAGTCTAGCACAAGGGAGTCGAAAGAGCTTAACAGATGGTGACTGGCTGCTGTATACCATATAAGCTTTGTAGTTCTGCATTAAATTTGAGTCTGTGTCAAGAACCTGGCTCCCGGCGTGGTGTCAGCACCGTCACACTCATCTTCCTTGCTCCCACAGGCCACTCCTATTCCACTGTACAACAGGAAATGACTTTTTAGCTGCAATGGCAAAGGCACAATGAAAGAAAGAATTGATTAAATTTCAAAATGTTTGCTCTGCAAGAGAGTGGAAAAGACAAGCCATGAAATGGGAGAAAATATTTGCAAAAGACATATCTGATAAAGGACTGTTATCCACAATACACAAAAAACTCTTAAGGCTCAACAGTAAGACAATAAACAACTGAATCAAAAAATGGGCAGAGACTTTAACAGACACTTCACCAAACAAGATTTACAGATAGCAAGTGTCTATAACAGATGTCTATCTAAAAATTTTCTTGATGTGGTGCCAGAGTTCATATTGCAACTTTTAAAAAATTACTACTTTCTGAGTTCTGGTGTAGTATTAAGAAAAATAGCCACATTTACCTTTTTTTTTTAGGTGCTGGGGATTGAACATAGGGTCTCATGCATGTGAGGCAAGAGCTCTACCACTGAGTTACACACCTATTCCCAATCCACAATTATTTTGAAAGGCTACTAAAGTATTCCTCTCTTTCTCAACTACTTATCTGTGGAAGTGTAGATTCTTTTTCATAAATTTTAGCCAAGACAATACACTGCAACATATTCAATGTAGAAGCAGATACAGAAGAGAATCCAACTAAACCCCAAATTCCTTCCCCACCTGGCCTGCTGCCTCTAATATCTTCTGCCTTCTCTCTCCCTCTTCCCTCCTTAACCCTGCCACCTGCAGAAAGTCAGAAGGGACTTGATTGCTGGCAATACAGTTATCAGCATCAGGGCTGGATCCTGGAGCTCTGGGTGGAGAGTGTGAGTGATGGAGGAAGAGAAGGTCCCAGAGACTCAGCACAGAGGACCAGAGTTCCACCACCAGACATCTCCTGCCTCCAGACTTTAGCAAATAAATTAAAAGGAGAATGAATTAGATTGGGGCACTAGAGAATATATGTAGGTGTAGTGGGCATGGGATCAACCAGGCTCTCTTCTTTCAATGTGTGTCTACTTTATTTTCCTTTGAGCTCCTTCATTTCAGTACAAATGCATCTTTTTTCAATTATATTCTTTTAAAATTTATTTTTAAGCTGATGCATAAAAACAAAAATTTTACATAGTAATAAGGTACCAAGTATATATTATGCAATGTTCAAATCAGGGTAATCATCTCTATTTTCTTTAACATTTCTTTATGGTGAGAGTATTCAGAGTCCTTTCTTATAGCTTTTTGAGATATACAGTAATCATCTTTCTCTATAGTCACCCTACTGTGCAACAGCACACCAGAACTTCTTGCTTCTATCTAGCGATAACTTACTCAACTTTTCCCGATCTTATCCTTCTGGTTACTCTTGCCAGCCTCTGGACCATTTGACTCTTCTATGAGATCAACTGTTCTAGATTCCACATATGAATAAGATCTTGTGGTGCTTGCCTTTCTGTCCCTGCCTTATTTCACTTAGCATAATGATCTCCAGTTCTGTCCATGCTGTTGCAAATGACAGGATCTCACCCCTCTTACAGCTGAATGATATTCCATTGTGTACAATTCTGTATCTATTCATTACTTGATAGATGCTTAGTTTGTTTTCAATTCTTGGCTACTGTGAACAGTACTACAATAAACATGGGAGGGAGTGCAGATGTTTCTTTGAAACACTGATCTCATTTTTTATGTATATGTGGTAGTGGGACTGCTGAATCATATGGTAGCTCAATATTCAACTTTTCTGATTTCCCAAAGGGCTGTACTAATTTACTTTCCTGCCAACAATGTGCAAGTGTTCCCTTTTTTGTGCATCCTTGCCCTTGTCCACATGGACTTCCTCAATTTTAACATCTGTACCAGAGTGGACCAGGGATGTAGTCTATTGTTTCTCCTCTACCCCACCCCTCCTTTCACTTTTTGCCTCTACATTTTCCGAAATTGTTGGTGTCTATACCATTGCACCCCCACCTCAGGCTCAGAGGAACTCATTCTTTGCTCTTGTTCAATCTTAACCTGAGTCCCCAGCATCTGAGCATCCTCTGGGACCTCACCTATCAAGCTCCTCAGCTCTTGCCCCATCTCCACACTCTGCTCAGGAACAAAAAAGTGGGTACAGAGACTAGGATTTCTTGGCAAGAATGAAGGATGGAGGAGGAGCCAGGAAAGGAGCCAATATTTATTGAGCATCAAATCTGTGATGGGAATTGTGCCAGATAACTTACATAACCATTTGACTCCCACAAGCACCTTAGGAGGCATTTTGGATGATAAATATTATTACAAAAATGATTTTGACCTAGTGAATCCCTGATAATATTCCAGGAATCTGAAGGAGTCCACGGTTCACACATTAAGAACTCTTGGGCTGGAGATATAGCTCAGTTGGTAAAGTGCTTGCCTTGCAAGCACAAGGCCCTGGGTTCAATCCCCAGCACCGCAAAAAAAGAAAAAGAACTCTTAAGAACTCTTGCTGTAAAAATAACTAATATTTTATAGTGATCTTGTATCTAACCACATTCCACATTGAGGAATTTTCTTGTTAATTCTAGCAGGTTTTTTTTTAAAAAAAATCCAGCTTCTTGCATTTTTAAGCAAGCATCAATTGTAGAGAAAATTAAGTATTTTCTTCTTAGCATTTCACTTTGTAACTTCTTGCATGTATTCAATTTTCTAATATGTTGTATATTTGCAATGAGTTAAAATTTACCTAACCCATTAGTGAGGAAGTCAAAGATGGTAATGCTAGTTAATCAAGGGAGAGACAGAAATGTTGATAGTAATTGAAAAAAGATTACTGGAATAAGATTGTTTAATTAAGTACAAACTTACTTGCCCTATTTGACAATAAAACTGTAATCTTTGGATTATCTTTTTGTGTGTGTATGGTGCTGAAGATTGAACTCAGGGCCTTGTACATGTGAGGCAAGCACTCTACCAACTGAGCTATATCCCCAGCCTGGATTATCTTTTTGATTAGATAGGATTCATTTGCATTTTATTGGATGAGAATCATTTCCCTTGCTATCAGCTTTTTAATAGGTTCTTAAAATATACTAAACCTATGTGAAGTAGTAAGTTAAAGAAAGAGATAATTCTTGAGTGGGTCTTTTAGACTTTAATTGTTTCAAAAATTATTCTAGTATAGTAATTAAAGATATGCATTTATTGTCTTGCTTATCTCTGTCTTAGACATTTTTTCTAAAAGTAATCCTTTTAATCATACATAACCTGAAAAGGTTATTCTTTTTTTTTTTTTTTTGTGGTGCTCAGGATCAAACCCAGGGTCTAGTGAGACTAGCACTCTACCAACTGAGCTATATCCCCAGCACCAGAAAACGTTATTCTTGATCACTAAGAATGGCTATAATTTGTCCTGATTCATCTATATGGGTTCAGCATGAAGTAGTAATGAATGCATATAAATCTGTTGTTTTGTCAGAAAATCTGAGCTATGGGGTGTCACACAACTACTAGGGCCTAGGAAGGTTTTTGGGCATTGGCTCTGCACAGAAAATGCAATTCTTTTTTTTTTTAATTTAATTTTTTGATTCATTGAATACAAACGGAGTACAGCAATTGTTTTTCTGGTTGTACACAAAGTAGAGTCACCCCATCTGTGCATTCATACATGTACACAGGGCAATGATGTCTGTCACACATACTGTTATTATTCTTACTCCCCAACCTCAACCCCGCCCCTCCCTTCCCTCTATGCTCTCTGTCCTTTCTCCATTCTTGCCATCATTCCACCCCACATTATGGAAAATGCAATTCTTGATCCTTCATGGTGGGTTTCTCATACCTGATCAAGTAAGAATTATTTTCTCAAATGTGATACTTCAAGCATGATCTTAATTACACAATTAATTTATCCAGAGTGAATGTTTTAATTTTAATAAAGCCCAATTAATTTTTTCTTTTATGAATTATGCTTTTGGTATCATATCAAATAAATTCTTGCTTAATCTGAGGTCACAAAACAGTTTTCCTTTGATTTCTTCCAAAAGTGGCTAGTTGTTTTACTTGAGGCTTAGGGCCATTTGGGAGGACTCATTTGGATGATATCTGTTTCTGAGAAGTTGGACTTTCAAACGCAGCAGTAGTGAAATCAACCCTGGGGTGTGGGGTTACTTCTGCCGGGCCCATAGTAATCACTCTGTTCATGTACCCATCCTGAGAGTTCTGAGCTGGCCAATGAAGAAGGCTGGCTAATGCCAACTGGTTGAGGCATTTTATCCACATGTTTGTTAGTGCCTCTTCCTTGATGTTACTTTCTGGTGACCACTGGCCCATCATAAACTTTGTGCACACTCTAATGTAGTCTTCCGTCTTAGAGAATGACTATGAACATTATAAAAATTAAGTTGTCATACAATTGTAAATAAGGTTCAAGATGTACTGTCTTTACTGAAGCAATTCAACGCATTCACTGGCACTAATATGCAACTATTCACTTAGCAAATGCTTTCTTTCAAATTTCCATCCACAAAGATAATCAGAAACAATTTACATTTCTGTAACAAGGACAGCAGGACACCACTATATTACATAAGTCAACTTTACTATTCTGTACCATAATGTATGGCACAGCTAACTCTATTGTTCTCTCTCATGATATAATCTGGAGGGCACATGAGACTTTTATCACCTTGATGTTGCTTAAAATTGCATAATAATACATTATTGTTTGCTAACTTTCTGCCACATCTCCCATTATGTTGCCTGATGGCCATTATGAAAATCAGATGGATCTTAGAAAATGACTGTGAGCATTATAAAACTTAAGTTGTCATACATAAATAAGGTTCCAGATGTATTAGCTTTTCTGGGGCACATAATCAGCATACTCTAATGTCTTTGCATGACACATGTGTTCTAGAGGAGGGGAGATAAATCCAGAAAACACTCCAGTAGTCTTGGGTATGTCAGGACACACTTCAAAGTTAGAGGCAAGTTGCTATACCTTGCTCCATCCATTAGGAGGACAGAACAATATGTTTTGAATATCTCTGACTATTGGAAAAATGTATGGTACATCTAAAAATTTGTTATTCAAGGTTATCAGTTTGACAAGGGGCCTAGCACAGGAAAAGTCTCTGTATTAGATCCAGGCTGTAAGGTAAAAACTTTTAAAACACTATTTACGCTTTAAAACTGTATACCTGGTGGTATTGTAAATATCTATGGCAAGTTGGGCATTGAGTCTCTGGCAAATTTAAGTATGGGATCCACAGTAGAGATAATAGAATTTTGGAATTAGGTCCTACTCTCTTTCCATTTGAAAAACAGTTCCTGGACTTGTTCCTAGGGCTTGAAAGAGATCCAATGCCTAGCTATAAAAATTTAGCTGACTATACAGCCCAAAATACCCACCCCGATCTAGTCTTTAGCTAATAATTAAAACCACAGAATTGGGCGTGTGTTGCAATCACTTTTAAAATGGAAATACTTCATACGTATAGGCAAGACTGGAGGATACTGTTGCATTGGTAGGTGGTTCATATTTCTAGGACCTCATGGGGAGTTCCATCTAATCAGTTAACAGAAGAATAAAAAGCATAGTCCTGATTTAATGATGGCTCGTCAAACTGTGCTAACACCTGTAGACAAGTGGAGGACAGCTGCTGTATAACCTTCCTCTTAATGGGAAGATCTTTGAATGGCATATTTGTTTGTCCGTTTTGGGTGGAGGTCTGTGTGGCCTGAAATATGGATCTAAACTGATTGATAGGCAGCAGTTTAGTGAATTCACTAGCTGGTGAAGGAACAGCCTTGAAAAGAACAAGATTGAAAAATTGTTGACAAGTTGTCTTGGGGGAGAGAAAAGTGGCTTCACATCTCAAAATGAACATAAAGAGTGAAGATATTTGTGTCCCACGTAAATACCCACACAGCAGAGTGACAGGTAAGAGGCTCTCAATAATCAGGCAGATCAGATGACCTCTTTTCTGAATGTCAGTCTACTTTATCCAGCCGCTGTGGTGCTGGTCCCATGTGGAGAACTTCCATGGCAGCAGGGACAGAGGCTGCACATTAGCTCAAAACACAGATTTTCTTTTCCAAGACTGACATAGCTAATTGTACAGCTGAGTGTCCATCCTGTGCAGCCAAGGCAGAGACCAACACTGAGTTCCTAATATGCAGTCATTACTCAGGGGTCTAGCCATTTGCCTATGGCAGTAACTACATTGGAACACATCCATCAAGAAGGAGCAGCAATTTGTCCTCAGAGGAAAAAGTCTATATTTTGACTTTAGTCTATGAGCGCTTGGCCCTATTGTCTTTGGGTCTATGGTAGTTCATCATGGTAGGAATGTGTAGAGGAGGAAGCTACTCATCTCTTGGTGACTGAGAAGCAAAGAGAGGAAGAGAAGAGGCTGGGGTCTTAATATCCCTTTCAAGGGCCTGTCCCCAATGACCTAACTTCCTTCCACTGGGCCATACCTCCTAAAGGTTACACACTTCCTAATAAGTGCCATGGGTCAGGGACCAAGCTTTCACACATGGGCCTCTGGGGGACACTCAAGATCCAAACTATAAGACTCCTGGATGTCTCCCTTATGAGCTTTGTGATCTTGGATAAGTTATACAATGACTCTGAGACATCTTTGTCCATCATCCAAAATGCCTCCGAAGGTACCTGTGGAAATCAAATGGTTATGTAAGGAAGTGACAGGAACAATCCCTATCACAGGTTTGATATCAATAAAAATTTGCTCAAAAAATTTGCTCATTTTCCCAATTTCTCCCCTCCTGTTGTGGCCAATAAATCTTAGTCTGCATCACTGTCTCTCCACATTCCCCCAAGGTCTTGAGTGTTTGGTTGATTTTTATTTCTGCATAGAGGGAAGGTCAGAGGTGGGCCAGCCAGATGGTTGGACCACCTGATGATGCTGGGTCAGATGTTCAGATTCTAAGAGCCTGGGTCTGCACTATGTGCAGAGAAGGGAAATGGGTTCTGCTGAACCTGGGAAAAATTATCTAACAATTCTGGGGACTTCAGAGGCAGGAAGTGAGAAAGAATATGGCAGAGGAAGAACAATAGACTGTACCTGTGATTCCTTCTGGCCCATATTTCCCTATAAAAATGAGGAAGATGGGACAGGGTGGGGGAATCTAAAAGGAGGAGAAAGGAAATACCCTGCAGGAAGACAGCAAGTGGGGTTCTTCTCTCTCTGCCACCTACACACACCTTCCATCTGAGTTCCAGTTCCTTTTCCATTTACTGTCCGTAGTCAGGGGCTAGAAGATCTCGACTCAGAATTCTGGTCCTTAAACAAAGAGACAGGAAGGATCCTGTCACTTGTGAGGAATCTTCTCCACCTCTTGCCCTCCCTTTAGAATTTCCTGACCCTGGTACCTGTGCTGCCCGAGAAAACCTGCAATCACATTCGCTAGCTTTAGGCAGATAAGTGGACTGGGGAGGCAGAAAGGATATTGGGGAAAGTAGGAGGAGTTGATTGTGTTTCAGATGGAAATAAATGGGAGTATAGATCACAGATTATTCTTAGGGAAGACTGAGGCTCCTTTCTCTCCACTGACCTTCAGATAGGACTGAATAGGCCCAAACAAGCATAATCCAGCCTCCACCTTAGTTTGAGCCTTCAACTTCAACTTCAAGTTCAGGCCTAGCCTGAACCCAAACCCCCATCCAAACTTAACCCCTAAGTCTCTAAATTTGTCTCTAAAGACAATCTCATCTCAACTGCAGCTCCAACCTAGTCCCACCCCACCCAACCTCAGTGGAGGGTCTATTTTCAACCTCAGTCCCTAGTGCAACCCAATATGAGTACTCTCCACAATTTTAGCCTGAGACCTAATCTCATTTTCAGTGCCCAAAACCAGACCTACTCCTATGCTCATCCTAATTCAAATATTAGCCCCAACCCCACCCAACCCAAGGAATCCAAACATCTGCCCCAGCCCAGCCCCTCTCTGCCTTTATCTCAGGTCCCATAGTCTTAGAGATCACTGAAGTCCAAGGATACTGATGTAGTATGAAAACCTCAGGTGCTTGTGGAGTGAGAATAAATAAGGGCTTAGAAAAGGAAAGAAGATAGGCACAAACCCCAGAGATAGCCTTCCCACAGTTTGCAGAAATCTGAGTTAGTTCCTATGGAGCGTAAACCCACTATATTCCCCTTCCCTGGCCCAGTCCAGTATCTCCAGGAACCTGGGGCAGATGTGAGGATTTCCCCAGCACGGTCCATACACTCTATTCTCTTCTGAAGCACCCTGGGCTCCTTGCTACACATACCAGCAATGTGGTCTGCTACACAGAGGATAGGCCCAGGAAAAGGATGCACACAAGCCCCTAATACAGGCTCAAGGCCATTTGAGGTGGATGATCTGGGCTCCCAGGTGCCCAGAGGGTGGTCTAGAAGGATAGGGATGTCTTGGGGTGAGCATACCCTATGGCCCTGCAGACTCCTGACTCCACAGGAAGGGATAGAGTCAGAGGAGGTCCAGTGGGGACCATCCAGAACCTCCTTGGCTTTCAGAGTATTGCTTTTCTTACAAGTTTTGAAAAATCCATTCAGGAATTCTGTTGACATTTTTTGTCATAGTTTGTTTATACCTACCTCCAATTTCAGGCTGTGACTATGGATAGTTGCACTGATGCCAGAGTGGTGGGGTAGGATCATGGTGTTAGGAAGAATTTGACACAGGCAATGTCATTTTGAAATATATCCTCCATCTTAGAACAAGAGTTGCCTCAAGATCACTCTGACTCAGCCTGACCTAAATCCCAGACAATACTCCATCATCGTAAGAAAGGACATTGTTCGATGCGACTGAAATCCTTAAGGGCACCTGGTTCCTTATGAAATAACATCACAAGGACCCCTCCCTGACAGTCCCCTACCAATGACCTAAATGCAAAAACTCCTCCTTCCCTCACTCCCCTGTATCTACCCTAGGTTGTAAGCTGAAGATGGGTCTTAGCCTCTACTGGGCCCCCCTCCGCACGTTTGTCTCGAATAAACCTGTGTTACTGTTGAACTGCCTGGCCTCTCTATTTCCTGCATTCAGTTCTCTCCTTGCACATGGTGACACAGGTCTGGTGAAGGGGTTAAGGAGGCCCCATTTACTGCTCCAGATGTGATCTACTATAGGTTTGTTACTTAAGGTCTTTTTGTATTGCTTGTATTTTCTACCTGCAAAACTTGATTTTTTTAAATTAAAAATCAACAAATAAGTGGCACTGAACAAGATCAATTAAGAATTTTCATCAATTCACACACATTCTTTAAGCTTGGAATTAATGAGTCAAGATCATGCTGTAATTGTCATCCCAACAGCAAAGACAAAAATCCAACAATTCCAGGCCAGTCAGGGTGAGGACTGGGGTGTCTCAGGTCACAGATACCAGAAAAGGGAGGTTACCCCAGCTCTGAAAAGCCACAATATTTAGGGGTGGATTGGGTTAGATTAGAGTGTGCAATTGGGACAGGTTTTTAAAGAGTAAGACTTGATAATCTAGAAAGTGGGACACGAACTGAGGGCAAGCTCAAGCAATCTGGTGCAGCTGATGCAGATTGAACAAAAAGAGTTATTTAAAAGCTACATTTTCAGCTAGGTATGATGGTGTATTCCTGTATTTCCAGGGACTAGGAAGGTCAAAGCAGGAGGATCATAAGTCCCAGGCTCACCTGGGCAATTTAGCAAGACCCTAAGCAACTGAGTGAGATCCTATTTCAAAATAAAAATTCAAAGGGGCTAAGGATGTAGATCAGTGGTAAGGTGCCCCTGGGTTCAAGTCCCAGTACTAAAACTAAAAATATAAAAGAAATAATAGCTACATTTTCACAAATTAAAACAGCAACAACAAAACCCCTGCATTTTGACATTCTACATCATGTACAACCAGAAGAAGGAGCACAAAGTTGTACTCCATAAATGTATAACGTCAAAATACGATCTACTATCAGGTATAACTAGTAAGAACAAATTTTTTAAAAAGTGAAAAAAAAGAACAACAAACCAACCCTGCATTTTCCTCTGTCTGAAAAGAACATAGTTTAAAAGAAGGCTGTTCTTTAATTTTAGGAACCTTCTCAAGCTGGTTCTTTAATTATGCAAATGAACCATTCAAACTCATGTAAAACCTTCTGAAAAGGGACTTTCTTTGGTTAGAAGGAGATTAAACTGATCTTTGGTGATCAAAGATCACCATATTTGGTAAATGTTAAGTTGCTTCTAGAGACCAGGACATTTAGGTAGGGAGGAGATGAGAACCTGGAAGGTATGATACGACATTGGTTTCTACATTAAAAGGACACTTTTGTTATAAACTATAAAAAATTTCTAGACATAGGTAATGCAAGAGATCGTTTGTGATACAAGGGTGTCTCATACAACACGTTAAGGGTTGAATTGTATCCTCCAAAAGATATGTTGACTTTCTAACTCCCATTATCTCATAATGTGACCTATTTGGAAATAGAGTCATTGTATGTGTATCATTGAAGATGAGGTCATGCTGAGCGGGATGTGCCCTTTATCCAAAATGCCAGACACACAGGGGTAGAAGACCATGGCCATGTTCATGCCTGGACAGAAGAAAAGATTGCAGTGTTGTCACTGGAAATGAAGGATTGCTGGTAAACCACCAGAAGCCACGAAGAGCCAAGGCAGGATGTTCCTCTGCAGTTTTCAGAGGAAGTGTAACCTGGCCCACACCTTGATTTCCTCCAGAACCATGAGACAGGATGCTTTTTAAAAATTTGTTCTAATTAGTTACACATGACAGTAGAATGCATTTTGACACATCATACATTAATGGAGTATTGTTCTTATTGGTCTGGTTGTACATGATGTAGAGTTACACAGGTCGTGTGATTACACATATATGCACATAGGGTAATAATGTTTGATTAATTCTATCATTCCTACCCCCATACTCTTTCCCCTCCCTTCACCCCCATCTGTCTAGTCCAAAGTACCTCTATTCTCCCCTCCAATGCTGCCTTATTGTGAATTAGCCTCTGTATGTTGGAGAAAACATTCAGGCTTTGGTTCTTTGGGGCTGGCTTATTTTGCTTAGCATAATATTCTTCAGTTCCATCCATTTACTGGCAAATGTGATAATTTCATTCTTCTTTAAGCCTGAGTGATATTCCATTGTGTGCTTATGTTGTTTTAAGCTACCTAGTTTGTGGTACTTTGTTAAGGCAATCCCAGGAAACCAATACATGACCCCAGAGCAGGAAAATGGCTGGAGTTCTGAGATAGACTAGAAAGGGAACTGGAACCTGGAAAGTTTCTCTTCTCTTTTCTCTATATGCTTTATTCCTCTTTCTGGCTTCGGACCATCCTTCTTTGCCTCTGTGATAAACACTCATTTCTCAATCCTTCCTTTGTTCAGATAAGCCAGTTTGGAGCTGCAACCTGTCCAGGATAGCCCGGCCCCACTTCACAATCAAGGGCAGCAATTATGATTGGTTGAAGCCTATTAGGGCATCCCCACTCTTTTGCACATGGTCAGATTAGGAGTACTCACATAACTCAGTTTGGGCCAATGATGCTTGAGAATTTAGAAGCTTGCTAGGGGTCTGTGAAAGATTTTCTTCTGTGATGAAAAAGGAAAGGCTAGGCAGTAACTCAGAGGTAGAGCACTAGCCTAGATTGTATGGGGCCCTGAGTTTGATTTTTAGCAAGCCTGCTATGATGTTTTGAGGGAAGGCAGAAAACTGGGTGTTTCATTTTCTATTTAGTGGATGCAATACCCACGTAATGCAAGGCACTGAGTTATGTGCCCTGCACATTCAGTTTCACATCTGTAATGAAAATACACACTTATCTTACAGTTAATGTACTTACAGGTTTGGGGAGAAAGACAGACAAGGGTTAACAGAATCTGAAGAAAACATGAATCATTGGCTAGAAAGGAAGGCAAATGCCTTTAGTAGTGCCCCCAGAAATTTTAGGCTTTGAAATGTTAGAATGAGTCATAACTGGTCATGTTTTATTAGTGAAAAAAGCAATTCTATTGTGTATTATTCACATAGTGCATGATTGCTTCCTGGGGGTGGACAGGAACAATTTATTGCCACTTGATAGAATGGTTTCAGAAGGAGAAAAGAAAACCATTAATAAATCAGGATAAGCAGTGGGTACCCCTCCTGACACCATTGGTTTTCCACAGGTTGATTTTTACCATCTGAGAATAAGGGAACAAGATAACCACCTGTTACAGTTTGGATATGGTTTGAGTATCTCCTAGGTATTTGTATGTTGTAAATTTGGTCCCTAGTGTGATCATGTGAGAGGTGATGGACCTTGTCAGAGGCTGAGCTTGGTGGAAAGCAAAGTCACTGGCGGCACTGCACTCAGAAAGGATTAACCCTGATCCTACAGAATTAGTTATTTCCTGCAAGAGTGGTGTTATGGTTTGAGTCTGGAATGTCACCCAAAGGCTCATGTGTTGAAGGTTTTGTCCCCAAAGCAGCAATGTTCAGACGTGGTGTTTTGGGGTAGTGACTAGATCATGAGTGTTCTAACCTCATCAAAGCATTAATCCATCAACAAGTTCATGATTAATGGACTCTTGAGAGGTAATGAAAACTGTAGATGGGGGCCTGGTTGGAGGAATCAGGTCATTGGGAGCATGCCCTGGAAGGGTGTATCTTGTTTCTGATCACTTCCCCTCTCTCTTTGTTTCCTAACTGCTTTGAAGTGAGCAGCCTTTCCTTCTACACGCTCCCACCTCCATGATATTCTGCTTCACCTCAGGCCCAGAAACAATGGAGCTGGCCAATCTTGTACAGAAACTTTTGAAACTAGGAACCAAAATAAATCTTTTCTCTTTTGTTTTTCTCAGGTATTTTGTCACAGCAATGGATATATGATGAACACAAATGGGTTCTTATGAAGGAGTGAGACTAACCCCTGAATCTCTCTGGCTTCCTGCCCTACCATGTGTTTGCTCTTGTATGTGAAGCCACCATTGTGATGTTATCAACCACGAATCCCTCACCAGAGCTGACCTGATACCAACACTATGTACTTGAGCCCCTGCAAACTGCAAGTTAATGAAACCTATTTTTAAATAACAAACCAGTTTCAGTTGTTTTGATACAGCAATGGAAATGGACTAATGCGCTACCCCTTCTATACATAAGATAAAGTCACTACCACTAAAATGAATCCAAAAATTAACACATAAACTCTCCAGTTTCATAGCTTGATCTTGGTAAACTGAGTCTAGGAATGAAGCAATTCTATTACAGAAAGTCACAGTGCTTATATAAACTAGACTGTCTTTGACATCTGTAGAAAAAGTGTATAGATGTCAGTTTCAAAAAACTAAAAAATATCATTCCTATACATCAGCAAAACTGTTCACTGAGCTGAAGTCCTCATGGAGTTGTGCTACTCTAATAGAGGGGCACAAATGAATGGGAAATGGCCTTGTTTGCCATTATATTCTCCTTCCCTTTGACCACTCACATTAATCCCAAGACCCCTGCGACCTTCACTAGTTCATGACCTCAAATAAGAGTCAATAAAATAGTGGTAGGCCTACACGTCTCAATATAAAGAACTAGACTGCTCCCCATCTTGCCTCCTCTAGGTTTTCTTACTCCATCACTATTCTTCAGGTTTTTTCTGAATCCCCAGGATATCTTTTTTTTTGTACCAGGGATTGAACTCAGGGGCACTCGGCCACTGAGCCACATCCCCAGCCCTATTTTGTATTTTATTTTGAGACAGGGTCTCACTGAGTTGCTTAGTGCCTCACTGTGCTGAGGCTGGCTTTGAACTCTGGATCCTCCTGCCTCAACCCCCACACTGAGCCTCTGGGATTACAGGCGTGCGCCTTTGCGTGGAGCATGATAGCTCCTTTTTCAAAGGCCAGATCTCTTCCACCTCTCTTATTAAAGGCTAAGTAGGATCAGGCTGTACATTCTGACTCTTACTGCCTGAGAATCACTCCACTTCCTTGCCTGAATCTGAAAGCTGGATCTTTCAACAGGGCAGTGTTCTTTCAGGTCTGGTCTGATGGTATATTCCTCTGCCAGGTACCTGAGTTATTCCAATCTGGTACTGCTTTAAGAAAAAGCATGGCTGGAGGCTTCTTGGCTCTCAGATGTGGTATGTATTCGCTCCCTGCTCTTGCTTGGGGGCAGGTGGTTTCTGGTTATTAATTTTTATGGAAGTCATTTTTCCTTTTGCAGAGCTGGGGCCAAGACAGACTAGCTTCCTACTTGCCTTTTTTATTGTTCTTCTTGAGCCTACTCTCATGATCTGACTCCCCACTTCATGTGGTCCTGAATTTGCCTCTTGCCACTAATGTGGGGATTCAGTTTGAAATTCCATATTACTATACCTAGCTCTTCAGTCTCCATCAGTTTACCTCTCTGGATTCATGCTTTAGCTCTAAGAATTGCCCTTTCTTTCTTCTTTCTTTTTCTTTCTTTCTTTAAGTTACTAATTTAAAATGAATTTTTCTTGTTTTCTTTTCTTTTTTTTAACCTGCTTTTCAGCATTTTATAGTGGGAAGGTTTCAGGAAAGTTAGCTGCCCTATTGATAGCAAAGGCAGTGAAAGCTACTGTTTTACATTTATATATCTTGTATTCAGCCACGTTGACAAATTTTCTTATAAATTCTGATACTTTTATATTAGCGTCTTTGTATGTTCTAAGTTTAAAGTCTTATAATTATGTACTTTCTTTTCTGGACTTTTTTTGCTACAACTTCTGGACACTGTTGAGAAATACTGGTAATAATGGGTACCCTGCTTACTCTTTTTAATGAAATAGATGGAGTGATTTTCTTGTTAGAATATTTGCCTTTTTGGATAAATGACCTTTATTAAATTTAAGAAGTTTTCTTATAGACCCATTTTACTTAGAGTTTTTTTTTTTTTTTAATTAGAAAATGGCTGCCGAAGTTAATTCCATGTGTCCTCTGAACTTATTGGTGTGATGCCACATCTAATTTTTAACTGAATCTTGCCTATTCATCCTTCAATCATTTACCCCTCTAGCAGGGCTGGAGCTGAGGATACAAGAATGAGAACTCTGGAGATGCAGTTGCCATGCCGGATTCATCTGATAAAAGGTCTTGTGTTCCTGGTTATGGACACAGGACTTTGTCCTGAGGGCAGCTACATTTGTTCAGATTAGATTTGAATATTGAAAAAAATCCCTTTGCTGCAGTGAAGAGAATGGATTGTCTAGGCATGCTGGGGTCAGGGAGACCAATTAGGATGTGGCTGTAGTTATCTAGGCTGGGGAAAGAGAGACACATATATTTATTGCTGCTATTTTGATGCCCGTTTCATGCCAATAATTATGCCAGGCTCTTCACACACAGACATAGTGTAGGTATTTTTTCCTACTCTTTGTGTAACATGTGGTGGAGGGAGGAATTGTGGTAAAAATCAGAACAAATCACATCAATAGTAATAAACAAAAACACCAGGTTCCCAGGAATGAACCCTTCCACAGTAATCTTTGGTTTTCCAACCTCTCCAAGTCTCTTCAAGAACTAACTGTGAGTTTATGGACAGTTTAGAAAATACTCTTTATTTTAAATGCAACATGGACTCTAATTTTTTTCCTTGTTATTTGGCTCTGAGTGTTGTTCTGGAATTTACTCCATCTGTATAGCTATGTACTTAGGTGAGGCTGACTCCAGCCTCGTCCCAGAGGTAGGACAATCATGGTGGTTTCACACCCATTGCCAGAGGCTGGTTTCATCATAGATATGTGGTAAAATTCTGGCCCTAGGTGAGGTGCTATTTTCTGGGACTTGTAGGGGAAGATAGCCTTATTGCTAAGGAGGATGCAGAGGAAGAGACGTACGCATTTACCTGCACACATTGTCAGCCTGCACGCAATATTTTAAACTGCAGCAGCCATGTCACAACTTTAAGAGGAAAAAAAGCTAAAACACTGGGGGCAAGACACTGAAAATACAGGAAGGATCTGATTCCTTGATGGTGTTGCTGAGCCAGTGATAAGCTAATCGTGGACTATTCTTACCTCTCATTTTATTGATGTCTGAGATGCTCTAGATTGAATGTTTGTGTCCCACTCCCCATCCCCACCAGAAGAAGGATGCATGTGTAAAATTCCAAAGCTCAATGTATTTTGAGGTGGGTCTTTAAGAGGTGATTAGGTTTTAAAGGTGGATTAATGCTCTTAGAAAAGATATCTCAGAGAACTACTTTACTCTCTTCTGCCATGTGAGAACACAGTGAGAAGACATCTGTGAACTTGGATGAGCCCTTGCCAAACACCAAATCTTTTGGTCCCAGGATTTGGACTTCCCAGCCTTCAGAACTGTGAGAAATTCCTTTCTGTTGTTTATAGGCTGCTCAGTGTATAGTATTGTCTTATAGCCTGGACAGACTGAGATACGAGATAATTGTTTTTTCTTTATAGTTGAAGTCAAGCTAAGTTATATTCTTTTGTTACCTGCAGCCATAAATGTCTGAAGTAATGATTTGGTTTATACTGCCCTTAAGCACATTGCTTATGCTCTCCTGAAAGGTTTGTGACTTAAAGTCAGTGTGGTCTCTTTCTATTAATTCAAGTTTTGTTATAACAAAACACCTGAGGAAGGCTAACCTTATAAATAAAAGAGGTTTATTTAGCTCAGTTTTAAAGATGCAAGACTCAGCTCTGGTAAGGACCTCAGTAGATGGCAGAAGCACGTGTGTGTGTGTGTGTGTGTGAGAGAGAGAGAGAGAGAGAGATCATATCGAGGGAAGATCACATTGTCACATAGAAAGCCTAAGAGGCTTGGTTCTCACAATCCCTTCAGAGGGCATGCCTCCGGTAGGACTAAGGACCTTCCAGTAGGCTCCACTTCTTAAATGCCCCATCCTCTTAACACCACAGTACTAGGACCAAGTCTTTGGCTTTTAGATACAATCACATCTCATCCATACTACTCTTCCCTTATTCTTCTGGACACAGCCGTCCTCATCACCACCTGCAACTGGATGAGATCATGGTAAGTTGGACTCATCACTGGAGACAAAGACAAAGGGGAAAGTAAGACAGTCAAAGATTGGAGAGAAACAGAGTTAGAGTGTATGTGTCATGTAGGGCAGGGATGGTCAGCAGAGCCAGAGCCTGCTAGAGTCCAGCAGGTCAGTGTTCAAATGGACAATTAGACTTGGGGGTCGTTAGAATGACAGCTTCCTTAATAAAACCAAACCTGGGTAGGAGACACAATAAAAACTGGGCAGCTTTCTACAGTGCCTGGGTTTTCTTTTTCCTTGGGGCCTTCTGTGCTCTGCCTCCAAGTTGAAAATACAAGTTTACCTGATTCCTCTCATAGCTGTGCCAAATTCTGCATAGATTACTTCTGCAGGTGAACTTGGATATAATCTTCTTAAAGACTTAAACAAATACTCAGGAGTCCAAAACTCTCCTACATTTGTTTATTTATGTAAACAAACAAACAAACCTTAAATAGTGTTTACTTCTTGCCAGAAATTCTTCCAACAACTTTACAAATATTAACTCATGTAATCTTCACACAACCTTAAGATATTCTTTTCATAGTAACAAGGTACTGTGATTCTTGTCTCAGTCCATTCAGGCAGCTAGAGCAAAATACCCTGGGCCAAACAATTTATAAACAATAGAAACTTAGAGCTCACAACTCTGTCGGCTAGGAAGCAAACAGATTCAGTGTCTGGTAGGGCTTGTTGTCTGCGTGAGGGATGGTTCTTTCTTTCTGTGTCCTCACATGGCAGGAGGGATGGATGAGCGCCCCTTTACCTAAGGGTATAATTTCATTTATGGAGAGTCCACCTAATTACTTCCTAAACGTCACCATATTTTAGTACTTTTGCACTGAAATTAGATTTTTAACATGAATTTTTATGGGAGTCACTACATTCAGACCATAGGAGTTATTGTCATCTTTGTTTCTCAGAAGCTATTAGGACTATTATAACTCTTAGGAACTCATAATCATCATCATCATCTTTCTTATAGGTGAGGGAACCATTGCCCACAGAGGTTAAATAATTTGCCCTGTGTCAGATAGCTAGGAAGTGGCAAAGCCAGAGCTTGAAGTCAGGCTGCCTCACCCCATGGTGCATGTTCTTACCACCATACTATGTTACCTCTCAGTACTGAGTGCATTAAAATACACCCACATTTCACACTCGTTATATTATTATACATTATATCATACTCAATATAATATTTTGCCATTAAGATTTTTGAAAAATGTTATTTTGAAAAATGTTTGTCTACAAGGATCTCACTGAATCTCTGATTGACTCTGATTTCATAGCAATCATGATGAATATTCAGGAAATCCTGAGCAGTGAGAAAAATCAACTTACAGATTGTTGTCCAATATAACGCAAATTTAAAAATAAGAAATTTAACAAGAGGTTGATTAATATTATGTTTTATAGACACTCACTTAAACATTTTAGTTTCATATTTCTTTTTGTGTTTTGGAGCCCCTCAACATTTTCATGTCTCAAGTATTTCTGTAAGCATGTGGAGAGAATGAGCCTAAGTCCTGCTTATGTTCTCCTTAAGGACAAAAAGGAAACTCAGAAAACCCAAGCCAGGCTGAAATCTGCCAGGCTTTCTGTCTTGTGGAGCTCAGACTTGGATCTTAACCTACCCTGCTGCTCAGCGCTCCCAGCACTCCCTGGTCTTGGTCCTGAATCCTCTGCTCTGGAGACTTTGGCACCAACTTCTTACCTCCCAGATCCCTGGATCCAGGGAGGGGTAAGCTCATTACTCATAAGTCAGGGTGTCCCTCCTAGGCAACATCTGGCAAGGTGCTCAAGGTAACTCACCTGTCTGTAGACCTGTGCAGGTGTAACTTCCCTCCAGATGAGACCATGACACCTTATCCTCACAAATGTGTTTTAATTAGGGTGAATCTCATTGCAAAGGACTCCCGGTTATGAAAGGAGGAAAAAGCCGTGATGAGAACTTGGGTAGAGCTATTTGCCTGAATGAAACACAGAGAAGGAACTCTTAGGAAGATATGCTGCCAGGATTTAAAATGCTTCAGAAGTAGGGGAGAGGCAGAGGAAGTAACGTTGAATTTGGGCAAGGGTTGATGAGAGGAACTCAGTTCAGAGAGTGCATCAAGAGGGAAAAGAGCCACCCTGCTCAAGGACAAGAGTTTTGTGTGGTGCTGGCAGCAGCTAACCACAGCCTCTAGTACATGGACGCTCCCAGGGGCTTTGGTTCTTTCTGCACCAGACTCCACCCAGGTGTTTCTACCTAGATGAAAAAAAGAAGCAACTTTTGCTTTCTTGTTCCTGAAAACTCTGCCTTGTGTATGTTATTATTTTTTGGCTGCTGGGGATCAAACCCAGGGCCCAGGTGCTCTACTGAGTTACATCCTCAGCTCTACCTCGCATTTGTTAGATCCTCCCAGGATATCTACTTTACATTCCTACAGCTAGAGGAAAACCTATCAGGACTCCCTGACTCCTCACACTTTGGCTTCTGGCTCTGTTTGACACAACTCAGCTGAGAAATAGATTCTGGCCTGACAGGGCCACTGCTTCCCTAAGGGCAGATTTAGGAGTTATCTGATACATTCTCTAAGAGAACAAGTCCTGCAAGTCAGGTGCTGAGGTCCCAGGTTGGGATCCAGGAAGGAAGACAAATGGGCCTTTCTGGGCACCCAGCTACTCAGAGGTAGCTGAAAGATTGGGTATAGCAGAGGGAAAGTGATAGATATTATTCCCTGACCCTCTTCAGCCTGCCTCCCTCCCCAGATCAAGAAAGGATAAAGTGTCAGGTGCGATGGTGCATATCTCTAATCCCAACTGCTCAGGAGGCGGAGGCAGGAGAATCAAGGCAGCCTCAGCAACTTAGCAAAGCCCTAAGTAACTTGGTGAGACCCTGTCTCTAAATAAAATGCAAATAAGGGGATTTGACTCAGTGGTTAAGTACCCCTAGGTTTAATCCCCAGTACTCCCCCCACCCCCAAAAAATGGGCTGAAATGAAATGGCAGGGAAGGTACACTGGTAGAATATCAACCATGTGCCTGGACTTGTGCTGGGTCCTTTCCAAGCCTATTTTACTGATGTCTTACCAGTAGCCCCTGGAAGTATTATCCCCTTTTTACAGATTTGCAGGAACTATTGGAGTTGGGACTCAAGAATGATGCTTTTAATAATTCATCAGGTCCCAGTTGCTTTTGTAGGATGCATGCACACTTCTGCCACAATTCGAATCCCATTCTTATTGTATTTTACACGAACTAAAACAGTTTTAGGATATTTTGAGCTGCCTTGCATCTGAACGTGTTCCTTTGAGAAATTTTCCACCTTGCTGGGCATGGTGGTACATGCCTAACTACAATCCCAGCAACTCAGGGGGCTGAGGCAGGAGAACGGCAAGTTCAAGGCCAGTTGCAGCAACTTAGTGAGACCCTGTCTTGAAATAAAAAATAAAAATGGTTGTGGATGTAGCTCAGTGGTAGAGTGCCCCTGGGATTGATCCCCAGTACCTCCCTCCCCAACCA